>CM063506.1:134214822-134234822 GCA_032207245.1 Pardosa pseudoannulata | reverse complement strand
CTAACTGTTGGCCATGGCGTTTTGTCATGTTCGACAAGGAGAAAGATAACGCTCTGTGTGTGTGTGGAAATCGTTTTGAGTGTGGCGTCCTAAACTGTAACGGTAAAAATTGATTATAAATGTGCTTCTAAAATGTTTACAACCGAAGTAATTTGTGTGACAATTATTTTTGGCCATCTTTCGGTAAACTGATCTTTGATATCATATATTTCCTAGAAAGGTTTTCCTCTAAAAGTGTTTGATTTAATTTTTCTTGCCAAGAAGCAAAATTCTCGGTATAACTGCCCCGACATATATTTCTCTTTCCGTACCAAATTCGTTTGAAATTACAATGAATGGATATTTAAAAAATTCTTAATAACTAGTATTTTGACACTCACAGTATATTGTGTATATATATACATACATATATATATATATATATATATATATATATATATATATATATATGCACACAAATGTGGTGTAAAGATTAATTTATCTTGAGTATTTTGCCTTAATTTAACTCATATAATTAGTAGAGCAATATATAGTATTCAGCAATACTTGCAATATATAGTATTCAGCAATCCTTGAAATATATAGTATTCAAAATCCCTTATCGGGTTAAGAAACCTAGTAACTGCCCTTATGTACACCATTGATGTGGTATGACTAAGACTGCTACCATATTACAGTCGACATATGTCTGTGGTGACATCTGCGTCATAATGATATTGGAGGGGTAAGTTTATGGTGCCAAAATCCCATCTTTGGCGATTTCTTACCTCATTATGACGTTTAAGACACCAGTGACATATGTCGACTGTAATATATGGTAGCACCCCTTGATATGGGATAAATAGATCCGGTGTCACCAAAGTTGTTTAACTGCAAACCGCGATTATCTCTGTTTAAACGGAGAATTGCATCCCATAATTGGTGGACGTCATGGGTTAATCGCGGTTAACATTTAAACGACTTACCTGAGCCCGTCCCCAAATTATGTAATCTTAGAATGCCGCTATTTGATTAACTTGCTTTCTAAAATATTGTGATCAATTTAAAGATTTATTAATACTATTTTTTTTAGAATTTATATTCCTAGGCTACACATATACATGTATTCTAAAATAACGATACATGTGCGAAGAAATATTATTAAATGACTGGTCTTATACATAAGACTAATAGAATCCCGATAGAAAATATCCCATTCTGCATAATTATAGGTATGTTTATGAATATGTAATAGTGTTCTAGCACCCTAGGTTACGTATCCTTCTTCACTTTCTTTGTTTAATTTTTATTGATCGCTTAATTAAAGCAGGCAGAGCATACAAATTCCTGCCATTTCTCACAAAAAATTTCCGATACCTTAACGTCTTTGTTTTGTAAGAGACGACGTGTCAAAACTTCCGCTGAATATTTTCTGGGGAGTTTATGGCAGAACTCTTAGATCTATATTTTTTTATTTATTTTCCCCAGAATAAGCTCGATTTTCGTTTTACACGTTTTATTTACTTACTTCGATTTTTTTCTTCTTTCCCATATTCGTTTTGTTTCCGCCGAAATTGGAAATATATCACAGACTTGGTTGACAGGCAAGTAAGAGGGGGGGAGGATTTTTCAATGGGCTCCATAGCAACCGGTGTCATAACAGCGTTTGGGTTCTTGGAGCATGCAGAAGGCAAGTTATATTTACAGATTCAAATGTGTCATAGATTTTGTTTTTTAATATTTTGTGAGAAACTATAGATTAGTCTTTAATAAAGATGGATGTATTTTATTTATACAAGAAAAATTGAATTCAAAAATTTGTATTTTTTTTTTGTACTTTGAAGGTTTTTTTTGTTTGTAAAACCAATGCGTATACCAATGCATACCAATGCGTATTTTGTATTCAGTTTCACTCGTAACAGTTTGGAAGATGATGAATTTTTAGACCGACTTATGGATTACGAATTAAAATGTGTCATATATTTTTCTTTTTTAAAATTTCCGTGAGAAATTATAGATTAGTCATTAATAAAGATGGAGGTATTTTATTTATATAAGACAATTCGAATTCAAAAATTTGTTTTTATGTACTTTGAAGGTGTTTTTGTTTGGAAAGCCATACCAATGCATATTTTGTATTGAGTTTCACTCGTCACAGTTTGGAAGATGATGAATTTTTAGACCGACTCATGGATTACGAATTCAAATGTGTCATAGATTTTTCTTTTTAAAATTTTCTGTGAGAAATTATAGATTAGTCTTTAATAAAGATGGAGGTATTTTATTTATATAAGACAATTCGAATTCAAAAATTTGTTTTTATATACTTTGAAGGTGTTTTTGTTTGTAAAAACACCTTCAAACATCATACAAATGCATATTTTGTACTGAGTTTCACTCTTCACAGTTTGGAAGTACGATGAATTTTTACACCGATTTAAGAATTACGGATTAGAATGTGTCGTAGATTTTATTTTTTAAATTTACCGTGAGAAGGTATAGATTAGTCTTTAGTAATGATGGAAGTATATATATATATATATATATATATATATATATATATATATATATATATATATATATATATATATATAACGATAAAATTTCTAAAACCCTTTATATCTTGCACTATAAGTTATTTTTAGCAAAAATAAGCATACAGAAATATCAAATTTTCAATCAAAGTTTATATATATTGTCAGTGTACATGAATGTACACTGTCACCTTAAATGTCATAAAGAAAAAATCTTAATTTCTTTGTCAACAAAAATATGTAAATGTTTTTGAAAATAATTGCATGAGAAGCATATCAACTAAATATTTTTTGCAGACTCCAAACACTTTTTAACTTACATTAAATGTGTGCGTGTAGATATTTCGTTTTGTATTAGTATATTTTAGTAAAATAACAGTTACAAGACCCCCTTTGTTTCTCATTCTAGTTCATATTTCTAAAATTCAACAAAAGTTCGATGAAGTGGAAGAAAATTGTCATCTCAAATGTTATTTTAAAAATTACTAAAATTGTTGATCGGAGTAAAAAATATTTCAAAATAATTACATAAGAATTATTTTGAAATTTTACATAGTATTGATCCATCAGTTTTAAAGATGTACAAACAACTGTTCATATAGTTTCCACAAGTGTATACTGGTACGCATTAGTACGTTATAGTACAATAAAAATTCTAAAAAATTTTTATTATGAATTTTAAGTTATATTTCACAAATTGAACAAAATATAAATAACGAATTTTCAATCAAAATTCATCGAGGTGGCAATACATGTACATTGTCAGTGTACATGAATGTATATTGTCATCTTAAATGTCAGAAAGAAAAAATCTTAATTTCTTTTTCAACAAATAGATGTAAATGTTTTTGAAAATAATTGCATGAGAAGCATATCAATTGAACATATTTTAAAGACTCTAAACAATTTTTAACTTTTATTAAATGTATGCGTGTAGATATTTCGTTTCGTATTAGTACATTTTAGTACAATAAAAGTTACAAAATCTTTTTTTTTCGCATTCTAATTTATATTTCACAAATTCAGCAAAATATAAACATCGACTTTTCAAATTTGAATGAAGTAGAAGATATTTGTTATCATAAATGTTATGTTAAAAATTCCTAGAATTGTTGATTGGTGTAAAAAAATCAAAATAATTACGTAAGAATCGAAGGGATTGAATATTTTTTTAAGACTTCTAAACAAATGTTAATTTAGTTTCCATAAGTGTATGTATATACGTATTAGTACGTTATAGTACAATAAATATTCTGAAACCTTTTTATTATGAATTTTAAGTTATATATCACAAATTCAACAAAATATAAATATCGAATTTTCATTCAAAATTCAACGAGGTAAAAATACATGTACAATGTCAGTGTACATAAATGTACATTATCATCTTAAATTTTATAACGAAAAAGTCTTTATTTCTTTTTTAACAAAGAGATGTAAATGTTTTTGAAGATAATTTCATGATAAGCATATCAATTGAATATTTTTTGCAGACTCCTAACAGTTTTTAATTTATATTCCATTAAGTGAGTATATGTAAGTCTTAGAAGCAAGGAAATTAATCCATTCATTATGTCCCACAGTGTCTCTGTTCACCCCTCTCGGACTAATGAAAACGTGACGATCTGCCATTAAAAAGTGCCTGATTAAAACATTACATAGCCGTATTTGTGCCGCTAATGAGGGTAACCCCTGGTGGGAAGCAGCAGAAATGGACTGACCCGGACAGGTGGACCTATGAGGAGATCTCACGGAGATACGTGCAGACACCACCTGTCACACCCATGGTCAGATCAGAAGCAAAGATAGCCCAAAGTTCCTTCTCCCACCCCTTACGGAGGCCGGGTCCTCTTTGCGTGGACGTTACCCCTTTTGTTTCGGCTTTGATGGATTAAATAAATTTCATATTGTGGCAGAGGGTGATTTTGGGATCCTTTGGAATGTTTTTTCGTGAGAAAGGAGAAGTTCGCCGTGGAAATTATATGTCGAGAGGGGTGGGGGATGAATAAGCGATCTGATTGGTTTGCTCGTGAACTATGCAGGGAAGTTCATGGACTCCGTTAAGTTCTCATAGAGGGTTGGTGAGAGATATATTAATCTCTGACTTCATCGTGATTCGGGAGATGTTATTATTTGTTAATAATTGTATTTTTTTATTTAGATGTACAAAGAATTACGTTATATTTGTTTTGAATCATTTGCTATATTACTTTTCTTACAGGTAGTTATAAGTTGTTAAATAACTGAGTCACATAATTAATTTTTCCTTGAGATGCTTGAAGTCTAGACTTAAGAAAGTTTTGTATGCTTGCATGAAAATATTAAATTCGAAGGTTATATTCAGTGTTTTAACACAAAGTCGGTTGTATAAAGAAGAGAATAATTTTTTAATTTATATCTGCGTCAATTAAAGAAGAAGTTATGCTAATGTTGCTAAAGTTATATAAAAAATATACTAATTATTATTCACAGTTGTAATACTTAGACACAGAGCTGGTTCTGGTATTTTATCTGGCTGAGTGCGTTATATTTGTCCACACCCTATCGTTACGGATTCTTAATAGATTCATAACATAACCGAGTTCATAGACAACCCTTATTACTTTATATTACTGCTCCCTATTACTGATACGTATAAAGGAATATTAAAGTTTTACAGTCCATTGTTCCCAAAAAGGAACATAATATTAATAAAATTGTTTAAAATGAAATTTTATCAATATTGGTACAAAAAATTAACAAATGTAATACAAGAACTACTCGACTTTTTAAAATAATAGCTATATTTCTATGATTAATAGAAAAATGTATAAACAATCATAAAAATGGACCTTTTCATCATTTTCTATAGAACACATATTAAAAATTCACATAAATGTAAAAAAAAATCTAATGCTTCTAAAATCCGATTGGTATCCTTGAAACAACTTTAATTTATTTAAAAAATATGAAATTCGACATTAATAATTAGAAACGTACCTGGAATAATTTATTAACTATTGATGTTCCCAATTGGGAACAATGGACTGTTGCCGCTATACTCAAAGAAATACGGAGAGCATTTCTACGGAGAGCATTTCTTGAAAGGGGTAAGAAATAAAGGGGAATTCCCTAATTTTATAAAAGGGCATTTTAATTTCATAAGCAGTCTAGTCTGTTCGCTTCTCAGATATTATTTTGAAAGGCATTAAATGTATTTTGTCAGTGAACTACAAGTTACAACCGCTCTTCTAAGAATTGCATCAAGGAAAGTTAGGCCTCAACCTGGACCCAAAGTTTACCGCCTATATCACTGAGAAAAAGTGATGGCCATTTACTTGTACAAACAACACAAGGTAGATGTACATAGTGCACGTTAAACGCAAGATTAGCTTGCAATGAGTAGAAGAAAAAATTGCATATCCATTGATTTCCAATATATCATGGCATAAAGGTATAAATTCATGTTTTTGATATTTGTTTAAGAAAATGTTGTTTTCATTTAAAATTATAATTTTTAAACTTTATTGATAGCTGTTCTTAAATTTAAAAATAAATTTTAAATTCATTCTAATTATTCTTCTTATTATTTAATATTTAAATCTTTTTACTCAATTTGTGAATCCAGTGTTTAGTCAGAAGTGGCTAATGTTCCCAAATGAGAACATCATGAAAATCGTAAAAGAAATTTTTTTTCCACAACTAAATGACTAACATACCTTAACTGAAGCATTAGAAGACAAGATATGCAAAAAATTAATTAAAAATATATCTGGATCTGAATTCGGCCTGTAAAAGGTTAATATATGCAAAATATTTCTGACTGTGGGGATTCGGCTCCAGTCGTGTTCTTAGTTTACAATGCGTTTTTCCTACCGAATTTTATAAAAACTATAATGGAATTTTATAATAAATTTTCATTGGTAACACTTTTTTATCTGAAAATGAGCTTTACATTTGTGATTTTTAATTATGTAAAAAAAGATAATTAGAGATTTTCAAAAAATTATTATTATCAGTTAAAAAAAACCTAACATTTTAAGTCATTTAATGATTGTCACACTACGCTGTGAAGTCTATACTTAAAAAAATAATTTGCAAAATTTTAATTCTCTGATAATGCATTTATCATAACTTGTAAATTTAAGCATAAAGATTATTCACAAAATTTTACGATAAAAAAGTCAGAAATAAAATTAACATAAAAATTATTTAAAAAATTTCTTTTATTTATCGAAAGTAAAAGATGAAAATGAACTTAAAAGTAAAAAATATTAAAAATGTACATGAAAAGCCCCTATATAAAAATTGTAATGCGCTGATATAGAGAAATTGTTTGAGAAGCTTAAGGGCTAAATGATAATGATCGGTTATTCCCCTAAAAATAAAAGCACCTGACATTAAATAAAGCTCTGACACTAATTTTAATTAATGTCAGATTAACATTTTTAATACAGATATAATTGTGAAAGGGTATATTTATATTAAAATACTGTGGTGATATTTAATTAGTACATTTTGAGCAATCCACGTAGTAGTATAACCAATCATAACAACTGGACCTTAACCTATAAAAATTCCTAAATCAATTTCTCTATATCATCCCATTACAATTTTCATATAAGAGATTTTCACACAACTTCCCTTTCATGCACTGTTTTAAAATTATTCTTTACTTTTCTGTGCCTTTTTAATTGTTGTTGATAAATAAAATATTTTTTCAATAATTTTTATATTTTTAATTTGTACAGGCTGAGCAATCCATGATTTTATTTTTAGTAGTAAAACTAATCATAATAACTGCTCCTTAACCTACATAAATTTCTAAATTAATTTCTCTATTACAATTTTCATATTAGAGATTTTCACACAATTTCCCTTTTATGACCTTTTGTAAAATTATTTTTTACTTTTCAGGGCATTTTTAATTGATTTTGAAAAATAAAATATTTTTTAATAATTTTTATATTTTTAATTGGTACATGTTGAGCGATCCACGCTTTTATTTTTAGTAGTAAAACCAATCATAGCAACTGCCCCTTAACCTATATAAATTCCTAAATCAGTTTCTCTATATCATCCCATTACAATTTTCATATTAGAGATTTTCACACAATTTCCCTTTCATGACCTGTTTTAAAATTAATTTTTACTTTTCAGTTCATTTTTAATTGTTTTTGATAACTAAAATGTTTTCTAATAATTTTTATATTTTGTTTTTTACATTAAAAGATATTACTACAATGGAGAGTTTTCTAGCTGGAATGTACTGTGACCTAAGTGTAAGATATTAAAAGGTAACTTTCCGAGCCTAAATTCTTTATTGTAACAGCTTTTATTTGAATTATGATAACATAAAAAGATCTGCTACTTTATGAACACATTTTTTTTTCATTCGTCAATAAAACATTGGCTTTAAAAACTATATAATTTAGGCATTTCAAGTAGTATGCATATTAAAATAACATAAAATATATACGCCAAACCAAAAAATAATTTTTTTACCAGTAGAAACCTGTACCTTTGAAATGTGTATAGTAAAAATTTAATTTTTACGACAAATTTAATTAAAATATCTCTTTTTTCCTCTAAAAAATAAGTTATTTATGTTTTAAATTAAAAAATAAATAAAAGATGTAAATAAATTGAACAAAAAAAATTAACCTTGAACAATCTATAAGATAAAATATATTTCTCGTATTAATTTAGAATTTACAGAATAAAAATTATCATTAGCTTCTATTTAATATAAAAAATTGTTCCTAATATACAAATTTAAAATTCTTTTACTGGGGTTAGTAATTCTATTTTTTCTTATTGTATATATATATTATGTATTGTGTATTATTGTATATATATTTTACTTATTGTATATATATTATGTATTTTTTAATGAAACATTCCTTCATTTACTAAAATTGCTAATTTTTTATAAAGTTATATATTTATTAATGGTTTTAAAAAATATTTGAAACATAATAGTACTTTCTATTTTATTTTGAATGTAAAAGTATGCTGTTTAAAATAGAACCAAGTCTACTTTAATTATTTATCCCAGATTTATTATATTTAAACATATTTATCGTATTAAATATCATCATAGTTCACAGAAGGAAAAAAATTCTTAAATTGTATTTAAAATAAAAGTTACTTTCTAATTTTGAATCTTCACAAATTTACATAATTTTTGGCAGTTAAACTGATTCACATTTTATTACTTACAGTAAGATTTTTTTTAATGCAGTTCTTCAACTAACAAAAATAAATAATTTTTATAACATTACATCACTTTTAATGATCTATAAAGAATTTGATTCTAAATAGATCAGCATATTTTATTTTATATTGAATAAAAAATAAGCTGTTTAATAAAGTGAGTGATCTATTGTTCTATGTATATAAATTTATTTAACTGAGATTTTTTTCAAATCGTAAGCAATTATTTAATTTCTTTAATGCACGTTTTACTTATTATTCTAAACAATATACAATATTAAATCTTATGGCATTGATTCTATATTGTCATAAAAAGTATGATTTTAAATACATTTTACCTATATATATATATTTCTGTGTAAATAGAAATCAATAGTATTTATATTATTTAGACTAAATCAATAAATTCAATTTAAATGAATAGAAATAAGCAAAATTTATATATTTTTGTACATTAAATATTTTCAATATTTAAAAATGTAAACATTAATTATGTACTATTTTGTTATATTCTGTATCCTACCATAAAAAAGTGAAATTTATTCACATAGAAATCATAAAATGTAACTGTATTTATTTGTAAGCAAAATTAAAATTATTATTTAGAAAGTTTCTTAGAGAATGTTTTTATTTTCGTAATTCAATAAGATACACGTGAGATTTTAAAAATGCACAATATTTATTCATATAGCATTGTATATTTAATTAAGGAGAGTGTTAATAATTTAATAATTTTTAACTAAATATATTTCGGTGTAAATGAAAGTAATAGGGTTTATATTTATTTATCAGAATAAATTAATTCAGTTTGAATAATTTGATATAAACAAGCAAAAATTATATTAATTTTTATACTAAACAGTTTCCAGATTTTAATACAAGAATTTTACTTGTATGATCTTTTGCTACATTCTATATTCTCAGAAGGTAAATCAAAATAATTTATATGGAAGAACACAGAATACAACTCCATGTTTATCTGTTAGAGAAATTAAAAGTATTTTTGATTTTTTTTTACTTGGAAATTCTTTTGTGTATTTTCTCAAGTTTCCTTCAAACCGGCTTCGGGTTGAAAGCACGATAAAAATCAAAGTTATTTTTCAATGGAATGTTGTCAAAATTAACAACAAAAATAATTCCAATTTATTCAAACCTTTCCGGATGTAAAAGTGATACAGACTCACAATCTCTAGATTGATTTTAAACTTTTTTACTTTTCAGATCACCATGGAGATGATAAAAATATTTGTATCTTGTTCGGTTTAATTAAAGTACCATCGAGACGTTTTTTTTTCTTAAATTCAAGAAGAAAGGTTAGAATTCAAAGTTAATATTTCACTCTGGAATGAAAGATTTCTTTCTGCGGAGGTTTAAATATCCTGTGTAATGCTCTAGAATAAAAGTGATCTATTTTGTATGGTCACAATGTATGAAAACTTTGCGATTAGTGATCAGTGACAGTCTAATATCTGCTGAATATGAAACAACAATAGGATTATGTATTAGAAGAATTGTGAAAACTTTTAGTAGAATTGTAGGACTAAAAGCTTTTTACTCTTCTTGTTTGGTTATTTTTGTAGTTTTGACAGAAATACCCGTTTTATCAAACATATCACTTTTAAATTAAAGATTTTTTTTCACATTTTTCGCCTTAGCTTTTTTTTAATTATCAGTATTTCAGAATTTAATTTATTAATTACTACTTTAAATAGTACATTAATATTACAGTAATATATATATGTATATATATATATATATATATTGCTGTATGACAATATACAATATATATATATATATATATATATATATATATATATATATATATATATATATATATATATATCTGATATATACACACACACTCACACACACACATATATATATATATATATATACATATATTTTGAATATATAAATATATATATACTATATATATATATATATATATATATATATATATATTACATATACATATATTACAATAATAATTAGTACATTATTACACCTAATTAGTTTTTCCGAATTTAAATTGCTTCTAAAAATTTTTGTATAGTCACAATGTATAGGAACTTTGAGATCAGTGATGAGTGCCACATTCTAATATCATCTGTCGAATATTAAACAACAGTAGGATTATGCATTGGCATAATTATGAAAACTTTAAGAGAATTATAAGACTAAAAGTTTTTTACTCTTCTTATTTAGTTATTTTTATAGTTCAGACAGAAATAGTCATTTTATTGGACATATCACCTTTAAATTAATTTATATATATATATTTCCTTAACATTTATTTCTAATTACCAGAATTTCAACATTTGTTCTCAAACTTGAATTAATTCTTTTCTCAAACTTTAAATTTTTTCTAAAAATAAGAGCATATTATGTAAAAGAAACAAAGAGAGCTTGCTTCAAAAATAAATTTTTTTTTGTAACAGTGTCCACATATTTAAACAACCCAAGTAAATTTAATTAATAATTTTTTCCTTTTTCGTAAACGATAATTATTAGGCATACTTATCCACTAATTTAAATTTTTAAAAAGAAATATTGCACCAGGGGGTTGATTTGTCATAAAATTTAAAATGTTTAAAATTCCATTTCAAATACTATAAATACTAAATGAAATAAACAAAACAGAAAAAATTAAGTGGAGTTTCACCGTAGATCTATATCCGTTTTTACTGTGAGAATTTAAAATCAATAAGTGTAATTTTATTTTAAAGTATGCGCAAGTCGGCAAAACACCGTTTTGAATAAAATTCATTTAGTTTTTATGGATTTGTTAAAAAATATGATATTAATTGCAAATATTGTAGAGTTTTGCACATTCTAATTCAAATGTATCAATTGGATTTGTTGTAATTGAGTTAGAAATGTCCATAAATTTTAAAACTGTGAAAAAAATTATTTGAACCCTTTCGAAGTCCGTGGGAAAACTACTTCCCACCTATATGATATTAAGAAATTCACCTGCGCGAAGCAAAAGTACCACTTATGATGAGCTAACATCTCGTATAGTATTTGCTCGTTAGCTCATAGACAAATTTTCTTTAAGAAAAAGGAAAGGTCATTCAATCAAAGAAGTGTACGGTTGTGGATGATGTACACTTATTCAGTAAAAATGATAAAGATGGTTTCTTACTATAGTTGACGTAGGAAACGCAGCATAGAGACTGAAGTGAAGAGTGTTCTTTAGATACGTACAGAATGTGATGTATCCTTGGGAACTGCGATATTCTTTTCATTAAATCGGATGTAATTTTCTGTATGTTCATATTTTTCCAGGGGAAGTATATTCCCTCACGTTGCATTTAAATACAAACAAAAAATTCGCAAAATAAAATTCATTCACTAAAATGCATTTGTTTAATTGATAATGAAACATAAAAACTGGAAGAAAATGTAAAGAGAAATAAACGGCTTAAGGGTAATGTTGTAAAGGTGATGAGTCCTCTTAATCCTTAACATAGCCAGGGGTACCATCAGAGAATCCTAAAGGGTGATTTTGTATGATCCTGGCGTAACTATAACAGCCGATTGAACCATGGTTTTTGTATTTGACTGAGATCAGGTAACGATAAATATTTCATTGCTACGTGTATAATGCGTTCTTTTAAAAAATCGTAAAAAAATAAAAACGAGCTTGGGGTATACCAAGTTACAGAATGTGATTACTTATTTCATTACATTTTAATTCGTTTTAATTTTTTTTACAGAACTGTTGAAAACAAAACTGTTGAAATAAAGGTAAAAAATAGTACTCACAATACTTATATAACTGGAATGCATCTTAAGAAAGCCCAAAGACGTGTTTTGAACAACCTTACATACCAAATAGTTGAGAAATAATGAAAAAAATAACTGGGGTTCTTGGAAGACTTCAGTTTGGTTAACAACGTTGATGACATAGGCTTGATATATTAAGAGTTAGCCTTTTAAAGTTCACTATTAAAAATTAATTGATATTTAATAGAATTAGGCTGTAAAATGTATCCCTTTCCCGGCCAAAAAAAAGTGTGAAATGGGATTATGGGATTATTTTACTATACTATACAGTGTATATATGCATGCATATAGTACAAACACCCTCTCGTTTACTGCCCAACGATATCCAAATGACAGGATATCGTTCTTCGGTACTGGAGTCCGCGCATGTGAATACTTCTTTTGGCATGGATTTCCGTGGCCATTTGAACTCTACTTTAAGCTGTAGACCCCCTTATAAGAAGTAGTGTAGTAAAATAGTAGACCGTAGCATTTCAAACCAAATCCCTCCCACATTTTACAATCAGGCGATTCCTTCTTTTCACGTAAAATGAACACTGCAACCCAATTTTATCCACAAATTACTGTAATACATTTATTATAGTAATTTGAGGAATAGATCATAAAAAAACCTCAAAATTTAAAAAAAAATATCTCGGCCAAACTTTGTTACAGAGAAGTGAAAGTTTGTGTGTTACGGTTCTTATCACGTGTTTCAATCATTCGAAACATAATGAAACGTAAAGAATTAATATATAAAAACTTAAATACATAATTATACTTAAAACATTTGAAATATTTTTATAATTGGAAGTATATTACCGTGGGATGGTAAAGACTTTAACACGAACCCTAAAAAATGTATATATTAAAATAGGAACTTTTAAAATTTAATTATCTTTATCATTATTTTTTTATTATAAAAAATATTTTTAAAACTGCATTTGATTGGTTATTTCATACCAAATGTAGCGTTAAAAGAAAACCGATATACTCATAAAATATAATCAATAAATTCTGTCCATATGAAATATTCGTAACATCATCCGTGAAACTAACGTATTAAATTGTTGCAGACATTAAGTCATAAATTGTATACCTAATAACATAATAAAGCATCAAATTCTAAAAATTCGAATTTTTTTGTATTATACAATTTAAACTTATTATACGATTCCAAACATTTGAGGTTATGTAAGAGTATAAATTGAAACATTTCGTAGAGAACATTTTAACGAAGGTTAAATATATTTTAATACTCGATATTTGCATCTATTTCCGTCTTTCATTCCTGATAATTTTACTGATAACTTGATTTTAATAGAAAGGTTAGTCATGGGAATTTTAGTAAATATACAATAAATGTTGCATTAAATAGAACTGAATATGCCATTTTAAAATTAATGCGAGTTAGTTCATTTTCCAGCCTAAAGATTTAACAATTTTAGAGGACAGCATTGTGTAAGTCAAAATGTAAACATTATAACAGTTTATATTTGGATCATCCTTATATGAAAAATTCTGCCTTTTAGAATAAATTTTTAGAAGTTCTTTATCCCGTCTAATAAGAATTCTGATTTATAAAAGTAATTTATTTTAATTATTTCAAATATTAAGTTTTAAAAGAGCATGAAATTTTATACACCTCTTGAATAGAATATATATATATGTAATGTGAAAACGTAACACTTTAATCCTAAACTAAAATTACTAACACCTCTATTAAAAAACCACCAAAGTCGTAATTTCTTCATCTTTTTAGTGACCTTTCGGCATTAAACTCTTTTGTTTCCTTCATGTAGGCGAGCTTAACTCGCCAACCTACTTTGATGGTAAGAGCCAAAAATACTTATAATTTGAAGTATAACAAATTCCTTTCTCAAGCGGTTAGCTTCCCCAAGGTGATATAAGGCTGCGCGGCCATCCTTTCTTGGATTTTCGCTCTGTACGCTGCATTATAAAGATGTTATAAAACTTATCCTGAATATTAGTATTCTTGTTTCGACCACGCTACATCCTCGAAGCATAGCAGGCCAAGTTATGATTCATATATAAAATAGTATATATATATATATATATAATATATATATATATATATATATATATATATATATATATATATATATATATATATATATATATATATACCGTGGACTCTGATTAATATGATAGCGGTTAATGTTATCAATCGCTTATTGTTATTGAAATCATTTAGTCCCGATTTTCTCTAATCACTTGTATGTTAAAATTATCATTTTATGTGATCATTACATCATTTAATGTTATCAGTTTTCGAACCTCCTTTTAACTGACAAAGGAATATTCACAATGTATTCAAAAGGTACCAATCCTTTCTTTTCCTTCGCTGTTGTTTGAATATTTGAAAATACTCCCTCTTCAACCTAGGGAAATAGGGAATGAACAAAGGAGTGGGAAATTACACGTTCCTGGAATTTTTCAGAAATACGCACACCCTGCTGATGGTCAATGGTTGTCAGATAAGCAGAAAGCAACACATTCTTATCGGAACTGAGAAGGAGCGTATTCACATTTTATGCCTTGCTCGCTTACATGCAGCTTGTCGATATGGAAGCCAGAAAGCGAAATGATTTAACGTTAAAACAAAAGATCGAAATTTTAAATCGTTATGACAGGTTGATTATGATTACGAACAATTTATCAATGAGTTCTTAGAAAAAATTATAGACAGCCAACATTTGATCCTTTTTTTAATTATGCATACATTTCTTATGCTTTAAAGGATAATATACATAAATGAAGGATAATATGAGGTGTTTTTTTTATTTTGTTTTGAAATTTAGTACGTGTGAATAAAAGGGGAGGGGTGTAAATTTATCTAATTTTGCTTATCGTTTATTGTTATCAAAATCACGGTGTCACAAACTTTACAAACTTTATCACATTAAGTGGAGTCCACAGTATATATATGTGTGTAAATATTTTGTGTAAAGTCTTAAATTTAATGACATTTTCTTAGTTAGAGGTAAGAAAGTTTAATGATATCTAATTGAAATTTTATATCTACGCCAATAACCTTAACAAAGCGGGAGAATGAATGAAAGGGTAAATAATTATGAAAATGATTCAATTATTTCAAACCCATTCTGCCTTGAAGTGATTTTGAAAAATCAGATAAAACAATTGATTTAATTAAAAATGCATTTTCCGCTGTAATGTATTGATTTTTTTAAGCAAAACCATTAACCCATATTGGACCGCTGTCCTAAAAATAGGACAGCAAATAGAACTCCATTTAATAATAAAGTTATAAATATTTTTTGAGTGTATTTTATTTTAACATCTATAAAATAAACTCACTTTAGTATAGAAACAATTACCTCGCAAACCCCGAAAGTACTTTATGAACAAAAGTTAAATTAATATTAAATTAATATTAAAATACGTAAATAAGGGATTTAAATATTACATACATATATATATATATATATATATATATATTACATATACATATATTACATTAATAATAAGTACATTATTACATTTAATTAGTTTTTCCGATTTTAAATTCCTTCTAAGAATTTTAGTATAGTCACAATATATAGAAACTTTGAGATCAGTGATCAGTGCCACAGTCTAATATCATCTGTCGAATATTAAAGAACAGTAAGATTATGTATTAGCAGAATTGTGAAAACTTTTAGTAGAATTGTAGGACTAAAAGTTTTTTACTCTTCTTGTTTAGTTATTTTTTGTCGTTTTGACAGAAATACCCGTTTTATTGAACACATTTTTAAATTAACCTTTTTTTCACATTTTTCGCATTAGCTTTTTTTTAATTATCAATATTTTTATGAGGTTTTATGAGGAAAAAAACAGTTCCAGATATGTAATTCTAATGACTGCCCTTTCAGTCCGTCTGGTTTCATAAATAAATCACTAGACTATTAGTTAATATAACTCAATGGATTTAATAATACTTTCAACGATTTAAATAAGCTAATAATTTACTTCAGCACATGTGCATAAAATGTTTATTTAGTTTAACCCTTTGTCTGCCTTGTGTATCACATACGATATATCAATCTAATGCTTTATATGCTTCTGTATCACATGTGATACACAACGAACTATGTTTTACGCTGAAATAATTTTGCGTAGAGACTTATATTTAAATATATATTCCATTTATGCGTACCAAAATTCTAATTTAATCTAATAGAAAACTAATATCTGTACCAGTAACCCTAACAAAACTGTAGAATGAAAGAGTTAATAGTTATGAAAATGATTTATTTATTTCATCCACTCTCTGCCTTGAAGCCATTTTGAAAAATCACATAAAACAATTGATTTAATTAACAAATGCATTTTCCACTGTAATGTATTGTTACATTTTTAAAGCAAAACCATTAATATTGCGAGAAGTGCGATTAAAATATAAAATAATTAAATGTTTGATGTTTTATGAGGCACAAAACAGATTCAGATATGTATTTCTGATGATTGCACTTCAGTCCGTCTGGTCACGTACATAAATCACTACACTATTCGTTAATATAACTCAATGGATTTAATAATACTTTCAACCACTTTAAATAAGCTAATAATTTACTAATAATATATATTATTTATTAATGTTTATTATTTATTTACTAATTACTAATATTTATTAATATATATTATTTATTAATAAGCTAATAAACTGTTTATATAGTTTAACCTTTTGTCTGTCGTGTACATCTCATACGATATATCAATCTAATGCTTTATACGCTTCTGTATAACGTGTGATACATAATGAACTATGTTTTAAGCAGAAATAATTTTGTGTGGAGTCTTAAATTTAATTATATATTTCATTTAGACGTATGAAATTTTGCTCATATCTAATTGAAAAATTATATCTTTACCAGTAACCCTAACAAAACTGGAGAATGAAATAGTTAATAATTATGAAAATGATTTATTTCACCCACTCTCTGTCTTGAAGCCATTTTGAAAAATCACATAAAGTAATTCCCTATATAATTGCCAATTGGTTAGGGTGCTGGCCTTCGGTACCGGAGTTCGTGGGTTCGAATCCCACTGTGACATGGATGTACGTAGCCGTTCGGAATCGGTTTTAAGCTGTAGGTCCCGGTCTCATCAGCCCTCGTGTTGCAAAAAGTAGATCGTAGCACTCCAAACTAAACCAAACCAACATTATATAATAATAGCCTAAGTTATCAGTCCGTCTGTCCTCTAATTTATGAAGCAGTTGGACCTAGAACAGATAGAGGCATTCATATTGGATTCTCGATGAGTTTAATGTCTCGAAAATTTAAATTGAGTCTCGAAAATTTAAAGAGAGTAAAGTTTATCTTCTCCTAAACTATAGATCCGATTCTAAAATAAATTGGTATAAATATGATTCATATCACAGCAAAAAATACTGTGGTCTTTAAAACGTTCGAAATCTACCTCTTCCCCCTTTTCGAGTATTTAATGTCATTATTTCAAGCCCTATTTTCCGCGATCAAGAGCAGGGGGTTTAGTGTTTTAATTTATCACATAATAAATAGGAAAATAAGATTTTTTTCTAGCATTATGGCATCATTCATTTAACCACCTCATTTAATCATTTCTTATCTTAAAATATTTAAATATTGTCTTCATTATTTTTATACGTTTTATCGCTGAATATAGATATGACGTAAATAATTTTCTTTTATATTTGGCATAAATAATAGATTAGGTACATATGGGTACAAATTTAAACATCTATTATTTTTTGTTTCATGATAATTCTCAGACAAAAAGCAAACCATTTTTTTTACCTGCCTCATAAGCTACTTGACAATTCTGGAAAATTAAAAATTTTTCTGGTCCCATCATATGACGGGGTATATGCTAGTTGATTTAATAAATAAAAATGCAGTTGTCACTGTAATATATTATTATATTTTTAAAGCCAAACCATTAATATTCCCAGAAGTGCGGTTAAAATCTAAAATAATTAAATGTTTGATATTTTAAGAGGCAAAAAACAGATCCTGATATTTAGTTCTGATGACTGCACTTTCAGTCCGTTTCGTCACGTATATAAATCACTACTCTATTCGTTAACACATTCGCTGCCACTAAAAATGATATTACCATCCTCATAAGCCGCATTACAAAACAGGGTTTTTAATCACGCACATAAAAATAATGCAAACAAAAATTTTGAAAACCAACCACAAAAAATTAAAAAATAATGCTTCACTAACGTGCCGAAACAACCTCGCCGTTCAATTTCCAAAGCCACACTAAACACAGAGCCTATAACTTATCAAATTCCTGCGCCGCGTTAGTGCGTCGTCGGCATACCAGGAGGTGCCGCTCTGACGCGCCAGTGCGTCGGTGGCAGCGAACGTGTTAATATAACTCAATGGATTTACTAATACTTTAAACCACTTTAAATAAGCTAATAATTTCCTTTAGCACACATACATAAAGTGTTTATTTAGTTTAACCCTTTGTCTTGTACATCACATACGATATATCAATCTAATGCTTTATACGCTTCTGTATCACATGTGATACGTTTTTGGAATATGTTTTAGGAGGAAATAATTTTGCGTAGAGGCTTATATTTAATTATAATTTTCAGTTAGACGTATGAAATTTTCCTCATATCTAATTGAAAGCTTATATCTGGCTATATAGGGTTATAGCCAGTAACCCTAACAAAACTGATGAATGAAAGGGTTAATAATTATGAAAATGACTTATTTCAGCCACTCTGTCTTGAAGCCATTTTGAAAAATCATATTGCCGCATAAGAAGCTTAGCCAACTAGCTCAGTGGCCGAATGGTCAAAGCACGCGATCCGGACCCGGAGATTGTGGGTTCGATGCTTGACATGGCAGTTTATCCAAAGTACGGATTTTTAATTTAAAAATGTTGTTTATTGTTTCCTTATGTTCTTGAATATTCTAGATCTTTCTTTAATATGTAAATTAGTTATTTCTCGAATATTCTGTTCGGGTATAAAAGCTGATACCCACTAGTTGTAGGCAACTTCTCGATCCTGTAAAGTTGCGAGTTGCTACTTAGCTTCAATAAATTGTTCTGTTAAGTTAAACGGTGTGTTCATTCGAATCTTCGTGACAATATAAGCTAATCCTTTATATAATAAAAGCCTAAGTTATCTTTGAGCCTGTCCTCGAATTTACGAAGCGATTGAACCTGGAATGGATAGAGGTATCCATATTGGATACTTGATGAGTTAGGGTTAGCACAATTCAAAGAGAATAAAGTTTATCTTCTAAACTATCGATCCGATTCTAAAATAAATTGGTATAAATCTGCTTCATATCACAGCAAAAGATACTGTGGTCTTTAAAACGTTCGAAATCCCCCCTTCCCCTCTATTCGATTGTTTAATCTCGTTATTTCATGCTCTATTTTCCCCGGTTGAGAGAAGGCGATTAAATGTTTTAATTTATCGCATAATAAATAGGTAAAAATAACATTTTTTTCTAGCATTATGACGTCATTCCTTTAATCATTCATTTTATC
>CM063506.1:134194822-134209822 GCA_032207245.1 Pardosa pseudoannulata | reverse complement strand
TTTTGTACCCACTAACAAACCATCTTGTTACAGTAACGTAGCCCTAGCTCAAGTATGAATCGTCAGAAAACGTACAAGTACGTGTCCTGCATACAATGTGTTAATAAATCTCAAAAATTTAAGAAAACTATTTAATTGTATTATTTCAAGTAGTATATTTATAATAACAAATACAAACAAACTGAAAAATAGTATGCATTTATCTACTAAATAAATTTTAAAATAGTTGAAATAGTTCCATTTGTATATTGGAAACTAAAATTTTATACCAATCTGAAATACAAAATCTGTTTTCTAGTTTATACTACAATCTTACAGGATATCTTGAAATTAGAAAAAAAAAGTCTCAAAATTTAAAAGATTTAAAAAATTAGCATTTATTGTAAAATAAAATATATTGCCATTTTCGAGCTTCTAATTCTTATTGAAAGGAAAATTCAAAATATTGTCTAATATAAGTTAAACACAAATATATAATAAACGTAAAATAATGTCAAAGAAAATCTAAAAAATTACCAAAAATATCTTCATATAATTTCTTTAAAGTCTCAACTTTAAAAAAAGCAGGAATAAGTTTGTCTTTCAGAGTATCAAAAGGGTATAAAGAGAGATTGATATCTGATTCCATTCTAGTAGATTAATTCGGAATACAGTTGATATATAGTCTCCATAATAACGTCAAGTGCTAAAAGGCTCAGTAATGGACCGTCGAATAAAGCAGTTAAATAAATGAAAGTATATAGCCAATTTTCTGAGTCTTGATCTGAAAAATAGGTTATAATTTGGAGAAAGGGAATCATATGTTAGTCTTTCCTCACATTAGCAGTATATCTATTTAAGTTACTCGTCTGATAATCCGTATAATACATTCTAGAACATGAAAGATTTTAGAAGAGTTTGACTATGTGTTCACAGAGTGTTTTTACATAGTGTAATGTTAAAACATTACTACACAAAATTTGTTTTATTGAAGTTTCATAAAAAATATAATATTTTTTTATATAAAATATTAGAGTTGATTTTGAGAAAAAACTATATATTAATTAGAGCCAGAATCACTAGATATATATTGAATTTCTGTGTTTGAGAAATATATACATATATTTATTTAAGTGCAGTGTAACGGTGCTTTCCAAACTAGAATATGAAAAAATAAATATTTCAATTAATTTCTGTCAAAGTCCGTCAATATAGAAACATCCGTAACTTTAATCCTAAATTAGACTTCTATAACTATTAATAGAACCAGCATATAGCCCGTCATATGACGGCTTCATTTTCCAGAATGTAAAGAGGTCGGTAAAAAAGGTTTGTTTTTGGCTGAGAATTATCTGCTACACACTCAATAATGTGTTTATCCTCATACTTCTCTAAAGCCTCTCGATACTGTGAATGCATTTTAGAATCACATTGAATTCACTTAGAAAGGTAATTCAAAGTTTTCTTAGTTACTTCGACATTATTGGTAAGTTCTTCCCAATTTTTTTGCTTAAATTTTTAAAACATTATGCACATTTGAGAGGATTAAAAAAATATTTTTTAAGTATTTACTGCACACATATTGCTCGGCAAGAGTTACTAATAGCCCGGTCTTCAAAGACTGCCATCTGAAAACCGGATGGTTACGACTTTGAGGCAGAAGACGATTCATCGTATAATCAAAGATCATCGATCAAAGATCCATCGCATAAATTAATAGACACTGGAGTACGTATAACACTTTCGTTAGAATAACGTTGAATTCATTTAGAAAGGTAATTCAAAGTTTTCTTAGCTACTTCGAAATTATTGTTAATTTCTCCCCAATTTTTTTGCTTAAATTTTAAAAGAATTATACACAAAATTTGAGAGAATTAAAAAATATTTTTAAGTATTTACTACACACATATTGCTCGGCAAGAGTTGCTAATAGCCTGGTCAACAAAGACTACTATCTGGAAACCAGAAGGTTACGAGTTTGAGGCAGAAGACGATCAAAGATCCATCGTATAAATCAATGGCCACTGGGGTCCGTATAACACTTTCGTGGTCGCAATGTCGTGGTCCAAAGTTCAAACGGTACCTCTGAAGTTAGAAATAAAGGACTTAAAGTTTTTTTCTGGATCCTGTGTCTTTATTCCAAAGGCTCAGCATAGAAAATGTTACTCGAGTCTGTAATATTCCTAAAGCTACTGATCGCCAAATAGTACTAAATGAGTAAGAACTTCAAAGATATATTTCGAATAAATATGTTAGTACTGCCAGCAGAACAGGGGAAAATATGTTATAGAGCACTCTCAGCATTCCTTAACACATTGTATGCGGGGCACGTACTAGTACGTTTTCTGAAGATTGATACTTGAGAGCGGATACTAGTACGGGTTAGTGTAACAACAAGGTTTGTTTGTGGGTACTAAAATAACAGTATATACAGGAAAACGAAGCCGAATGTTCTTGTCTACAACATATTCTCGAAAAATTTAGACACAAAATAACCAGTTTTTACATGAGTCGATACGACTGATGTAAAACTAAATAATTTTCCATCTATTGAGATTTAACTACATAACTAAATTTACGCTCAAACGACCTGCTCCAGGTATAATTTCACTACGAAATGTAACCGCACACAATGTGTTAAATAGAAAATTTCATGAAGATATAGGCATGCGTGAGACAAAACTGTCTCATTCTTTCCCAATTGAATTCAAAGTTTTTTAAAAATCTATTTCTGATTTATTAACTAGTAAAATATTATAATGCGTTTAATAAATCTGCCGGCAAAACATAAACTGTTTTGGGCGACCTAAAAGAATATTCTTTCAAATAAACTAAAATTCTTTTGTTGGTCGAAATCGGTAATATAATGAAGAAAAAAGATTAATATGTTAGTAATTTTTGAATGTTGACTCAAAATGACATAACAAAATACCTGAGCTACTAATTTATAGGGCATATTTTCTGTTCAGTTTAACGGTAAATGTTAACATAGATTTTATTTAAAGGTTTGTCTTTTAAGATAAACAGTATCATCAAATTCGGACAAGTATCACGGATATAAACATTACTTGGGCACTTAGCCGTACAGAGCCTATTAGAAGTTCAGAGATTCAAATATGCCGCAGTTTCCCAAACATATCACCACAGAAATTCTTCTCCCCCTTTTCAATCTTTCGCAATTTACACCCCTGCACTTAAAACACTCGAAATTCGAAAAGTTTTCAGATCGCATTACTAGCTTCCTGCCGAGTGCAAAATGTCGGCCTGGACGCGATTTATTGTGCCACCGTAAAACTCAAAACTATAACTCTGGCGAACAATTGGAAACTTTTAGGCCGCGCTTTAATCTTGCAGAGTCGGTCTTAAAGTTTAAAACGATGCCATTCCTCGACCTAAAATATTTCTTCGCGCTCTAGAGAAAATAGGGTGCCAGTTTTAACTGTTGAACGTGCGCCTGTTGACACTTTAAGACTTGGGCGAATTTCAGTGCTTTGTGCTTTAAAATATTAACGATTAACCTTCATTTCATCTTTATATATATATATATATATATATATATATATATATATATATATATATATATATATATATATATATATATATATATATATATATATAATGTGTGTGTATATATAGCATTTACAATATTTAAACAGATATATATTAAGTTATAAAATGTAAGCTATAATGTGTCATTTTTGTACCAAATCACGCTATCTCTATATCTTTTAATATAAAATTATTAGCAAAATGAGAAAAAAAACTGTATAAAAATTTAGAATTTTCAGTTATTACTGATGAATTGACATAAAAAAGCGAATATAATTCAGATTGTCGTGTAGTCCTCCTTTATATTTGAGTATCAACCTGTGATCAAATGTATAGTGGTGATTTATTTTTAATTTCGTTGTGTTAAGTATTTTTGTACTAAATTTAACCACAGGTTTTGAGAAACTACAGACATAAATATAAAAATAAACTAACAGCTAAATTGACAGCAACTGAGACTATCTTAATATTAAAAATAAATAAATTTATTAACATATATATACATCTATGTACAAACAATGCTAGTTTTCATAAAATAATCTTTGTCAACAAAGTAATTTTGTAAATAGAGGACCTAATCTCAATTTCAAAAATGTATGCAAAATGGGGGTACCTTTGTGGGTCTAAAATGTTGGGCCCGGAACACTTCTGGTTGAAGGGTATCTATGGCTGATCAGGAGAGGGAATCTATATCATCCGTTGGTCTCGTCAGGGGCTTCCTCCTGATTCTTTGGGGTGCGGCCATACAATTTGGTGCAGGAACAATTTATGTCGGACTTGGCTGGACTATCGAGCACCTTCTCCTCTGGACTCACGAATCTCTTCCGCCGGACCCGACTGGACTCCCGACTTTTGAACACCTTCTTTTGGGACCTCCGAACCTCTTCTCCGGGACCTCCGAACCAATTCTCTCATCTTTTTAGATTTTTGATATTTTATTATTTCAACCTTGTCCCCTCCTCCTTCTTGTCTTCCAATCGGGATAGTTGTAAGGATTTCATTGGTCTGACCAAACCCCGCCCTGAGACCGCCAACGTGAAAAACCTTATCCCTTCTAATTGGGCACTGTCCCTTAGGGACTCATAAATACTCCACAAAGGTACATTCTTATTTAATGCCAAGTACGGAGACGGGATTCTAATTTGGGACTGGAATCAGAACCCCTCCCGAGACCACCGTACAAGACAACAATATCCGTTGAAAAGAAATTTATGATCCTCTATCTCTTTACAACGATGTGATGAGGTCAGATTTAGATCCCAAACATTTTACTTCATGTATGAATGAATCAATTATATAACAGATCTAAATCACCTCATCACACACATCATGATCAGTTTTGTTGCTTCGACTAGTATATATACCGGGTGGTCTAAAATAAACTTCCCCTAAATACTGCTACTGCCTATTCCAGTGAATTATGCAAAGTGCAACTATACACCTTCCCTTTTTTGTGATTGGATCTTTACAATGCCTTTCTTTGCAATTGTTTTACGCCACCAATTTGCGTCATACCTGTATCATTATAATGCCATTTAAGACTTTTCCATGCTCTGATCGATTTGCACACGAAAAAAGTGGGTGTCGCCATTCTAAATATTGTCACTGTATCCGTAATTGTGTGTTGTTCATTATTTTAAATCATCACAATCTAGATCCCATATATTCAAATAACTATATCTAAACTTTCATTTCGATTGGTTGAACCGTTCAGCCAATAGGGACTCATATATAAGGGAAGTTTTTTTTAGACCACCTGGTATTTTAATGAACTTAATTAAATGTATGATGCATGCTTTTTTGATTCCTAGTCAACTGTAAGGAGCAATTATATGAACATATTTATAAAGTTCTATATACTGCACTCAGTTATGTATCTGTTGTAAATTGGCGGTTAAATACTTTCTTACACGCTAGCGTGTAATAGCCCCAAACCGCTTGTATAAATAATAATTGACATCTAAGTGATTTTTTTCTCTTAAAAAGCTTTCTAATACTGAACTAATACTGAAACTAGCATATAGCCCGTCATATGACGGGATCTGTAAAGTGTTTAATTTTCCAGAGTTGTAAAGTATCCTATGAGGCAGGTAAAAAAATGGTTTGATTTTTTTCGCTGAGAATTATCAGGTACACGCTCAATAATTGTTTTATCCTCATACTCTTCTAAAATCTCCCGATACTGTGAAGGCTGTTTAGAATCGCATTGAATTCACTTAAATAGATAATTCAGAGTTTTCTTAGCTACGTACAAGTTATCGTTATAGAATGAAAAATAGAGGTTGTAATACTGACAGTGATTAATTGACGGTATATATGAATGATGTCCAAAATTTAGCCAGTCGAATGCAAACCGTGTGGTTATGTACAAAAAACAAACACGAATAAACAAACTTAATTTTCAAATATATATATAACTTAAAAGCTAGATATTTATTATTACGTTTAATAGACTCCTAGACTTTTATAAGAACAACTTGGTGTTAATACCGGTGATAAAATTTTTATTGTAACAAAAAATAATTGATGATTAAATTTAAAATTATCACCTACGTGCATAATCTATTTTTTAAGCAAAATATAAAAGCAGATTATTTAAGTAATATCATAGTTCAGTGATAAAACGTAGGAAAATAATGCAGACGATATTTAAATAATTTAAAATAAGAAATGATTGAATGAGATGGTTAAATGAATGACGTCACAAATTGTTATTTTCATTTATTTGTTATGCGATAATTTGATAAATGCAATCGCCTGCTCTTAACCTGGGAAAATAGGGCTTGAAATAGTGGCATTAACCCCTTCCGGTAAAATGACGAGTCTAGCTCGTCATTGGTTTTTCATTCCATACCGCACAATGACGAGCTACACTCGTCATGCGACTAAAGTTACTGATAAATATGATAATTAATTTAGTTTAAAATTTCTAGTGTACTGAATTTAGCAACACTTTTGTTACTTGTGGAAATCCCAGGTCACTATTACATATTGTTTGTTTAAAGTTTCTTGGTACAAGTCACTGCCAAATTGATGAGTCAGAATAAAAGAAAACCTACTAAGAAATGTCGTGTGTGTTACAAGAATCAAATTAGAAGTGAGACTCCCTGGCGATGTAAACAATTCAGAATTCCTTTGCACTTTGTTTTGAAAAGTACCACTAGCTTGAAGACTATTATCTTAATTTTACCGTTTCTGATACTTAACACTATGTAAAAAGTGGATTTTAATTAAGAATATGTAAGAATTGTAAAATAAAACAAGTTTTTTAAATAAAAAATAAATGGTTACTTCACGCACAGTTTTTTATTATTAAATCGTACCGGAAGGGGTTAAACGATCGAAAAGGGGGTAAAGATTGGATGTCGAATGTTTTAAAGATCACTGTATATTTCGCAGTGATATGAAGCATATTTATATCAATTTATTTTAGAATTGGATCGATAGTTTAGGAGAAGATAAGCTTTACTCGCTTTGAATTTTGTTAACCCTAACTCATCAAGAATTCAATATGGATGCCTCTATCCATTCCAGGTTCAACCGCTTCATAAATACGAGGACAGACGGACAGATAAATTAGTCTATTATTATATAGGGGATACTGAGTAGCAAAATAAAACCGCAAAGAGGAAGTTAACTCATCTAAACTCTATAATAACTTACCCTAAACTATTTGGAATTTTACCCATCTCGAAACTTCAACATACCATCACCGAAACTGAAATTCACAATTTAAGCTTTAATTATTGGAGAAGCAAAGGCAACAGATATGATATCACTTCTAAACATTCCGCGCTCTTCAATAATGAAACTTCTTAAACTATGTCAATAAGTTCACAAGTTGCGCTACGTACAACCAGAGCGGGTGAAACAAGCGAAAACTTTTAAAAGGATGATTTTAATCACGAAAGCACGAAAACTTCACTTCCACGATGTTCTACATTATTTAGGAAATGTTTCAAAAGCAAATTGTTGTTATTTTAGGGTTTGGATTAAAATAACTGAATTTTAAAAATATTATAGTAGACACTGTTACTAGTGAAAAAAATTTTTAGAGTGATTAAAGCAATAGCAATTTATCGTAATACATTAAATATGAGCTTGTTAACCACTAAATATTTTCTAATTTCTTTAGTATGATTTGAATAGGATAGTACATAAATTAAGCATAGTTCATTTATACGTATATTGATAAATATTACATAATTTGTTATCAAATGTTAAGAATTAACATGGTTACTTTTCATATTCTTCGATAAGATTTAAGTACTTGTTAAATCTTTGTAGTATATTTTCTATTCCCTTCTGAAAGAAAGTTGGTTTCAGTGTTGTGAGAGGCTTATTTACATTAATTTTTTATAGTTTTTCGATTCAATGAAATATTAAAATCACTCAAGTGTAAATTAGGATTGTACGTCGATTGATCAAAATTTTAGAATACTTAAAGCCAAAATCGAATATATTAAATCAAATTGTGAATAAGATATAACATTTGAAATATAAAAACTTGTGGACAATTGAGGGAATGAACTTGCAGGTTTCCTTCAAAATCATCTTAAAATTTAAACTTTATTGAAACGGTGAAATTACAGTTTTCTCATATAAACAATCTCAAATGAAAAACAATTGCTAGCATGAATGAAATTACAGTAAAAGAGGAAGGTATATATACAATATTATTAATATTGCCGATTTTGAACAAAACATAAAATGCGGTTCCCGACGAGTTCCAGCTCAGAATCGACTCTTTTTGCGTTGCTACCTAAGCAAAATTCCTAAGTCTACTTCAGTGTTGGCTTTTTTACTCTGTATAGTTCCTCTTGATGTTGTATCTTTCTCTTTCTATGTTATCGTTGATGAGTTCTAACTATTTTTAGTTATATCTCGCTTAATTCTTAACCACCATTTTTAATTCCCTGGGAACGACCCCGGCTCGTACCGGCCTAAGCACTTACTGACGGGCTTGGTCGGAATGGGCCGGAATTAAGAAAAATAGGGGTGACAGGTATATGTAGCTGGGTCTTTTCACCTACCTCGTCTTTTGACCAATTGACAGTTTGATTGATTATTGCCTACATCAAAGCTTGACCACATTTTGAGATGTTTTCCTTAGTAATGAGTTTTTACTTTCTTTTTGTTTTGTAAGATAATTATAATCTTTTATTCTGCGATATATATTTTGAAGTTTAGTTTAAAGGTATTTTATGTAAACATAACCTACTTATATATATAGTTAATAGATATATATAGTTAAACAATTTTTTTTATTATTGATTCAATGCATAATTTTTCTTAAATGAATTTTACTGATAACGTGGGGAAAATAAAAAACCATAAACTTAATTTGTCATTATTTGGACGAGACAAAGGAAGTGAATTATACTGTATGATTTATTTCTTTTATTCTTAGAATGCTCACTATTTAATAATGATTATTTTTTTTTGGAAATTCTGTGTTGCAGAACTATTAATTTTTATACTAAAATGTTATAGTAAGTTTGCAGTTCTTAATTAAAAAATTACTCTTCTTTATTAACTTCTGCAAAAACTTGAAAAATGAGCTTAAATTTTATATGCTTTCGAAATGAGTGTATGTTTATATTATTGCGTCAACTCATAGACTAAATTTATGTTTAAAACATGTTTGGTAGTTAGACTGGTGTTATAGTATATAGTAGCTCCGAAGAGCATTTCCTGGGAAGAAGGGAGAGGGGTGGGGAGAATGGGACAGTCCATTTTACATTTTCACCAGCTGAAAACTTTAGGACTTATGGGTAGTAAAATTATCGGCTCCCGTCGTCTTTAAAGAGTTAAAACTGACGCATATATTGATATAAGCATGAGTGTGTGCTGTTTAAAATGAAATGAATTTGGAATAATAAAATACACTCACTTTAGTTATTTTAAGATATAATTCTTACAGTATTTATGGGAAGATATTTAAAACGTTGTTTATTTGAAATCAAACGAGAGGGATGGTTATTTACTTTCCCGTCTGTCTTTTACATTTCCCAGGAGCCCATAAAATCCAGTATCCGGTCTCCTTTACGAGGTGGCAACAACGGCACGTTTCAGCAACATTATTGGTCAGAATATACTCCAGGGTGCGTAGGCATTTTTAGATCACGGAATGCTGAAAAGCAGCGAAGAAGTGGAGTTTTCGCACTCTTTCCCGAGTAAAATGTTCCTTTTAGAGTTTTCGATTGTTTCTCCCACTTTGGACTTTTATAGATTTTATAGCCAAACTTGCGAACATCTGGAATAGTTTAAGCAGTTTATTATTGAAGAGTTCGGAATGCTTAGAAGTTCTATCATCTCATGTGCATTCCCAGTCCACTAATTAAAGTTGGAATGGTGAAATTGAGTTTCAGTATGATAAGAGGGTGAAATAGTGTTAAAATTGCCAATTACTTTAAGGGGAGCGTAGGCTCATTCAAAGAAAACGTATTTTGTTTAAAATAAATAGTTTATAAACGAGAGTTTTTAAATACTAATTTTTTTTCAAATATCCGATATAGTATATATGTTATATATGTGTTGATATTTAACCAAATCAATACCTAAATTATAATTATATTCTAAAATAAATTTTTGGTTATTCTATCCATATAATCCCTTTTTTGGCGATATTTTGTTCCTCTTTGTATTGTGATAAACTTTGGGAGCTTCATGGACACCAAAACTAATAATTGTTTAGTTTAACTAGTTTATCTCTTTTATAATTTAGTTTTACTTCTTAGAGTCATATGACTAACTGATATTAACATTCTGATTGGCTGGCTCATTTGTGCATCCAGACCACTAAATAAGAGAACTGAAAACATTTCGGAGATAGTGTGATAAAAATGGATTATCTGAATAAACTCAAAATTATTTTTCTTAAATTTTCCTTATGTCTTTCATTGCCTTTGGTTGCAGTATATTCAGCAGGGATATCAATCTGTATTTTTGTAGTGGGCTGCAATTACCCATTATGTATATATATATATATATATATATATATATATATATATATATATATATATATATATATATATATATATATATATATCGGGGTCAGTAATGTAGGCAACTAATCACAATTGTCTTTTTCTTTTTAAACCAGGCTTTATTAATTTCATTCCTTTAGTTAAGGTTTAGCTACGCCATTAAATATACTCTTTTGTTCAATTACATGTCGATTAGCGTAGAGGGTGACGCCTGGACCACCTTTCCAATCAAAAGTGCTCCAAAAACTTACTTGCGTAAACCTTTTCTCCCTGATGTCCTTCCAGAATTAAAATTGTTTTTTGTTGTGTACATCAGCCTGAGGGTGCGTCTCTCTCCTCTTACGTGATCATTAAATAGTTCCACTGATTTGTAAATATAAGTCCCTTAATTTTTAAAACCGCATTTTCCCAAACCCCCATATATATATATATATATATATATATATATATATATATATATATATATATATATATATATATATATATATATATATATATATATATATATATATATATGAACATGCCCCAGTGTTAAGGCGAACGGAACACAGTCTTTCTTGATAATAGTAAGTTTATTAAATAATAGTTTCATTTAAAAGGAAAACTAGCGCCATTTTCATTTATTTATGGTGGAGGCATGCGTAGAGTGTGTTGACAGCTCCATACCCATTCGCTAATTGACTCATATCGGTTCGCTTAATCATCAAAATCTTCAAATATCTTTCAGCTTGACAGGATGATCCCAAAAACTTACGCAAGCGTGGGAAATTTGTTTTTCGATAAATTTATGTTTTATGCTCCTGATTTACGAATATATGTTTAAGAAAATAAGCTTTTAAAGGCATCTCACCATATGCTTTCATGTAATAGCGTACAAAAGTAACTTCCCGCGTTACAAAAAAGCACCAAAAATTCAGGTCCTAGATGCCCGTTTGAATTTCTTGTTTCATTCATCTAAACCTTTACGCACGATCATCATTTGTTGAATATTTTATTAAAATTTTTTTGAATTATCTCATATTTATTTCTCAATGCCTGTTAATTTTTAACAGAATGAGTTTTTAAATTCTCATCACCAAATCCTTCCATCCAATAGCTTCTAAAAGCAACCGCACGCATTAATGAAAAGAACCAAAATATGTCAAGGCTCAGATGCACAAATAATAGCGTTTCGTGGAATAAAACATTCATTTCTCCTCGAAAGAACCCGGCGAGTAATTAAATTAGGCTTTCGAACGCAGAAATGAAGTGCGTGTTCGATCCTGACTCGGTAATTCGGGGGACATTAATGCGGGCTTTAACTTGTCACTTTTAACTGTCGTCAACGATGAAGGCAGATGATAATGAAATAAAATCAATAGGGCGCAACGCTGTTAAAAGTATACCTCGCGACACCTAAATGTTATAATTAAATTGAATATCCTCGTCAAGTAATAGAAGGTTGCGTAAGAAGGAGGTCGAGCAATCATTCAGTATTAGCGGATTTAAGGGAATAAAAAATACATGTGTGTCGTTTCCTAGATGTCAGTTTTATACACAGAATTTTACGTGTTTATCAGGTTAAGTTAAATGCTTTTCAGTGTTAGGAAAATAAAATAGCTGGGGTCATTATACGTTAGTGGTTCAGGAAAAACAGTTTTATTATAAATAGTTCAATGAATAAAAGCAATTATCGATCATGTGTTATTAATAAATTTTGCGGGTACGTTTCGCAGCTGAGTTGTACCGGGAGAGGGCGTTTTGCGAGTAAATTTAGTTATTCAGTTATATCTCAATAGATCGAAAATTATTTAATTTTGCATCAGTCTGATCGACTGATGTAAAAGCTAGTTTTACTTGTCTAATTTTTTCAAAATCTCTGTAGTAGACGAGAACATTCGGTATATACTGTTATTTTTGTACCCACAAACAAACCATGTTTTTACACTAACCCGTACTAGTATGTGACCCGTGCTCAAGTATCAGTTGTCAGAAAATTTATTAGCACGTGTCCCGCATACAATGTGTTAATTAAAAGCAAACAAAAATTGAATGATGTAAGAAAGCTTTAAATTTTAATAGGTCATTGAATTTTTCCCGTTGAATGATATGTTAGCCTTGGTTTCTGTCTAACATGCCTATTAAATTTTAAGAATGAAATTTCAGGTTTATGGAATAGAGTTCATGGAAAGGCTGGAACAGCCGGGATGGAGTATGAATACTCTGAATTTGAGTTTAAGGTTTTCCGTGTTGTTTTGCGCCATTTTGTGAAAACGGTGAGAAGCCATTTTGGATTTTAGTACATTTATAAGGTTTTTAACACACAGACACTGAAATTTCTAATGTCATTTGGTTCTCTGCCCAAAAGCCGAAAGTATGCCTGTTTTCCTTCCCCCACTTTTTAGTTCACCATTAGTCTAGCAAACTGAAATTCATTTCTATTGAGATGGCGCATTGCATTCTTCTTTTTGAGATTCTTACTTTGTTGGTTCGACAAACTTATCTATCAGTGCTCTGAGGTATTGAATGAGAAATGAAATCTGTTTGCAGTTTTTAAATTCTTATCTGGAATGCTGGTAATAAATTAGTATTTTATAAGACGAACAAAAAAAAAATGCCCATTTTCTCCAAACTTTTTGAGAGTTGTGATAAAATTGTTAAAGTTACAGAGCAATGAGCAGGTTATTGGTGTGTTGTAAGCCTCTCCTCAGGTGTTTACAATGGAGTCATTTGTACAACTATTATCAGCGTATCCCTCAGACATGAGCAATCATGTCTCTAGAAAGGTAAAAATTTTCCTGGATAGCTTTGGCTATTCTGGGTTTCAGAGAGCTTGGTAGTTGAGAGCTATTGTGGAATCCAAAGTTTGCCTGTTTTCCTCTCCCCACTTTTTTGTTCATCTAGATAACTGCACTTCATTTCTCGTATGAAAATGGCTCATTGGATTCTTCTTTTTGACATTCTTACTTTGTTGGTTCGACATATTTATCTATCAGTGCTTTGAGGTATTGAATGAGAAATGAAATCCTTTTGCAGTTTTTAAATGGCTATCTGGAATACTGGTAATAAATTAATATTCTATAAGACGAACAAAAAAATGCGCATTTTCTCCAAACTTGGAAAGAGTTATGATAAAATATTTCAAGTTACAGAACAATGAGCAGGTTCTTGCTGTGTTGTAAGCCTTTCCTCAAGTGTTTACAATGGAGTCCTCTGCTCAACTGCTATCAGCGTATTCCTCAGACATCATCAGTCATGTCTCTAAAAGGGTAAAAATTTTCTCGGATATATTTGGCTATTTTTGGTTTCAGAGATCTTGGTAGTTGAGAGCTGTGGGGAGATCCAAAGCATTAAAGAAGAATGTAAATTCTTCGCCACCTACTAGGTTTGTGCCTGCTACAGAATTTCGTAATGGATTTAAATGAAATTTCAGTGGCATCAATTCGGAGATTTAAAAGACTGCTACCGTGGTAGCAAAATACGATGATGATGCTAGCGTCTGAGCTTTAAGGCTATTCTTGTTTCTTGGCTGCTTTTTTTCCAAATGGTGAGTAATCATATTGTTATTAGTTTATTCACAATGTTACTTTAGGATGAATATAAAAGAAATTGCTAGCTACCAACTGGGTTTGCGCCTTCTACACACAGTTTCGTGATATTTCTAATGTAATTTATTTGTGATCTTCACACACTTACGTATGTAGATTCTAGCCCTAGTTCTAATGTTTATGAAACGAATGAATGGAATAATTTTATATATAAAATATCTTAATTTCATCATCTTTTGTTTGATTTTTTCTGAACATTGAATAATTGAATAATTTTTGAACATTGAATATTTAATGACATTAATAGTAAAAACTGACCTAATCCCAGATGATTCTAAAATTCCAGTACCTTATCTACGGATTTTGCTGGAGATAAATACTATTTAATTCCTTATTCGAATATCAACACCTATTTTAGGGGTGAACTAAACCGACTTTTATTTTTTAATAGCTGCTATATTTGAGCCCTTATTTGGTTAATACTCCAGAGAAAAATGCGAAGATATTTACATTTTAAGGTTGCCAACCACGTTCAAAAAGCGATTTTCGTGAAAAATATCGAAAACAATTTAATTCGTTTCTTTTAAAGATCAGTCCTTTAGCTTTAGAAAACAGTTTTCACTTTGTTTCTAGTGTCATTAGAAGTCATGATACGGCTGTTTAATCATCACCGGAAGTGTCGAAAAGATACCGAAAGTGAGCAGTCAAAGGGCTTGACTTTGAGTGTTAACATGTAAAACGTCGTAAATAGCGTATTATAGCATCTAAATAAATAAATAAATTACTCCAGCATATTTCTGAATGTTTATCAAATTATAAAACACTTAATGAATTCATCTAATAAAATCTTTAAATTTCTGAAAAATTGGGATTTTCGACCCCCACTACACTTCAACAGTCATAACTGCTAAAATAATTTTTAGAATTTAATTAGAATTTAAATGAATGTTTTTAAT
>CM063506.1:134174822-134187322 GCA_032207245.1 Pardosa pseudoannulata | reverse complement strand
TATTTTTTGGAGACTTTTTTGCCTCGGTGTGTTCTACTCGGAGGGTTAAAACTTTATTAAACACAGATTTGAAAAAATCACCCCATAGGCCTATTATTAAAGAAATCCGAATTTTGGAGGTAAAGAAACACCATTCCTGTTACAACAGAGTGGATAGTACAAAAATATTTTTTTGGAGAATATACTTATAATAGCATATAGCCTGTCATATGACGGGATCAGTAAAATTTTTAATTTTTCAGAATTGTTAAGTACCCTGTGAGGCTATTAAAAAATAGTTTGTTTTATGGCTAAAAATTATCTGGTGCACTCTCGATAATTTGTTTACCTTCATACTTCTCTAAAGTCTCCCGATACAGAGAATTCAGTTTAGAATCACGTTGAATTCATTTAGAAAGATAATTTAAAGTATTCTTAGCTATGCCGAAACTATCGTTAAGTTCTTCCCAATATTTTTGCCACAGTAATTAATGGAAGTGAAGGAAAGAAACTAACTTTAATTTCCAGTTCTTTTTCTAACTTTAAAATTCCAACCCTGACATATCCCTTATTTTTGCCACAGTAATTAATGGAAGTGAAGGAAAGAAACTAATTTTAATTTCCAGTTTTTTTTTCTAACTTTAAAATTCCAACCCTGACATATCCCTTATTTTTGCCACAGTAATTAATGGAAGTGAAGGAAAGAAACTAACTTTAATTTCCAGTTTTTTTCTAACTTTAAAATTCCAACCCTGACATATCCCTTATTTTTGCCACAGTAATTAATGGAAGTGAAGGAAAGAAACTAACTTTAATTTCCAGTTTTTTTCTAACTTTAAAATTCCAACCCTGACATATCCCTTATTTTTGCCACAGTAATTAATGGAAGTGAAGGAAAGAAACTAACTTTAATTTCCAGTTTTTTTCTAACTTTAAAATTCCAACCCTGACATATCCCTTATTTTTGCCACAGTAATTAATGGAAGTGAAGGAAAAGAAACTAACTTTAATTTCCAGTTTTTTTCTAACTTTAAAATTCCAACCCTGACATATCCCTTATTTTTGCCACAGTAATTAATAGAAGTGAAGGAAAGAAACTAACTTTAATTTCCAGTTTTTTTCTAACTTTAAAATTCCAACCCTGACATATCCCTTATTTTTGCCACAGTAATTAATGGAAGTGAAGGAAAGAAACTAACTTTAATTTCCAGCTTTTTTTCTAACTTTAAAATTCCAACCCTGACATATCCCTTATTTTTGCCACAGTAATTAATGGAAGTGAAGGAAAGAAACTAACTTTAATTTCCAGTTTTTTTCTAACTTTAAAATTCCAACCCTGACATATCCCTTATATAATAACAGACTAAGTTATCTGTCCGTCTGTCCTCTAATTTATGAAGCGGTTGGAAATGGAATGGATAGGGGCTTCCATATTGGATTCTTGATGAGTTAGGGTTAGCAAACTCATAGCAAGTCTTTAAAACATTCAAAATCTCCCCCCCCCTTTTCGAGAGTTTAATGCCATTATTTCAATCAATATTTTCACCGGTTAAGAGCACGTGGAATGGAGGGAGGTATCCATATTGGATTCTTGATGAGTTCTTGCTTCTAAAATAAATTAGTATAATAAATATGCCTCATATAACAGCGAAAAATACTGTTGTCTTTAAAACATTTGAAATCCATTCCTGCCCCCTTTTTGATCGTTTAATATCATTATATAACAACCTCTTAAGAGTAGGGGATTAAATTTATCAATTTATCACATAACAAATAGGTAAAAATAACATTTTTTATAGCATTGTGACTTCATTCCTTTAACTACTTCATTCAATCATTTCTTATTTTAAATTATTAAAATATCGGCTGCATTATTTTCAAATGTTTTATAATTGAACTTAGATATTACGTAAATAATTTTCTTTTATACCTGTCTTAAATAATAGATTAGGTACATATGTGGTCATTTTAAATTTAATCATCAATTATTTTTTTTTGTTGCAATGAAAATTTTATCACCGGTATTAACATCAAATTCTTTTCATAAAAGTCTAGGAGTCTATTTCACGGAATAATAAATATCTACCGTTAAATTATATATATTTAAAAAATAAATGTTTGTTGGTGTGTTGTTTTTCTATACATAACCACACAGTTTGACTAAATGAATTCAACGTGATTGTAAACTAAATTCACAGTATCTGGAGACTTTATAGAAGTATGGCGGTAAACAAATTATTGAATGTGTACCAGATACTTCTCAGCCAAAAAACAATTGTTTTACCTGCTTAATAAAGTACTTTACAATCATGGGAAATTAAAAATTTTACTAATCCCGTCATATATGACGGGCTATATGCTAGTTCATACATATTCAGTTCACCTGTAAGTTATTAACCCCTTCCGGTATGATTTAATAATGAAAAACTGTGCATGAAATAACCATTTAAATTTTATTTAAAAAACTTGTTTCATTTTACAATTCTTACATATTCTTAATTAAAATCCACTTTTTACATAGTGTTAAATAATATCAGAAACAGTAAAATTAAGAAAATATCAAAGCAAAACATTAATAAGGTATACAGATAATAGTCTTCAAGCTAGTGGTACTTTTCAAAACAAAGTGCAAAGGAATTCTTAATTGTTTACACCGCCAAATAGTCTCACTTTTAATTTGATTCTTGTAACACACACGGCATTTCTTAGTAGGTTTTCTTTTATTCTGACTCATTAATTTGGCAATGACTTGTACCAAGTAAACAATATGCAATAGCGACTTGTGATTTTCACAAGTGATAAAAGTGTTGCTAAATTCAGTACACTAGAAATTTTAAACTAAATTAATTATCATATTTAACAGTAACTTTAATCGCATGACGAGTGTAGCTCGTCATTGTGAGGTATGGAATGAAAAACTAATGACGAGCTAGACTCGTCATTTTACCGGAAGTGGTTAAACAAAATACTTTCGGATATTTTTCGTAAATAACCATAAAAAATCGTAACAAAAAACTGCTTTATGTTAAGGCAATAAATATCCCAACATTTCTTAAAACTATTTTCAACGTTATATAAAATCTTAAAAATAAACTCTCATTATTTCTGTATATTCAAATCTATCTCCGTCGTCTTATCGAAAGTATAAAATGATAAACCTGATATTTTTAGCCTTTTTTCTTCGTCTCTCGGAATGTTTTATATCCTTTTTTTACTCTTCTTCTTCTTTTAAAGAATAAAAGTCAAAGTAATTTATGTAATTTAATCACCCGCTAAACAGGTCGTAAAATGTTAACGCCAGAACTGCTATTCTTTCACGTATTTATTTTCATTATTCACACCGTGTTTCCACCTGCGCGTGAAATATTGAATTTGATGACAGTTAAAATTGTGGGCGTTAAAGCCCCAAATTTAAAAGGTTGGTTACACGAGTAAGTTACGACGGTAAAAATCAGTTCATAAAGAGTTTATAAAAGTGAAAAAAAGATCTCGTAAATTTTCTAGCGTAATAGAAAAAAAGTACCAGCTCACATGAGAAATACATCGCTTCGTGGAAATGGATATATCTAATAGCGATTGAGTACAAAACAAATGTATGCATTCATTTTAAAGAATGGTATTTGAGTTATTTATTAATATTTTATTTTCTATTAATTATGAACTGTACTATAACCGTGTTTCAATCTTTTATCTTTTGCTTAGTTACTTATTGTTACCATATTTAGAAGTTCTTTTTGGCGTTAAATATTTTTTTCAAAATATTTGTAGCTGTTATATATATATATATATATATATATATATATATATATATATATATATATATATATATATTTTGTATATGTGTGTATATATGTATATATATATATATATATATATATATATATATATATATATATATATATATATATATATGTATTTTTTTATGTGTGTATATTATATATATATATATTGTATGTGTGTATATATGTATATATATATTGTATGTGTGTATATATGTATATATATATATTGTATGTGTGTATATATGCATATATATATTGTATGTGCGTATATATGTATATATATATATTGTATGTGTGTATATATGCATATATATATATTGTATGTGTGTATATATGCATACATATATTGTATGTGTATATATATATGTATATATATATATATTGTATATATGTATATATGCATATATATTGTATGTTTGTATATATGCATACATATATTGTATGTGTATATATATATGTATATATATATATATGTATATATATATATATATATTGTATATATGTATATATATATATATTGTTCTTCTAACAATTCTTCAAACTAGATTTAATTTCATTTGTAGATATAAAATTTTATTGTGTTCTAAGTATTTTTAAGAATGTTTTATCTATCAAAATATAGAAGAATGTTTAACGTTTGTACTTTATTTAAGTGGAACAAAATATGTCTCAGGAAATTGTATATTGTTATGTATTCAATTAAACTTTTGCTTACTAATAATTATTAAATACTAATAGTAAAGTAGTACTTAATAATTAGGTCACTATATTCTCTGGATGTAGTTACAATACATTAAATTATAAAAGTATATGACTTTTGTAGACTAACTATACACCATTTAAAAGAATACTTATCCAACTATATATAAAATCTTGAAAAGATACTCTTCCAAATATTTATATACTTCCAAAATGTATACCTTAAACATTCAATAGAAAGTTTAAAATGATAAATCTGATATTTTTTTTAGTCTGTTTAACCTCCTCTATCAGCAAGTGTTTGATGTTTTTTTCCTTTTTTTCTTTCAAAATAATAAAAGTCAAAGTAATTTAAGTAATTTAATCACACGCTAAACAGGTCGTAAAATATTAACGCCGGAGCTGCTATACTTTCAGATAATTTTTTTTTTTACCTTATCCACTCTGTGTTATCAGCTGCTCGTGAAATATTGAATTTGACGACAGTTAAAAATGTGGAAGTTAAAACCCCAAATTGAAAGGTTGGTTACGCGAATAAGTTGCGGCGAAAAATGAGTTGACTGAGTTTCATAAACAAAAAAAATTATAGTCTGTAAATATTCTCGGCAAATTAAAAATAAATGTAGAGGATATTTCCATATTTTTATATTTTTAACATTTATCTTACCACGAGATCTCAGAAGTAATTGAATTTATTGAATACTGTACATAGATGTATATAATTATTCCCATGAATAAATATGTTAATTAAGGTTAAATAGATGTTCAGCCTGTATCTTTGACGGCCTTGCCTACCCTTACTCCAGTAAGCTCATATTTATATATATATATATATATATATATATATATATATATATATATATATATATTATATATATTCACATATATATATACTCTATATATAAATATATTTATTATATATATATATGTATATATGATATATATATATATATATATAAATATATATAAAAATATATAATATTATATATATAATGATTTTAGCAAGAATTTTATTAAATACGGAAAGTCAATTTTTCTAACTAGATTATATATCATTTGTAAATATACAATTTTATTGTTTTCTAAGTTTTTAAGAATTTGCTATCTATCAAAATAGAAAAGAATGTTTAAAGTTGATACTGTATTTAGGTGCAACAAAATATGCCTCATGAAATCGTATATTTTTATATATTGTATTCAACTTATCCTTGCAATCAATTATAAAATATTAATAGTAATATAGCACTTAATAATTAGGTCACTATATTTTTCGAAATTAGTTACAGTGCATTAAAATATAAAAATTGATGATTTTAGTACAATAACTATTTCACCATTTTTTTTTAATATTAATTTAAATACATATAAAATATTGAAAATATACTATCTTAATCTCTAAATTAGATATGTAATTCAATAAATGTATTTAGTATTTTTTAAGCTTGAAACCCAAAATATTCTCACATCACCCCTCCTGTATCCGGAAACAAGTTCACTGCCACCAGCCTTATCCCACCACCCCCGGAGAGTTTTATCACCCCCGTTGAGTACCTATGATCTAGATTGAGTTCTGATCTCAAATAATCCGGATACTTGCAGTTTGGCTTTACTAGAAATTATTTATTTCAGTAGATCCAAATGCAAAAGTGTAATATAATATAAATTATCAATAAATCTAAGTGCAAAAGCATATATCTGGCATAGTAGAAATTTAATCTAGCAGTTTAAAAGAACTATGCAAAAAGTAACATTAGAGTTCAAAAATGACTGACCGAAAAAAGTTCACTGCCCACCAACCTTATCCTACACCTCCCCGGGGAGTTTTATCCCCCCCCCCCCGATGACAACCACTGATCTAGTTTGAGTTCTGATCTCCAATAATCCGGATATTTGCAGTTTTGCTTTACTAGAAATTAGTTTTTTCAGTAGATCTAAGTCCAAAGTCTAACATAGTATAAATTATCAGTAAATCTATGTGCAAAAGCATATATATGTCATTGTGGAAATTTAATCTAGCAATTTAAAAGAACTATGCAAAAAGTAACATTGAAGTTCAAAAGTGACAGACCGAAACATGTTTACTGCCCCCCAGCCTTGTCCGCCGCTCCCCGTCCCCACCCCCGATAAGAACCACTGAATCTAGATTGAGTTCTGATCTCCAATAATCCGGATACTTGCAGTTTTGCTTTAGTAGGAATTATTTTTTTTCAGTAGATCAAAGTGCAAAAATCTGTGCAAAAATCTAGCATAGTATAAATTATCAGTAAATCTATGTGCAAAGCATATATATGGCATTGTGGAAATTTAATCTAGCAATTTAAAAGAACTATGCAAAAAGTTACATTGGAGTTCAAAAGTGACCGACCGAAACATGTTTACTGCCCACCAGCCTTGTTTACCGCTCCCCGGGGAGTTTTCTGCCCCCCCTCCCCGATGAGAACCATTGATCTTTATTGAGTTCTGATCTCCAATAATCCAGATACTAGCAGTTTTGCTTTACCAGAAATTATTTTTTTCAGTAGATTTAAGTGCAAAAGTCTAACATAGCATAAATTATCAGTAAATCTAAGTGCAAAAGCGTATATCTGGCATTGTGGAAATTTAATCTAACAATTTAAAAGAACTATGCAAAAAGTAACATTGGAGTTCAAAAGTGCGTAACAAATTGTGTTCTTTCAGTGTTAAAATCTGTTACAACACGCAAAAAACTGCATTATTCTCCCTATAATTATCCGTGTATACAAGTCCTTTAATTTATCACATCACCTCTTTCTTCTATCGCAGATTTGTTGTCGGGCGGGGAACTTCTGTTTTCTTTCTTTCTTTAACCGCACTCCCTACTGCCGTCCCTCGCTTCAAACCTTCGAAAATCATCATAAATTGCAGGTGTTAAGCAAGAGAAGAAAGGGAAAAATATTTTTTCCTACGATTTCTTTTTCCCCAAAACGATTTCGTAACCACAATTTCTAGGTTTTTTTTTCCTGTTTTTTTTCTATCTGAAAAGTTTGAAGTTTTGATTTCTCTGTTACGGTTTTTCCCTGAGGCATTGAAAAGAGAAGTCTGCTCTCTTCCCGCCATTTTGTGTCTCAGAATTGCGATTTAAATTGTTTCTAAAATTTTAAATTCGGTGATTTAATCAGTGTTTTCCGATCTATTTACGAATATTTTATTCCAGTTTTTAGTACAAGAAACAGTCTTCGTATTTTTTAAAGGGATGTAAGGTAATAGGAGAACTTCAAGCTTTAGAATCGATTTTTTTTTGACACTTTAATGCTTAAAGTCTCTTTTTAGATACCGCTAAAATAGCTTGTAAAATTTTTATGTTTTCTTAGAATGAGTTTACATTTTGAGAATATGTAGAGGGCAATCTTATAAACAGTCTACAAAAATGTTAAGTAATTTCTATAATTTATAAATATTTCATTATATCCACACTTAATGATTTTTTGAACACCACACTGAAATTTACATTTTTGGCATGCACATTGATTGAAGTCATGATATATTGCTTTATCTATTATAGATATCAAGTAATTTGGAATTTTTATGATTTCTTAAAACGAGTTTCTATTTTGAGAGTAGGTAAAGGTCAATCTTATAAACAGTCTACAAAGATTTCAAGTAATTTCTTTAATTTATAAATTTTTCATTACAATAGATACTTAATGATTTTTCTAATACCACACCTAAATTTACTTTTTCGGCTGTACATAGACGGTATTCATGACAAATTGTTTTTGAAATCTTAATTTCGGTGATTTAATCAATGTTTTCCGATCTCTTTACGAATATTTCATTTCAATTTTTAGTACAAGAAATTTTCATCGTATTTTTTTAAGGAATGTAAAGTAACAGAATTTCAAGCGTTAGAAGTGATTATTTTTTGACACTTTAGTCTCTTTTTAGATACCGTTAAAATAGCATGTAGAATTTTTATGTCTTCTTAGAAGGCGTTTGCGTTTTGAGAGTAGTTAGAGGTCAATCTTGTAAACAGTCTACAAGAATTTTAAGTAATTTCTATAATTTATAAATTTTTGATCAGAATCGACATTTAATGATTTTTCGAACACCACACCTGAATTTACTTTTTTGTCAGGTACATAGACTGTAATCATGACAAATTCCTTTATCTATTATATATATCAAATAATTTAGAATTTTAATGCCTTCTGAGAATGAGTTTCCATTTTGAGAGTAGGTAAAGGACAATCTTATAAACAATCTACAAACATTTCAAGTAATTTCAATAACTTTTAAATTTTTCATTAGTATCGACACTTAATGGTTTTACGAACAGTGCACCTAAATTTACTTTTTCGGCTGTACTTAGACGGAAATCATGTCAAATTTGCTTTATCTATTATAGATATCCAGTAATTTAAAATTTTTATGATTTCTTAAAACGAGTTTTCATTTTGAGAGTAGGTAGAGGTCAATATAAAGTTTTATAACAGGTGTACAAAAATTTCAAGTAATTTCTATAATTTATAAATTTTTCATTAGAATAGACAATGATTTTTCGAACACCGCAACTAAATTTACTTTTTTGTCAAGTACATAGACTGAAATCAGGACAAATTGCATTATCTATTATAGATATTAGGTAATTTAGAATTTTAATGCTTTCTTAGAACAAGTTTCCATTTTGAAAGCATGTAAATGTCAATCTTATAATCAATCTACAAACATTTCAAGTAATTTCTACAACTTTTAAATTTTTATTAGTATCGACACTTAATGCTTTTTCAAACAGTGCACCTAAATTTATCTTTTTGGCAGGTGCATAGAAATCATGACAAATTTCTTTATTTATTAAGACATCAAGTAATTTAGAATGTTTATGCTTTCTTAGAACGAGTTTCCATTTTGAGAGTAGGTAGAGGTCAATCTTATAAACAGTCTACAAAAATTTCAAGTAATTTCTATAAATTATAAGTTTTTCATTAGAATCGACACTTAATGGTTTTATGAACTCCGCAACTAAATTTACTTTTTTTGGTAGGTATATAGACTGAAATCATGATAAATTGCTTAGATATCAATTAATTTAAGTATATGCATATATGATAAAAATTGTAGATTTAATAAGAAATGTTGTCAATACCGACTAAAATGGTACAGAGGTATATACTAATAAGCAAAAATATTATGTGCTTTAGATTTCACTCGTTGAAATTTGTGTTGCTAACAATGCTTAAAAGCACAATAAAAATACGAAGAAATGAAAAACATTGTATTAATGCGTGTAGGGAAATTTTAGCTTGGAGTTACATCAACATTTAACAACACGAGATCGTATTAAACTGAAACGATGCTTAAACTTGATTTCAAGTGGTTTCAAATATTCTTGCAGTTTTATTTCAATTCACGGATTCCAGTATCAAATGGAAGTGTCCTAAATGTTCATGGTTGGACAACAAGCTAGAAATTATCCATGATAGTAAACAATCCAGCAGATGAACATGTAATTTTTCTAATGTAAGTAAAATTAAATATCTAAAGAACTGTAAAATAAGATACTTGTGTTTTATTGTCACTTAAAGTGATTTAGAAAAATTATTTAAATTTAAGTACATTTATAGTTTTGCTATAATTTGTTAAATACTATATATAGAACAGATAAATAATAGATGATATTGGACATTTTGACTGGTAATTCAATCTATTTATTGTATTCTTTCTATTCATTTGAATTTAAAAAATGAAATGATATTTTTGTAAAAATGTTATTTTAGTTAGGTCCGATCTCACCAAAGTTGTTTAAGGGCTAATCGCGATTAACAGATGGCGCTAACCAATGGTGGGATGCAATTTGCCGTTTAAATAGAGATTAATCGCGGTTAGACGTTAAACGACTTTGGTATGACCGGCCTTTTTTTTAACTGCGTCCATTAGTCAACACCCTGATATTTTTTCCATATTAATCTTACGTCAAATGGAATAATTGTTTTGGAGTGAGTTAATGGGATATTTAATAAATAATCTATATAATGTTTTATATACAATGCATTTATCCATAAACGATTTGGTTGTTTCTACTAAAATGAGAGTAACTGTGGTTGATTACTTAAAGATGATTTGCAGTTGATACGAAATCTTTATCCAGTAACACATATAGTAATATTTTTAGCTTGTACTAATATTTAGGTTTAAAAAGATAACAATTAGGGCTCTCCAATGAACTTTTTCTTAACAAAAACTTCTGTTACTGACATCGCTTGTAGTACGATGAAATTAATTTTAAACAAAAAGCTTGGTCTTTTGAGCACCGGCGTTATTAAAATATTGAAAATAATGTTTAAATCCAAAGCTCACCAAAAGAAAAATATTGACAAAAGCCAAATGCCTTGATAAAATAACCAGCATTTAGCTATTTTCAATCATGTATTAAATTTTAATTCTATTAAAATGAACAGATTTGAGTGAAAATAATGTATTTAAGTTGTTTGCACCCTCCTTATTTAGCTGAACAATCAATTAAAAATTTTCAAACTGTTGCCAAAATCACCGCAAATGAAGTAATTCAAAAATTCTTCTTTTAACAAGCATTAAAACAATAGTGATATACTGAAGTTCAAATTATTTAACTTCGTCAACGTGGGCCACTATTCTTAGTTAAAGATATTGATTTTTAGAAAAGTTTTCTGAGTTTCTAATTTTTTATAGACTGAATTTTAAAAATGAGCTTGGTAAGAAAAGATAATAAACGAAATATCTTTCTATTAACAACTTTCACACATGAGTATATAAAATTCGATTAAACTGTGTTGTCAATATTTTGTCATATGGCATAAAATTGACAATAGCGCTTCAAATTAAACCAAATAAACCACACTACATGATCCAACTTTACTTATAAAAGCCAGATGCCATGCTAAGATAACCAATGGCTAGTCCTTCTGAATCAATGATTATATTTAAATTTTCTTCAGATATCCTGTGCACATTGAAAATAATCTCTTCCTGTATAGTTCCCTTATATAATGTACTTTGCAATTTGTTTGCATTCTCTTTATTAAGCTGAACATTTGTTGTAAAATTTTCAAACTGCTGCCAAAATCACAGTAATTGATGTGATAAAACAATACTCTTTAATAATTTAATAACCAATAAAGTATTAGTCATATACTGGATATCAAATTGTTTATCTTCTCTTTAACGTAGATCATTAGCAGTATTTAAAAGTATTGAGTTTAAAGACAGCTTCCTAAGTAATTTTTGATGGATTGAATTTTGAAAATAATTTCGATATTAATAGGTAATAAAATAAACTATCATGATATTAACAACTTCGTCAGGTTAATACGGGAAATTCTTGTTTTTTATTCCCTTGCTATATCTTTGCGATATTCACACTGAATAAAATTGAAGGTTCTATGCAAGTGTATCTAGCTTAACTTTAAATGAATAAAACGTACTACAGATAAATAATTTTACGCAAATTAAATTTTACCAAATTGAAAAAAGTTTTTTTTCATTGATTTTAGGAGTTTTTATATGCAGAAACAAAATGGCTTGAAATAAATCCTTTTTTTCTGCAAACTCAGATACACTTCTTCCAAAACCAATTTTCTCGTACCTTCTTTTGCTGACGTCACAGAGCTGGGGTATAGATTTAAACTTATGCCCTGGGAAAATAAGTATGCCTTGGTCAAATTTATGAAATCAGATGCAAGAGAAAAGTTCAAGTTTTTTAAAGATAGAACAGTGAAATATTTTTATGCACTTGAATTTTTTTTCAAATATATGTAACCTTTTCTATTTTTCAAAGTTTAAAAATCTCTTGATTTCTGGTTATCTATAGTAGAATGCTAGAAACAGTTATTAATGCCTATTTAAACTAGATTTTACAATATATTTCTGGCTAATTACAAATTACAAATGTATTTAACCCATTAGCGCCTATCGTACCGTTTTAGGGTCAGCTAAAGATTTGTAGAATCCTTATGTCTTCTCGTCGAGCGATGGCCGAATGGTTAGGGCACTGACCTTCGGAACCGGAGTTCGTGGGTTCGAGTCCCACTGAGGCATGGATGTTCG
>CM063506.1:134162322-134169822 GCA_032207245.1 Pardosa pseudoannulata | reverse complement strand
AAAGTAAAATTGTTTTATATACATCAGATATATGTTTGTTTTACATGTATGTATTTATGTAACATAGTACTGTATGTATTATATATTGTATTATTGTAGTTGTATATGTATGTATGTATCATGTATGTGTATGTATGCATAGTATGTATGTGTATGTATGTATGTATAGTATGTGTGTCTGTAACCTGAGTATAGTATGTATGTATTTATTACATGTTGTTTTTATAATGTAGTATGTATGTTATGTATGTATGTAGTCGTATGTATGTATATTTATAAAACTATCCTTTAAAAGAGTAAGTGAGGGTATATTTAAACCAAACTAACAAACTTAATTATAATACAATTCTAAAACAAATTTCTGTTGATCATTTACCTAAAATAAGAACTGTCGATGAAAATCTTCGAATGTTTCTCTTTCTGGAAACCTTTAGGAAATTCTGTTAACATTTAGGTAACCACGTGAACACCAATTTGATACCTAATTAGTTTACCTCATCCTATCTAAATATTTTACTTAACTTAGTTTTGGTTGTTAGGATGAACCATGGGATATACTACTAACAACTCTCATTGGCTGGTTCAGTTGCGCCCTCACTGCACTATATAAACAAATGTACAAAATCTTAGCGGTAAAACGTGAAAGATGGATTGCTTCACTAAAATCTACATGTTTGATTTCAATTTTTGCTATTTTCATTCATGGTCTAATAAATGTTCTTTTATGCAGTATGTTGTAATACTAGGTTTGTAGCATGTAAAAAATACACTATTTGTCTATACTAAATAGCCAAAACATTGCGATTCGCTGGGTTTTGCCTTCTGTTTCAATTTTGAAGAAAACACTCGGCAATTTAAAGAACATATTGTTATAAATGCTTACAACTTTTAGTGATATGTTTTTTCAGTAAATCCATTGGTGTATAACTATACAGGATGACACAAACCTAGTATAGTTTTCTTGGACTTTAAACAAGACGAGATACTGCAAGGTCCTCTATTGTTTTTGGACATTTTGTGTATTTTATTAACAAATTGTCTAGCTAGTATGGTAGACAAACTGTATTACAGAACACAAACAAATACCACTTTGACTAAAAAAATGTGCATTTAGAAATCCACTAACATAGGAAAAAGTAAAATACGACGTTTTATAAACGTCAAAATAACACTTAGTGACATGTTTTATTCAGTAAACCCCATGTAAAACTATGCTGTCTATCACAAACCTGATTATAGTGAACTTCAAAAATTGCATCTAGAAATACACCCACATAGGAAAAAGTAAAATGCGACGTTTTATAAACATCAGAATAAAAGTTAGTGACATGTTTTATTCAGTAAATCCTATGTATAACTTACTGTCTGACACAAACCTGAGTATAGTGAACTTTAAAAATTGCATTTAGAAATACACCCACATAGGAAAAAGTAAAATACGACGTTTTGTAAACATCAGAATAACACTTAGTGGCATGTTTTATTCAGTAAACCCCATGTATAGCTATGCTGTCTAACACAAACCTGAGTATAGTGAACTTTAAAAATTGCATTTAGAAATACACCCACATAGGAAAAAGTAAAATACGACGTTTTATAAACATCAGACAAAAAGTTAGTGACATGTTTTATTCAGTAAATTCTATGTATAACTTACTGTCTGACACAAACCTGAGTATAGTGAACTTTAAAAATTGCATTTAGAAATACACCCACATAGGAAAAAGTAAAATACGACGTTTTATAAACATCAGAATAACACTGAGTGACATGTTTTATTCAGTAAACCCCATGTATAGCTATGCTGTCTGACACAAACCTGAGTATAGTGAACTTTAAAAATTGCATTTAGAAATACACCCACATAGGAAAAAGTAAAATACGACGTTTTATAAACATCAGAATAACACTTAGTGGCATGTTTTATTCAGTAAACCCCATGTATAACTTACTGTCTGACACAAACCTGAGTATAGTGAACTTTAAAAATTGCATTTAGAAATACACCCACATAGGAAAAAGTAAAATACGACGTTTTATAAACATCAGAATAACACTGAGTGACATGTTTTATTCAGTAAACCCTATGTATAGCTATGCTGTCTGACACAAACCTGAGTATAGTGAACTTTAAAAATAGCATTTAGAAATACACCCACATATGAAAAAGTAAAATGCAACGTTTTATAAAAATCAGAATAAAACTTGATGACATGTTTTATTCAGCGAATCCCATGTATAACGATATTGTCTGACCCAAACCTGTATAGCGAACTTTAAAAATTAATTCATTTTGTTTTAGACTAATGAGCTTGTAAATTTAATATATTATTAGCAATATATTTATGTGAAGGCTTATACAATTTCAAGCTAAACGCATTATACTTGTGCGATTAAGAATTATTAATTATTGTTTCAAAAGAAACATTTTGACAATGTTTAGCATGCATCCTTTTGTGCATTTTAGAATCATGTATATTCCCAGAATATCCTTTAGGCAAGAGAAAAATTTAGATTTTTTTTAAGTATTCATTAGAAATATAGTTAGAAGATGACAACAGTAATTAAAATATATAAACTTTTACGTATGATATATATATATATAATTTAATCCAATAAAAGTTTACTTTTCCTTTTCAAATATATAAACTAAATTCTGTTATATACTCTACGAGGTAAACTGTTTATATTAAAAAAATATGTGACAGGTTAGATAGGTTGACAATTCAAAGCTAAAAATTTTCGAATTTTGTAAGTATTTCAGTTTTAAAAATTGTTTAAATTAGTGAGGAGTAATAAGTAAATTGTATGCTGTAGTAATATTTACATAAGTCATAAACTGATGAATATTAAAACATCTTTTTTTCTTTTTATTAACATATCACGAATTCAACCGTATAGAAATATCGAAAATTTAGGCAAATTTCTTGCAAATAACTATCTACTGTAGCCTTTCAAAAGATAAACGCAGTTTCAAGATAAGTAAGAAAAATACTATGAACAATGTTTTTGCTAAATTTAATAATGTTTTGATGATTTATGAACAATATTGTTAATTCTGACACTTATAAATCTATGAAACAATGTATATTACCATTATTTACTTCCTTTTAGTTCTAGGCCTTTAACACATTGTAAGCGGGGAAAGTACTAGTACGTTTTCTGACGATTGATACTTGAGAACGGGTCACGAACTAATACGGGTTAGTGGGACAAAATGGTTTATTTGTGGGTACAAAAATAACGGTATATACAGTAAAACGAAGCCGAATGTTCTTGTCTACTACATAGATTCTGAAAAAAATTTGAACAAATAAAAACTTGTTTTTACATTATTAGTTTTATGATTGCTCTTTTCATTTTTTGATTATATAAAAATGTTTATATATAACATAATTCGAAAAAATATAAAACTATATATTACTATTTCCATTAGATTTTACATTTTTATGGTTTTGGTTTGGAGTGCTCGGTCTACTTTTTGCAACACGAGGGTTAACGAGACCGGGACCTACAGCTTAAAGCCGATTCCGAACGGCTACGAACATCCATGCCACTGTGGGATTCGAACCCACGAACTCCGGTACCGATGGCCAGCACCCTAACCAACTGGTCATCATTCGGCAACATTTTCTTGATGTTATTATAAATTTATCCAATAAAAAATATATTTTTTGTTTACAAAGTCTTATGGTTGTTATTTATATGTTTCTATTTATATATTTGTTTATATATTTCAATATAAAATTTTAAAAGTTAGTTAAAATATTAAATAATTTTCTATCTATTGAGATTTAACTGAATAAATAAATTTGAGATCAAAACTCTCACTTCCGGTAAAATTCAGCTGCAAAATGTACTCGCACAAAATGTGTTAAAAACATCGACATTTGTTGCTCCGTAACACTTCGTAAGAGAATCATATTATTTCAGAACTTATCGTGTTTGGATTTTAAAAGTTTGTTTGTTTTTCAGATTTCAACTATATTCTACATTTGGAGGTTTTTTGGTTTATGGATGGAATGCCGAAACAAATAGATCGGACTGTTTTTGTAGACATGTCTTCTGATAACTTAGTGGAATCTGTTTGGAAAACGTCTCTACCAACCAACAAAGATCCTTCTATACGTAAGTCTACTTCATTTTTCTAAAGAACTTAAGAAGTAACGCTTGAATTCTCATATATTTCTTATTCTGGTCCTTAATGGGGTTTAAGTTCCCCAAATGAAAAACGTGTTTAACCCCTTCCGGTAAAATGACGAGTCTAGCTCGTCATTAGTTTTTCATTCCATACCACACAATGACGAGCTACACTCGTCATGCGATTAAAGTTACTATTAAATATGATAATTAATTTAGTTTAAAATTTCTAGTGTACTGAATTTGGCAACACTTTTATCACTTGTGAAAATCACAAGTCACTATTGCATATTGTTTACTTGGTACAAGTCATTGCCAAATTAATGAGTCAGAATAAAAGAAAACCTACTAAGAAATGCCGTGTGTGTTACAAGAATCAAATTAAAAGTGAGACTACTTGGAGGTGTAAACAATTAAGAATTCCTTTGCACTTTGTTTTGAAAAGCACCACTAGCTTGAAGACTATTATCTGTATACCTTATTAATGTTTTGCTTTGATGTGTTCTTAATTTTACTATTTCTGATATTATTTAACACTATGTAAAAAGTGGATTTTAATTAATAATATGTAAGAATTGTAAAATGAAACAAGTTTTTTAAATAAAAATTAAATGGTTATTTTATGCACAGTTTTTCATTATTAAATCATACCGGAAGGGGTTAATAACTTTCCATATGTCGTGTGTAAGTATATGCAAATATTTATGGATATTTTTATGGCCCATTTAAGGATATTTTTATGTGTGTACTTATGCATATATGTAAATATATTCATGTGTATATTTACGTATATATATTTATATATATGTGATCTGGGTTACTTATGTTGGGGCATAGTAAGACATAAGCGTATGCGTGTGTTAGTATGAATATTATAAAAATTGCAAATATATACATGAGCATATAGATGTATTAGTATGCATAAATAATCATATATATATATGTGTTTGTGTGTGTGTGTGTACGTGTTTTCGTGTACATTCTCTCGTCTGCTGTTGGCTTCAGAAGATATCTTTTTCTAGCAGATATTAAATAAAATTTCAATTAGATTTACACTTGTGTGCCTCTCTCTTGTAGCCCGAGTGCAAACTACTTTATTACTTCCAACTGATTAGGCTTCTCCTTAACCAGCAAGCCCGGGAAAGTAAAAAAAAAGGGGACTAAAACAATAAATTTCAATTGTAATTGGTGTTTTGAGTTTCTGGATTACACACACACACACACACACACACACACACACATATATATATATATATATATATATATATATATATAATTGTATATTGTATATATATTAAGGAGTGGGGGAGAGAATGTACGCATATGTGGTTTGGTTTGGTTTGGTTTTGGAGTGCTACGGTCTACTTTTTGCAACACGAGGGCTAATGAGACCTGGACCTACAGCTTAAAGCCGATTCCGAACGGCTACGAATATCCATGCCTCTGTGGTATTCAAACCCACGAACTCTGGTACCGAAGGCTAGCACCCTAACCAATCGGCCATCGGTACGCATATGTGGAATGTGTGCATATGAAACCCTGTTTGCATGGATATATATTTCTTTCGGTAAAAATGCATGCAAAATGTGTATATAGAATAGTAAAAAAGTGTATTTTAAATTACAAGTTATTTATTCAATAAAATGTAGTTAATACATAAATGAATTGTAAATAGAAGTTTTATTTTCCAAAGTCTGGGATCTACGGTGTCTATGCATTTTGCATCGGCTCACAACCTTACAATTAAATTTAAAATTCTGGGGAAAATCAAATAATTTAATATTAAAAATTTATTATTTCTTCTATAATATTATAAATCTGTTTATGTAGTAGCGGCTTTTATTAGATAAAATCATTTAACGGGGAAAAAAGGATTTCGGCATAATATATTAAAATATAATCAACCATTTTAAAAATAGTCAAGGAAGCATAAAAGTAAATTTAAACTAAACAGAAACTGAATATTGATATTTGATATTAACGGAGAAATAAAGTGTTTTAAATTTATTTCCATAACATCAGTAAACAATGTTTTTTTTAAATGAAACTTTTACTATTTTTTAGATGGATCTTCATGTTTAAGTAAACAATTCCGATCCCAATTCACTAAAATACAGTATTTTTGATTGACGCCAACTTAATGTCTCCCTTAATCACTAATAATGTCTAATATCCATGTTTAGTAAACAAACGTAACCGCTCTTAATCCTATTAAATCAAATGATTGGTGATTGCGAGAGAAAAGGGATTGGCGAGTTAACGGAGATCCGCCAGGCGGTTTCCGACTTCTATATCCGTCCCTATCTCTGAATGGCGATAGCGCTAATTGCCAAAGCGTTTACTTTTTGCCAAACAAAATCTCTGTTAATATCCGCTCTTCCTGGAAAAGAGGATTCTTTCGCTCCATTTCGACACTATGGCTATGAAAAACAGGCGCTTTTGCCTCGTATTGCCGGATTCAGTGCAACGGAAGGAATAACAAATAATGAAAGAAAAAATCGGGAGTGTTCGAATTTTAAATGATACTGGATTTTAGCAGTTTTTTCTGTTATTTCATGGTATCAAACCCTATTTATTTTCACTATCTATATTGCGTATTTAAAAAAAATTTATCCGGATTATTTTTTAAGCACAATATACTATTTAGTACTTGATTCAATTCAAAGTATCCTCTATATAATAATAGAATAAGTGAAATGTCTATCTATCCTCGGATTTATGAAGCAGTTGTTCCTGGAATGGGTAGATGCATCCATATTGTATTCTTCATGGGTTAGGAAACACGGAGAACCATTTGTCGACGACAGCTTGGAAGAGTGTTCAATAGACAGAAAGCTTTGAGAAATGTATCGATAGAGTTTTAAGTCGAGCAAACTCCTTTGATTAAGACATTTAGAAGCAGGGAAAAAGATTTTAAGGAATTAGAATGGGAGGAGGTTTTTAAAAAATATTAAAGTTAAATAATTTTGTTATATTATATATATATATATACATACATACACATATATGTACTTGTATGAGTGCATATAATATTATATATGTACATATATATATATATATACATATATATACATATACATATATACATATATATATACATGTATACATACACTCATATATATATATATATATATATATATATATATATATATATATATATAGATGGAATGTCTGAACATGTAGCACTGCTTACATAAATTTTTCTTCATATAAGATTGCATGCAAATGTCAATATAGAATAAGTGTATTTTAAACAAGTTACTTATTCTATAAAATATAGTTAATACATGAATAAATTGTAAATAGAAATTTTATTTTACAAATTCTGGGATCTCCTGTGTCTATGCATTTTGCATTGGC
>CM063506.1:134127322-134137322 GCA_032207245.1 Pardosa pseudoannulata | reverse complement strand
AAATCAAAATACCAAAAATAGCTCTTGAGGCAGTATCAAACATATAAAAGAAGCATCAGAGACATTAACTGGAAAAATTATTAAATTTTCAATCCAGTGTCTTTTGGTTTCTCTTATTAAAATACCTATTCCATCCCATTTCCGCACTTGACACACGTGATTAAGTTTAAAAAATAGATGATTGGCTCGATGATTTAAGAAGAAAGACGTTTTTTTTTTCGGGGTAATAAAAACGACGTCATCATGGTATTTTTTTCACTGGGTGATACTATTTTCTTGGACGGGTGGTAAACGATTAAAAAAAAAAGAAAATACGGAGATTTTTTTCGAGACTGAAAGAAAAATTTGATTTTCTTCGAAATGGAAAAAAATTGTACTTTACACTCAAAAAAAATGTTTTTGTATCTAGAATGTAATCACATTGTAACGTGACTTTAATAAGAAAATGAAATAAAAATAAAATACCTTTTATTTTCAAATTTTTATGTTGTGATTCTTTTTAAGTAAAGCATTAGTAATCGGATATTTATAAGAGAGAATTTTTTTTCAATACGAGAAAGATTTATTAGTAAAAAAATGATGTAATATTAATATAAAAAATGGCCATTTCTAATTTAAATGTTAAATTAGTGAATATAAAAGAACTTTTATGTACTATATTGATTTTATTTTCGACATATATAGTTTAGTGTCATGGAAATAGTATGGAAAAAGTGTCAATGGTTTAAAAATTGTTTTCCTACAAAATTATGTATAGCTTTTCAACCTTGAAAATTCTTACGTACTTATAAATAAAATATTAGTTGGTTTTTAATTATTTTTTTATATTTATCCCTCTAAGCGGTTTGCTCTTACAATTCCGCCAGCTGTCACAGACAATTTTCGACCTCCAAAAACGTTCCAAAAATAGATGTATTGCACATTTCTGACAGTGCTTTCATCCATGAAATTATGAGGTAGGAGGGTCAGGTCGATTGTTTAGAAACTTCACCCCTCTTTGACTGACATTTATTGAGGGATGCACTCCTACTCTCTGAGGAACAAAGGCGCTGATAGCTTCTCATGGCTTTGTCAATCTCTATTTCGAAGTATTTCGTTTGCGGTAACATATATATCTCTAATTGCACCACTGAAATATCTTGGATGACTTTAGTAAAAATATATAAATAATTCTCAAAAAAAATTTTTATTCGACTTTTAGAATACATTATTTCTTATGTGATGATCTTCGACACTTGACGAGCTTTATGTGTATTAAAAATTAACAATCAATAATGTCTATTTATATATCTATTTATAACCGGAAGTAAAGGGACAATAACGAGGGTGGGGCAAAGGGTGAAGTAAAAAATCATAGAACACTTTGGTCACTGACACAATAAAGCTTTATCGTATTTTTGGAGACTTTTTTCTCCCCGGTGTGTTCCACTCTGAGGGTTATAGCGTACTTTAGAATACAGCTTTGTTACTATAATAAGCATTCAAAGAAAGTATAAGCCGAACAAAGGCCGATTGGTTAAGGTGCTGGACTTCGGTTCCGGAATTCGCGGGTTCGAATCTCACTGTGACATGGATGTGTGTAGCCTTTCGGAATCGGGTTTAAGCTGTAGGTCCCGGTCTCATTAGCCCTCCTGTTGCAAAAAAGTAGACCGTAAGACTCTAAACCAACCCAAAGATTGTATAAGCTGAAAAGTGAGAAGTGTAGTGAAACTATATTTTTTTTCTACTAAAATTATCTATAACATTTTTGTCAGCGAATTTAATCCATTACATATTTAGAAACAAGCTAATTCTATCTAACATATATTTTATAAGCCACTATATGAATATTTAAAAAATTTTAAAGTAATATGATAGCTGTAAATGTAGTATAACTTTTTAGTCATCAAATATTATTTTTCAAACATTTAAAGTTAATATTAATAAAAATTGAATCGATTTCTTTGCAAATAATAATATTCATTACGTAATATTCATTATTACCAATAGTTTTATTTTATGTTGCTATACTCTAAAATAGACACATTCATCATATTGTATGTGGTACAAGTACTAGTACGTTTTCTGACGATTGATACTTGAGCACGAGACACGTATTTAGAGTAATAACATAGTTTGTTTGTGGGTACAAAAATAACGGTATATACAGGAAAACGAAACCGAATGTTCTTGACTACTACATAGATTCTGAAAAAAATTAGACAAATAAAAACTAGTTTTACATCAGTCGATGCGGAACCACAGAACGGGAAAAGCGTTAAAACTATAAACTACATATTTATACTACTATATATTTGATTTTTCATATTTACGATACTATTATAAATTTATGCATTAAAAATATATTTTTTTACAAAAATCTTATGGTTGTTATTTATATATTTCTATTTATATTTGTTTATAGTTTTGAATATAAAATACTAAAAGTTGGTTAAAAAATTAAATAATTTTCGATCTACTGAGATTTAACTAAATAACTAAATTTATTTACAAAGCGCCCGTTCCCGGTACAATTCCACTGCGAAATGTACCCGCACACAATCTTTTAAGTTCAGTTAATGTCTAATTCAAATCTTTGTTTGAATATAAAAAATTAAACGTAATATGGTTTAGATACAGTTGAGTTAGGATTATTTTTGCAAATTATAAAATTTTTGAAACTTAAACAAAAATATTTTAAATTTAAAATGTATTTTTTCATAATTTTTAATATTTGATAAATATTCCAATAACTTCAAAATAAGGATACATAAAAGATGTTTTAAAAAGTTTCGTCTGCTTAGTTTAATACTATAAATATTTTTCGAAAATAAACAAATTAGTAAATTAAAATTATAGCTTTATACCAAGGAACGTTATACTTTAGATTTCTAAAAACGTATCAGTCAAAAGGTATTTAATTAAACGTAATAAAACGCTTTTTTATGAAACATAAATATTCAATTTAAAGGTTAAAATTCAATTTCTCCATCGTAACTGAGATAATGTAATTCCATTTTTTACTGCAGTGATTCTTAATGTTTTCATAACCCTTACCATTCATTTTTCATCCTAAGGGTGAACTGTTTGAGATTGAGCTTTATTATTTTAACTTTAAGAGTGTAGGATAGAGGTGAAAAAAGTTTATCACTTGAAGATAATATGGTGACTTAAATGCCATATTCAAAACGTCTTGGATTTAACTATTTTATACTGTTTTGTAATGTTTCACTGACCTTTATATTTGTCAAAATTCCCATGAAATTGAGAGAATGGTGTTTAACATACAAAAATGTTTTAAAAGTTAATTAAATATTTTTTCTAAATGCAATATTTTATTTTATATTTATAAATATTCTCACTACAATAACAATTTTAAACAACATTAATTGTTATTAGGATTTTTTCAGGTAATATTTTGACAAAAACGAAAGACAAATTACTTAACCCCTTCCGGTAAAATGACGAGTCTAGCTCGTCATTAGTTTTTCATTCCATACCGCACAATGACGAGCTACACTCGTCATGCGATTAAAGTTACTGTTAAATATGATAATTAATTTAGTTTAAAATTTCTAGTGTACTGAATTTGGCAACACTTTTATCACTTGTGAAAATCACAAGTCACTATTGCATATTGTTTACTTGGTACAAGTCATTGCCAAATTAATGAGTCAGAATAAAAGAAAACCTACTAAGAAACGCCGTGTGTGTTACAAGAATCAAATTAAAAGTGAGACTACTTGGCGGTGTAAACAATTAAGAATTCCTTTGCACTTTGTTTTGAAAAGTACCACTAGCTTGAAGACTATTATCTGTATACCTTATTAATGTTTTGCTTTGATATTTTCTTAATTTTACTGTTTCTGATATTATTTAACACTATGTAAAAAGTGGATTTTAATTAAGAATATGTAAGAATTGTAAAATGAAACAAGTTTTTTAAATAAAAATTAAATGGTTATTTCATGCACAGTTTTTCATTATTAAATCGTACCGGAAGGGGTTAAAAAAGAAAAATATATTTTTAATACGAAATAAAATCTTGTAATATATAAGTTTTCCAGTTTTCCCATTTAGTTTGTATATTTTTTGTTGCTCTAAAGAAATAAATTACTTAAAATGGCAAAAATAAATAAATTTGAAACTTAGCAAGCTAATTAGGAATTTGGTAAAAATAATATACTTAAAAAATCAAATATTTTCTGTTAGGATAAAACAAAAAGAGGCTGTTATATTGAAAAGTTTATGTCTCAAAAAGTACTATATCGCTTAAAGTTCACTGTTAAAATGACATAAAATATTATGTATGTTGCAGGAATAATATGAAATTGTACAAAGGGTTAAGTCAATTTTAATTCATGATTAATATATAAACAGACATTAATAGCTAGTGGCGGAACAAAGAATCCTTTGACAACTGTACTTTTGGTTTCCGGAACTTTTGTTTTGTTTACGGTTTGTTTTGACTCGGTGTGTAATGTGCGTTCTTAATATGACGTGAAATAGACGTCATTAAACCTCTACTCTAATTACCTTTGTTCACCTTTATTCACCTTTTTAATTCTACATATATTTCTTTTCGTATTTCTTGTCGAAACATTGCTTCGTTGTTAAGTTTTAAACTTTGAAATTATTTTTAAAATATATTTTTTACTTCTGAGTACTTGTGTTTGGCACAATATATCTCAGGAGGATTCAGTGCCATTAAGCTCCAACCAACCAACCAACCTATAATTATCTTTGTTAAGTTATTAAAGTAAATTCTTTGTGAAATTTGCTAGTCTGTTATTTATGTGGTAGAGATTCAGTGTCGAATTACTTTGAGAGAGCAAATGGTATGTAACCATAGACCTATTTACTTCTTAAGTTCGAGTAAATTCGGACTCTTTTCGAACAATTTTTAACACATTTTAAATCTATTCTAACTATTCTTAACAGCTAGTGATGGTATCAGATATAAAGTATTCCTTAACAAGTTAATTTTTCTATTATATCAATCATGATAATCAATGATTATATACAATTAAATTACAAATTAAATATAAATATTACAATGACTTTTTTAGATTTATCATAATTCTAAAGGAAAATAAAACATGTAGGACAATGTCTTGTCCTTAGGATGAGCAACATTTTAGAGTCAGACGGTCAGGTACTCTCTCCCAATTGTACAATATCTACTGCACATTGCATGAGGGCCTGTGCTTCGTTGAATAAAGGCATATACAGTGAAAAAGCGGGAAAATGGGCTCTAAAAGGATCGGGGCTACAAAAGAACCTTGAGGAGTATAGAGATGTGCTGGTGAAATCTTGGACATGTTTGAACCCCCGATCCTAGAAATTATCTTGGACATGTTTGAACCCCCGGTTCTAGAAATTATCTTTCCCGGATAATTCTGTGAAAGTTATTTTGGTTTGGCAGCAGAGGTGCAGATAGTCGCTGCCAAGTTTTTTTCTTCCCAGATATTTAGTTTCACTTATGTAGTATCCAAAAGATGAAGATTCATTTAAGGTCTATCTTCCGTTCTTCGTATCGAATCAATATATAAATGTTCTAAACTACTACTTGCTGTTATCTTGTTTATTTTAAACTGTAAATAACTTTAACCTATATGAATAAGATTTTGAGTTTAACATTTAATAGATAGGTATTATATTATATTATATCAGAGAGAGACTTTTACTATGGATGATGCCCCGCTTGTGTATGATTCAAAGGATTTGCGTCGATATGTATAATCCAAATATATATTATGATATTATGATATCATATATAAATGAATATGAATAAATGATATTATGAAATATATTATATATTAAATGATTTAATAGATGACTTTATATAAATATTTCAGTAGCCATTAGGATTCAGATTTAAAGAGCATATCTGACTTATTTTTCGTTTTATTGTGTTATATCTGAATTCAGATTTTATAGAATGGACAAGTGGCTAAGGCATGGAAGACACATTTTATTTTATATATAAAAACTTCTTTATTATAATTCCATGGCTATGGCGTATAGATATCCTTTGTTTTTATAATTTGCCACTACAAGCTTGGAGGATGTTATCAGCCCGAGTTCATGATCAGAACTGTCTTTTTTGGCTTTGCTACCTAAGAAAAATTGCAATGTCTACTTCCGCGTCACCTTTTTTATTCTGGGTAGTTCCCCTCGATGGTGTGTCTTTCTCCTATTACGTTGTCGTTAATAAGTTCTAACTATTTTTAATTACAACTCGCTTAATTCTTAACCCCTATTTTTAAACCTGAAATATCTATCTCTATCTCTATCTCTGTATCTATATCTATATCTATATCTATCTCTATATCTGTCTCTACCTCTGTATCTATATTTATCTTTCTATCTCTATCTCTATATCTGTATATCTATATCTTTATCTATCTATCTATATCTATCTCTATCTACCTATCTGTATTTATCTATCTATCTATCACTATCTATTTATATCTATCTATCTCTCTATTTATCTCTCTCTCCCTCTATCTCTATTTATCTATCTCTATCTATTTATCTATCTCTAACTATCTCTCTATCTCTATATATCTCTCTATCTATTTCTTTCTCTTCTCACTCCTTCTATTTATCTATCTATCTCTATCTGTTTCTCTCTCCCTCTCCTTTCCTTTCTCTCTCTCTTTCTCCTTCTATATATATATATATATATATATATATATATATATATATATATATATATATATATATATATGAGAGAGATTTCCTATCTATTATGCTTCGCATCTGTATGATTTAAAATATTTGCGTCGATATGTATAATCTAAATCTGTGCTAACATATTCAGTTACATATTCTAAGTATATTTTATTATTTAGATAGTTACATATATCTAACCATATATAAATACGCTTTTATTAAATATATAATATCCGGAATATATTTATATGTTAGTTATTAGTATATTCACTGATCTTTGGCTATTATCCGAACGTTTTAAGAGTAAAATGAACGTGGATTTTGTAAATATATCGAATATACGTTTACGTGGAAACTTTGAGATTAAATATTTTTATGAATACCTCCGAAGCCTCTCAGCTGTCACATTTTCTAAACTTTATGCTAAAAGTAATTCCGTAATGTCTCTGTTAATCCTCTCGGATCGCTTCAAAGCAACTCAATGTCTGGCGAAAGCCGGGCAAATCCGGCCGAGTTGCGAAAATGACGCAATTACTGGCACTTCAATGGCGCCCGACACAGAAAATTAAATTTGCAGTCCGGGGCCTCGTAATTTCCCCCCGCAAAGTAACTAGTTCGTTTTATTTTCGAGGACGGCTCGCATGATCAAGTTTAGAAGAAAGATTAGGCGGCTCCGAAAATTGGCGATGATTTTCACCGTTTCGCTCAAGAAAAATAATAAAAGTAAAATAAACGTCATAACGTATTGTTGCCGAAACACAATTTTCTTTTTCACTGTGTGGTAAACCGTAATGGGGGAAAATTGAGAATAAGTATATTTCAGTGGCAACGTAGGAAATGACTGACTAAAATGACGGGAACGAAAACTAAAATCTTGTTCGTCACATTTACTAGCGATAATGTAATTTCATGTTTGGTTTTGGTCTTGTAATTGTTTTTGGGATAGCAATTTAAAGCAAAATATGACGATTTCATTTTCTTTAACAATCTTTCTTCAACAATGATTACTTTGTACTTATTTTATTTTAAATATAACGTCATTATTCTATATATGCTTTAAAGGATATTAAAGCAAATGTAAATTACTTAGTAGTTATTTTATTATAGATAACATCTGTATTCCGTACACGCTTTATAGGACTTTGAGGCAAAATTATATAAACATATGTTTATTTTGTGACTAATAATTAAGGCATGCTAATATTCTTCTGTGTATGCTTTATAATATTTAAGACCAAAGTAAATTACCTTGTATTTATTTTATTTTAAAGAGGAAATTATTATTATATTTACGCTTTATAGTGATATTGTTGTTCTGTATACGCTTTATGTTTAGGCTACAGGTGGACTTGAAAACTAATTTCATTTTGTTGTAATGTACTTAAAACACTAACACCAGTGTTCGTTCTCAAATGGGAAACACGGTAAAACATATGCTATGCAATTAAAGGAAAGTACCTAATATTTAAACTAAAGCATTTATTATGTACAATATTTATAAATTAATAAATCATTTGATTAGTATTTAACATGACCTGTAATATTTGGTTTTGCTATTCATTAATACTCTTGAAATAGTATTCATTATGAAAAGATTATGAGACCCAGGTAATAATTAGGAATATTATTATGTCTGCCTCCAGTAATTACAGGGGCTGGACGTTTGCGGGGGGGCGGGAGGGCAGGGGCGGGGGGCGGAGGGGAGGGGGGGGGGGGGGGGGGGGGCGGGGGGGGGGGGGGGGGGGGGGGGGGGGGGGGGGGGGGGGGGGTGGACGCTTATCATACGCATGCGGGTTCGGGAATAGATTGCTGGACCTAACACTCTGGGTTGCTCACGGGATCTTGATGTCCAGCAACTCTTGAATCCCGGCATTGAGTCCTTTCTTACCAGCTTTTCTTCCATAACTTTCACCTCGGTTTAACGCTTCCTATTTTTATCTTTCCTAATCACTTGTTGGCGAAATTTTCCCACATCTGTACCTTCAGGTGTGCAGGTGAGCTCATTAAAATGGCCCCTGTGGGGAAAGTTGTCATTATGGATTAGCTCCTTGCCCCGTATCTCACGGCTACATCCCTGCCTGGGCTTGACGGTTACTCTTGTGCCACTCCGTGAGCTATAACTCCTCCGCAGGGATCCACACTAAAACTCGAAGTCAACAGCTGCACCTAAATTCTTCTTGGAAATTCAGTACACAGCTGTGTATGCACGTTCTGACCATCGTGGGAAATAACATCGGCACACATTTAATTATACTGAATCTTATAGAAAATTGCAATGCCATTAGCAATATATTTATGTAAATGCTGCTAAAGTGTTGAGGTTTAATATTTTTTATTTTAAAAAAGTCATTAAATACTCATTCAAAACAACTCAGTTCATAATTTCACAGTTTTGGAAAAAATAATAATATAATAATAATAATAATAAATAAATAAAATCATAAATATTTTTGATTAATTTACACTTTAATAACCTTTTTTCAACAATGATTACTTTTGTACTTATTTTTGATATTATTTTGATATAGGTGATATTATTTTATGTATTAGCTTTATATTACTTAAGGTGAATTTTTTGAGGCAAATTACTATTTATTTTATGATAAAGATAATATAGTTATTATATAAATGCTTTATAGTGATTAAAGTAAAATCAAATTATCTTGTACTTATTTTATTTCAAAGATGATATTATTCTGTTATTATTCATTAAAGTAAAACTAATTTATTTTAATTGTATTAAATCTGCTTGTAAATTTATTATGCTCTTAGTAATATAGTTATGTAAGCGTGATTAAAAGCCTGAGGCATATTATCATTTATTTAAAAGATATTAAATGTTTTTTCAAAATAAATAAATACAAATTATTCACTTTTGTTACACAAAAAATGGTAAAATAAACGCTTTAACTTGTTTCTTCTAAAATACATTTTTCTATTTCTGAGTGTTAAATATAATGAAAAAAAATAGAGATATGCATATTCCACTCATAAAATAGGAAAGGGCTGGCAAAACTCTTGTAGATCTTTATTACCAATAAAGAATATTCATGTTTGGTTTTGAAAAAAATTATAATTTTAGAGATGGCATTTTAAAGCAATAAATATACATATATACATGCATAGAAAATTTCAGATATTCGGAACAGTAAACAAGTTTTAAATTATAATTTAAAATCATATATTTAAAATACAATTTGAAATGTATAATTTACTTATAATTTATGATCATAATTTAAAATGTAATTTTAAATTATTTCATAATACAATTATAAAACTATCTGTCAAACTATTAAATCTGACAAATGAATTAGGCTAACACATAGAATGTTTCAGTTATTCA
>CM063506.1:134092322-134117322 GCA_032207245.1 Pardosa pseudoannulata | reverse complement strand
TTAGTATGTTTTGTTTAAAAAAAATGAAAAATGTAAACACACGTTTGTATTTTGAAGTAAAATTAAAAAGGGGAATGGAATTTACTTGCCTTTATTACTTTTACCTGATTATTTTTTGGTACTAAATTTCCACAAATTTTATTACTGTATATTAAGTGTATGTTGTTTACACATAGGCTACAAATACATAGGCTTCATAAGCCTGGTTTTACTTTGACAAATTTTCTCTTTTTATCTCAATTACTATGACGTTAATTTGAAATATTTAAATTATATATTTAAAATATATTACATGAAACGGAAGTTATAATCTATATTCAATAGAAACAATGTAGGTATTATATAATGCTTAATATAAATAGAGGGGAATGTGAGATAAAAGTATTTTATAATGATATGGTAAATATTTATCCTACTCATTAGTACCCCATTAGTTTATGCCACTCCATAGTAAAATAGTGTCCCTGGACAAAAATAAAATAAAATAAAAATGATAAATCTGTGCAAAACGAATGATCCAACACTTGTTATAAATATGATATCAGTTTACAACAATAATATATGCAGTATAAAGTAATAATATATACATTTTTCACAAATATGTAAATAGTATATAAATATATATAAATGTTTTAGATGACAGAAATAAAACGATTCTCTATTTACAAACATCATGTGTGGCAGACTAGGCATCACAGCTTACAGTACTCTCGAGGTTTATTTTGATATGGTTCTAAAACACACCGTTAGATAGGTTAGCACCCAACAGACTGATAGCTTCAGTATTCCATATTACCTAACTATTATATATTACATGTATGTACTCTATATAACCGTTAAAGGAAAATTTTTACCATATCATTCCCCCTCCTTTAGATATATCTCACTGTGTCATGGTTGTTCGTAATAATTTGGAATCTGCTTTAAGTAAGAGGTTCCCATCTCATTATCCCTTCTACTGCAAAAAAGAAGACTGTAGAGCTTCAAACCAAACCAAACCTTCAGATACTTCGCGATATTTGTTTTGCGTTCAATTGCACTTACAGTTTTATACTTTGACGCAAAAAGGTAGTAATAAAAATAAAAGTATCATCATTAACCCCTTCACGTGCACGCTTGATTTAACTCTAGCGAGCTAAACTGGCCAAACTGTGCACACTCGAGATAATTCGAGCGGCTTTGTACTTTTGTAGATATTGAGCTAAAAGAGATAGCAAAGGAAAAAAAGAAAAAGAAAATAGTTTTTTCATGTGTAACAGTTACAATGTTGGGCTATGTGCCTGACCTTGTTTTGAAATATATCACACAAAAGAAAATTTTTATTAATTTTATAAGTACTAGTATTGTTATTATTTATGTTTTAAAAGTATAAATAAGTATTTTTACTGATAATAATGTTTATTCTGAAATGGTTATTCCAAAAGAAAGATAAGAAAAGTCGTTGTGCGTGCAGTATTACAATATTCGACTATGCTGTGGTGTAGTACATTGCTGTTGTTACTTCAAATCCATTATTCTAATCTAAATTAATAACCCAAATTCGTTTTATATTATCTTTAATATTAATTATAGCAAAATGTCACTGATCTATATTACAAAAATACAAATCTATTAGTGAGAAGAAAGAAACAAAGAAAATGCTAATAAATATATAAACAAATAAAAAAGAGCAAGCACGTGCTACACCTGAAAGAAATAATTGCCAGAGTCTATGAGCATGCTACATTATTTTCCTTCCTTCTAAAACTACTCCAGCAACCATATAAGGTTTTCGCCAAAAACTCTTTGAACTCGTTGTCGTTCCATTATCCTGTGCCGATGCGTCCTTGCCCGGAGCTGTCCAGATTGACCGGAAATCCAAGTATGGTCCTGAATCACCTCCTGGCGACCAACCACAACTTGGTGAAGTTTAAGTGCAGTCGTTTCCACTGGCCACACCAAACACCTCGTAGAGTCGCGAAAACATACTTGGACATGCAACCCACAACGTGTGAGTCTGGCGAGCAAATCAGTTTCGCAAACCTTATGCAAAACCTAGCTGCACTCTCACAGACTATTTTCTGCAATTTTATTAAAATCCAAAGTTGCAATAAATATTTTGATTATTTTTGCATTTCTGTAATTTTCTTGGGAAGACAAAGTTTTAAATTGTGTTTTTACATGAAAAAAAAATTTATTTTTATTTCGCCGGCCTTTTTCTAAAAAAACTGTGCATTAAAAGGGGTTAAAAACTTAACATTTTAAGTTAAGTATTGTTTAAATTTAAAATCATGTCATTGCTTTTTATTATTATTTTTAGAGCTTTCTATACAAGTAAAGTTTTATACGTTAGTATCTCCCAACTATTATTATCAAGTGTTAAGGTCATCTTACGAGATCAAACACTTTAGTGATAACAATGTAGAGCATCCCCGCGATAAACATTCTAAATGGGTCCAATGTCCACTAAGGAAAGAATTTTCCCAATATCGGACCTCAATCCATCAGCGAGTCCACCGAGCACTCGCTGACAAAGAGAAATGGAGACTCCAGAGAGGTGTACGGCTGACCGCTGGTCATCGCGTGAATGGTTTGCATTCCTCGGAGGAAACTTGCAACAACTGTTCTATAACGAAGCATTTTCTCGGTCGCAGAAGGGGATTAGTGGAGGGTTTAATATATAAAGTATTTGCGCAATTAGATTCAGTTGCATCAAATTAAACGGAATTATATTTTCTTTCAGTTATTTCCGGGACAAATATCATTAATTGATCGTTAATCAATATTGCGAGGATCTGTGATAAAGGAAGGTCAAATTGATACATCAAATGAATTCTGGGTGAAATACTTATTGTGCAAATGCTTCGAAATATTCAGATTCGAAAGATACATATTCTGCTCTGTTTTTTATCCTTTAGTTGCATAATTGATTTTTGTTCATTCATTTGTAGCTACATTGTAAAATTCTTTGGGAAATACTAATATTTTTATTAATTAGATGTTTTTATTGGAATATAAAAGGTTGTTTCAATGCTTAAAAGCCGAGACCTGTAGATAAAATTTAGATAACGTTGTAAGCCATTAACTACAAATTATTAACGCATAGTATGAGGAACACGTACTAATACGTTTTCTGACGATTGATACTTGAGCGCGGGTCACGTAATAGTACGGGTTAGTGTAACAACATGATTTGTTTGCGGTACAAAAATAACAGTATATACAGGAAATCGATGCCAAATGTTCTTGTCTTTCATTTTTTTTATAATGTAAAAATGTTTATATACAGCAAAATTAAAACTATATAATACTATTTCTATTTGATTTTTCATATTTACGATACTATTATAAATTTATCCACTAATATATATATATATATATATATATATATATATATATATATATATATTACAAAAATCTTATGGTTGTTATTTATATTTCTATTTATATATTTGTTTATGTATATCAATATAAAATACGAAAAGTTGGTTAAGAAATGGAATAATTTTTGATCTATAGAGATTTCCCTGAACACCCTCTCTCGATACAATTCTGCTACTAAATGTACCCGCACACAATGTGTTAAATATAATTAATTGTTAATTTCTTTGTGGCATCTACGTTGAATTTTAGCGCAATTGCTCATAAGTTTTGGTAATAAAATCAATTTGTTTTGTTTTTCTTTTCGGGTCACTTAAAAAAAAGAAGAAAAATTACTATATTTTGGAGATTATTAGAAATTTTTATCAATCAAGTATTGCACTCTCTCTAAATATTTACACAATGTAATTTAAATGTATCTAAAAAATGTACAATCAGGAATAGATGTGGATTTAACAGGGAATGGATTCTAGCTATAATGCTTATTATGCGGATCCTTTAAAATATTTAGAAATGCTTGTTGTGCGAATACTTGAGAATATTCTGCATTCCTTTTTTGTTTGTCTGAGTTTCGATAAAATCATTTTGGTATATATATTGTGTCCTTGTTTAAAGATCCGTTATAAATTGAAAAAACAAACTAATTTGAGAGATAATTATAAAGTTTTATCAATAAAATATAGAACTCTTTAATTATTTCAAGAAGTGTAATTTATATGTCAGAGCGAAGCAAAAGTCAAGGTAAAATATTGAAAACATAAGTTTTTAATATTCTATCCGTTTTTTTTTTATAACTTGCATTAAGCAGAAACAAATACATGGAAAAGCAATAAAATGGACATAGTAATTTTAGAAAAGAGGAGAAAATAACTGATGTTAACAGCACAAAAAGTTTTATATTTTTACTACATGAAATAACACTAAATTTGGAATTGAAATGTTACTTCCTGTTTATTTGATTATCCGGATGAAAGAATGAAAATTGAATTTCCCTGTCACATTAAATTACGATCTTAGGGAATATTTTAGCATTAATGTGATTTTGACATTATTTGTGGAAGGTATCTGCCGTATTAATATGAAAAAATAGAAGGAAAATGATATTTTATTTGCTTTATATTAAAAAAATTTTTAGAACAACTGAAAATTATTTAAGGTTATTTTTATCAAAACAAGGTTTTAAGAGGGTAGACAAATATTATTGAAGTTCATATTGCCCCATCTGAAAGTAAGAATATTAGATAAGAAAAACAACTATGAAAACCTTGATGAAATTAAGGTTTTAAATTCCATAACATTTGATGCTTCGTATTTTTATTATAATTTATATTTCAGGTATTCTCTTATCACTCAAGAAATGGTGGGTGTTACCATGCGTTTTAAGATATTATTAACCAATACTTAATAATCTTCTTATACCTACAAATTGCAGTACAAGTAAATGAATCATATAATTTTTTTTCTTTGAAGTAGAAGTAATTGAATCACATTAAATTTTTCTTAAAATCAGATATTATTAGAAATGCATTTTTATTACGGAGCTATGGATAAATTTTCTGAATTAAACATTATAATCATACTAAAAATTCAAAGCTGTAATTTGTAATCAGGAAAATTAACGAATCTCATATAACGAATCCCCTATATAATAATAGCCTAAGTAATCCGTCCGTCTGACCTCGATTTTAGGAAACTTTTGGACCTAGAATGGATAGAGGAATCCATATTAGATTCTTGATGAGTTAGGGTTAGAAAAATTCAAAGCTAGTAAACTTTACCTTCTCCTAATCTATCTATCCGATTCTAAAAAGAATTGGTATAAATATGCTTCATATCACAGCTAAAAATAATGATGTCTTTAAAACGTTCGAAATCCACTCCTTCCCCGCCTTTCGAGCGTTTAATGCATTATTTCAAGTCCTATATTCCCCGGCTAAGAGCAGGCGATTAAATTTATCACATAATAAATAGGTAAAAATAATATTTTCTAGCATTATGAGGTCATTTCTTTAACCATATCATTTAATCATTTCTTATTTTAAATTATTTAAATATCGTCTGTATTATTTTCATACGTTTTATCACTGAACTTAAATATTACAGAAAGAAATATTTCAAAAAAAAAATTATTAGAAACGTTAACGTTGTTACGTTATTTCACGTAATAAACATGTAAAAATATTCTTTCTTCCGCTTACATTACTTTTCCAGTGTGTTGCTTCTTCCTTTTCAAAGAAACTTATATAATACTAGCATATAGCCCGTCATACGACGGGATCAGTAAAATTTTTGATTTTCCAGAACTGCAAAGTATGAGGCAAGCAATTTTCTTTTATATTTGGATTAAATAGTAGATTAGGTACATATGTAATAATTTTAAATTTAATCATCGATTTATTTTTGTTGTTGCAGGATAATTCTCAGAGAAAAACAAACCATTTTTATACTTTACACTTTTGGAAAATCAAAAATTTTACTGATCCCGTCATACGACGAGCTGTATGCTAGTATTATTAGAGTTTCTTTCAAAATGAAGAAGCCACACACTGGAAAATTGATGTAAGAAGAACGAAAAATATTTTTACATGTTTATTACGTGAAATAACATGTGAAATAACGTTAACGTTTCTAATAAATTTTTTCTTTTTCTTTGAGGCTCACCTGAAAACATACTTACTTTTCCCATTGTTATATGTTGATACATTAAACACCTCTCAATCTATCACAAAAGTAGCTGCCCCAAGAAGTGTAATTATTATTAGAAATAGTAGTAGTATTAACCCTCTGAGTGGAACACATCGAGGAAAAAAAGTCTCCAAAAATAAGCTAAAGGTTTACTGTTTCAGTGGTCAAAGCGTTCTATGATTTTTTACTTCACCCTTAGTCGACTAGAATGGAATACGGAAAACCCACCCTCGTTATTGTCCCTTTACTTCCGATTATAAATAGATATATAAATAGGTATTACAGATTGTTAATTTTTAATACACATAAAACTCGTCAAGTCTCAAAGATCATCCCATAAGAAATAATGGATTCTAAAAGTACAAATAAAATTATTCTTTGAGAGACTTATTTATATTTTTTACTAAAGTCATCCAAGATATTTAAGTGGTGGAATTAGAGATACATCTGATACAGCAAACGAAATACTTCGAAATAGAGATTTACAAAGCCATGAAAAACTATCAGCGTCTTTGTGCCCTCAGGGGGTAGAGATACATCACTCAATAAATGTTAGTCAAAAAGGGGTGTAGTTCCTAAACAATCGACCTGACCCTCCTACCATAAAATTCCATAAGGGAAAGCACTGGCAGAAATGTACACTACATTCATTTTCGGAGCGTTTTTGGAGGTCATACATTTTGCGTGACAACCGCTTTGAAGACATCATCGGTTTCGCGGAATTGTACGTGCGAACCGCTTAGAGGGTTAATATCACCTACACTCCATAAAAGCATTCAGTAAGCCAAGGTGGATACTTCCCTTCTGACTTCCCCTGTCGTAAACTGAGAGAGTCATCTTTTTTCTACAGCAACAGACAGTCACAGAAAATAATACCACTTGGCACATAATTGAAAGTTACTTTTATCAATCGTACAAAATTATTTTAATCTTCTCCCGTAAGCTAATTTTATTTTATGGTAATTTTTAAAAATTACTGTTATAAATTTCTTATAACTTGTTACATGTAATTTGAGACATTTTACTGGAAATCTGATGTAAACATGAAACGCATTGTATTTTTAGTAAATAATTTCATTTTATTGAATGATTTCATTATATTAATAAATATTTATCCTATATTTTTGATTGGCTGTGTATAGGGCAACCTGTTATACCTTGTCATATTTTTAATTGTTGGTACATTTTGTTCAATCCTGAAAGAAAAAAAAAATCTCGTGTATTATTCATATACTATACTCTTCCAATTAAAGCATGTAATCATACTTTAATTTTTTATTTACTACTTATACGTTAATACATATATATCTAAGCATGTGCTAATGAAAGTTCAGTTAGGACTATGATACAACGGTATGCTGTAGCAGAGTCCTACTGATTTTTTCAATATTATTTTTATCATTATTTTAAAATACTTAAGTTCTAATATATATGTCATGTGCAATGGATGTAAATTTTCAGTCCATTCAACACATTTTACAGATGTCGGCTGCAAATGGCTCAGTAGTTCCCCTGATTTAACAGTTAAATTCACCGACTAAGTTTCTTGTGCCTTCGAAAAATTCTATCTGTCTCGATCTGGGGTACAACTCTGTTCCAGAAAAGTGTTTTTCGTATCATTCCCTTGTCTGCCGTTGACTGGCAAAGATCTCATTTTTAGCAGCTAATGAATAAAGTTTTGCTATGAACCCTGCCTGTTCTTTTTAACATAATGGCCCGACTGCAGTTTACTCAAATTGTCTATTTGCTTAAGCTTCTCCATGGACAGTAGCCTAGGCAAGTAAAATAGAAAGGAAATATATGCATATGTAAAATGTCCACATAACTTAAAAATACTGTAGTCATTACTGTAAAGCAATTATTAAATGAAGTAGCCTAGTAGATTGATACAGACGTTCACTTAGAAAAATATCTTTCCATTGAAAATATTGATTTTCAATGGAAAACAAAAAACATTAGGATTTTATTTTAATAGAATTTTATTATTACAAATATATATTTATATATACGCACACACACACACACACACATATATGTGTGTGTATGTATGAGTATATATGTATATATATGTGAGTGTGTGTACATATATATTTATTTATATATGTGTACATATATTTATGCATATATACATAAAGAAATAAATATTCTGTACATAAATGTATATACATAAATGTATCTATGTTTATCTATACCCACATATGTACACCAATAATTTTGCCTTTCCTCGTTAAATTCATTTGTGTATTATTATCTTTTATATATTTAAAAATTGTAGCAGGCCGTTAATAATGCTAGCAGAACAATTTGTTGACTTGTCAGCATCTAAGAGTTCAAAAACATCTCGACATTATTGAGACATTCCCACACATGACCGCTTTCCCATTCAGAACGTAATTAGTTAACGACAGGCTGTAATTGTTACCCTAATTAAAGATGGCAGCTTAATCGCTGCCGAATATCTATTACGGCGACGCCGACGCTCGTAATTTCGAAAATAAGCTCCCAAACGAAGACGGAGCTGGGGCCCAAAAAGACTTAAATTGTTTCGGGAACAAAGTCCCGGATGCGGTCGCTTAATAAAGGGTGGGGTAGTATGATACCTTTGCCTTTCTACTAATTTCCTTTTTGTGTTTTTTTATCTTCCCGGAGAAAGCGCTGTCTCATTGTATGAATGAAGTCACGCTCTTAGAGATATGTCATAACGATTCAGAAATTAATGAGATTTCGGGTTCGAGATAAAACTTATTTGGGAGGAGCTAGCCCTTCCCTGTTTTATCTCCAATTACTAGTAGGAGGAGAAGAAAAACTAAGCTCTTTATAAAATTTCATTAAAAAACTTAGAAAGATAAATGTCAGTACTTTAATGTTACCATAATTTTAGACGCTTAAGATTCAATCAACAAGGCCATCGTATTTTTCATCCCCTACATAATAATAGCTTAAGTATTTTCTCCGTCTGTACTCGAATTTATGAAGCGGTTGGACCTGGAATGGATAAAGGCATCCATATAGTATACTTGATAATTCTTACTTTTGGACGTAACGTCTTCAGTTTCGACTGGTGCCACTGTAATGGGTATTTGTAGCCACTTAGAATGCTCTTTAAGCAGCAATAACTCGCGATCTAATGAACCATGTACTAACACAAAATACTGAAGTGTTCTTTAAAATTCTCGAAGGTTACTTTAATCCTAATCTGATGGTTAGAATATACCATGATCTACATTCTTTGCTACATGACTCATAGGTTTAAGAAGATATTAACTCTTTATAACTTTGTTGGAAGCACTCAATAAAGAAAAGAAAATAGCTAAGTCACAAAAACTCTTAAGCAATATTATTTGTAATGGGTATAGTGAAGGTATCTCATTATTATACAGAATGTAATGCAAGTGCAAATTGGTTATGCTATTTTAAGTATAAAATTTATAGCAATTTAATATCCCCTATACAATAATAGCCTAAGTTATTTGTCCGTCTGTCCTCGACTTTATGAAGCGGTTGGACCTGGAATGGATAGAGGCATCCATATTAGATTTTTGATGAGTTAGGATTAGTAAAACTCAAAGCGAATGAAGATTATCTTCTTCTAAACTCTCAATTTAATTCTAAAATAGTATAAATATGCTTTATATTACAGCAAAAAATACTATCGTCTTTAATACGTTTGAAATCCATCCCTTAAAAATAACATTTTTTTTCTAGCAATATGAAGTCATGCCTTTAACTATCTTATTTAATAATTTTTTATTTTGAATTATTTAAATGTAGTCTGCATTAATTTCAAACTTTTTTCACTGAACTTAGATATTACGTAAACAATTTTCGTTTATATTTGGTTTAAATAATAGATCACGTACATACGTAGTAATTTAAAATCTAATCATTGATTATATTTTGTTGCAATGAAATTTTTATCAACGGTATTAACAAGAAATTCTATCTACCTCCTGGATGTAGTGGAAATGATAGTTTAAATCCTTTACTTAAATTAATTACTGCGGCAAAAAAAAATGGGAAGAACTTAACGATAATTTCGACTTAGCTAAGAAAGCTTTGAATTATCTTTTTAAATGAATTCAACGTGATTCTAAACTGCATTCACGGTATTGAGAAACTTTAGAGGAGTATGCAGATAAACAAATTATTGAGCGTGTTCCAGATAATTCTCAGAGAAGAAACTGACCCTTTTTTTACCTCCCTCATAGGGTACTTGAAAATTGAAATTTTACTGATCCATTCATGTGACGGGTCATATGCTAGTTATATAAGATGCTTGTACGCAGGGCCTCTTCAGGTCTGTTAGATACCTACTCTCAAAATTTGGAAAATAAGCTCCCAAACGAAGACGGAGCTGGAGCCAAAAAGACTTAAATTGTTTCGGGAACAAAGTCCCGGATGCGGTCGCTTAATAAAGTGTGGGGTAGTATGATACCTTTGCCTTTCTACTAATTTCATTTCTGTCCTTTTTTTTTATCTTCCAGCAGAAAGCGCTGTCTCATTGTATGAATGAAGTCACGCTCTTGGAGATATGTCATTACGATTCAGAAATTAATGAGATTTCGGGTTCGAGATAAAGCTTATTTGGGAGGAGCGAGCCCTTCCCTGTTTTATCTCCAATGACTAGGAGGAGGAGAAAAACTAAGCTCTTTATAAAATTTCCTTAAAAAACTTGAAAAGATAAATGTCAGTGCTTTAATGTTACCATAAATTTAGACGCTTAAGATTCAATCAACAAGGTCATCCTATTTTTCATTTTATAAGTTACTTTTACACAGGGTCTTTTAGGTCTATTAGCTGCCTACGCCAATGATAAAAATTGGCCACCCCCTATTCACTATTTTTCACCCAACTAATATGTTTTCTAAGTAGATTTATCACTTATAACAATGAATAGAAATTTATTATTATATTAATACTACCATTTAGTCCGCCATATGACGCGACCAATAAAATATTCATTTTTCCAGAATTGCCCCTATGAGTGCTCCTATGAGTCTACCCTATGAGGCAGGTAAAAAATGGTTTGTTTTATTACCTGAGAATTATCTGGTACACACTCAATAATTTGTTTATTTTCATATTCCTCTAAGGTTTACCAATACTGTGGATGCAGTTTAGAATCACGTTGAATTCATTTAGTTAAATAGTGTGGTTATGAATAAAAAACAAACACACATGCGAACAAATGTCTTAATTTTCAAAGATATATAACTTAAACGCCAGATATTTATTAGTCCGTGAAATAGACTCCTAGACTTGTATGAAAAAAATTCGCTGTTGATACCGTCGATAAATTTTTTATTGCAACGAAAAACAATCGATGATTCAATTTAAAATTATCACATATGTACCTAATCTATTATTTAAGCCAAATATAAAAGAAAATTATTAACATAATTAAGTTCAGTGATAAAACGCATGAAATAATTAAATGAGATGGTTAAAGGAATGACGTCGTAATGCTAGAAAAAATATTATTTTTACCTATTTATTGATATTAATTGATAAATTTAATCGTCTGCCTTGCTAACCTTGCATAAATCAATGCAAGCCCTGACATTTAAATAATTTTCTTTCCTTTACGAGATGTAACATCTCTTTCTCTCTCTAAATGAGATTATGCCAGGGATAAAATTATTGTGATGTTTTTTTTTGTCCATCTTAGTCTCTATATATTGTTTAGTTTAAAATAACTTTTAAATCTTTCAACACAAGTCTATACTATTTTTTCAGCAGTTCTTTGTGTCCAATAAAAGCCAGAAAAATATTCTATTCCATGTAAAGTTTCCTATTAACAGAGTGAGATTAATTCGTCGTTATTCCAGAAAGTTTATTATAGACAGTGCCTAATGCAGAAAAATTTGTTTGCTTTTAGTAACAATGCGCGTTAGCCTTGATATCATTTTTGTTATCTACAAAGTGTCTCTTATTTAAAAATTTCTAACAAAAATATTTATATTTAAAAAATGAATTATATATGTGTGTAAAGATAATAATTTGTTCGAACTATGTTGAAAAAATATGTTTGTAAAGCTGGCAGTTTTCTAGAAATATGAAGTCGAAAATGATAATTATTTCAATTTTTTTTTACTTTTAAGAGTTTTATAACCGCTTTAAGAAGTAGATCTTTGTCTAATAAGCCCTTATGTGATATAATACTACTCCACAGTGCTTCACACTAACCTTACATAAAGCAATGCAAGCTCTGTCCATGTATTGCTTTTCCCTCATTGACGAGATGTAAGATCTGTTTCTGACTCTAAATCAGATTATGCCAGTGATAAAATTATTGGGATATTTCTTTGTCCTTCTTAGTCTCTATATATTGTTTAGTTTAAAATAAATTTCAAATCTAGAAACACAAGCCTATGCCATTTTTTCAGCAATTCTCTGTGTCCAATTGTAAAGCTAATGATTTGTTAGAACTAGGTTAAAAAATTGTTTGTAAAGCTAGCAGTTTTCTAGGAATAAGAAGTCGAAAATGATAATTATTGCAATTTCTTTTTGACTTTTAAGAGTTGTATAACCGCTTAAGCAGTAGATGTTGGTCTCATAAGCCCTCATGTGATATAATACTACTCCACAGTGCTTCACACTAACCTTGCATAAAGCAATGCAAGTCCTAACATTGCAATGCTTTTCACTAATTGACGAGATGTAAGATCTCTTTCTCTCCCTAAATCATATTATTCCAGGAATAAAAATATTGTGATGTTTATTTGCACCTCTTAGTCTCTATATATTGTTTAGTTTAAAATAAATTTCAAATCTACCAACACAAGTCTATGCCATTTTTAAAAAATTCTTTGTGTCCTATAAAAGCCAAAAAAAATGTTTTTCTATTCCTTGGAAAGTTTCCTATTAACAGAGGGATCTTAATTCTTCGTTATTCCAGAAAATGTATTACAAGCAGTGCCTTAAGCAGATCAATCTGTTTGAAATAACTTATTGCTTTTAACCTTAAAATCATCAATAAATAAGAGAGTCTTCTTCTTATACTCCGTTTTACTGTCTCCTAAGCTCGGTAGTATTTAAGAGAAGGGGTAAATTTGCAACTGTCCTCCCCCATAAAGAATACCTTATCCCTAACAGGTTGCGGGGGAATGTGGTTTGTACCCCATGGGTAACCCCAATTAATCTTCTTGTAAAGACTAACATAGACCACGTGATTTATATCTGATTTCACGACGCAATCTGCGGTAATACCCGATTTAGATTCCGTTTGGATAAAGATCGCGAGTTATTGAAAATACTAGAAAGATCAGTTATGTAACTGCAGTAAGAATTTATTTTTCATATTTTTAATTATTAAATGAATCAAAGTTTTACCTGAGTTTAAAATCCATGAATAAAGTTTCCTAATGCTCATTTCAATTAGATTATGAAATTTTACTGGGTAAAACTCAATTAAAAATTGTGCTGAAATATTTGATTGCAGCAAAACTCTCTGTCCAGTGTTGAAGATTGATTTTTCAGTCTTGTCGCTTAAGGTTTATATCCGTAACTGTGATAACATAAATTATATGTTCTAGTATTGAAAGAGCAGCTGTAAGTATATGTATATGTATATATATATATATATATATATATATATATATATATATATATATATATATATATATATATATATATATTAAATTATTATGTTTTGGTTTAAATAATGATTTAATGTATTTTTAATGTTTTTTCTTCAATGACAAGGTGTTAGTGAACTTTCCTTAGACTACAAAAAAAGGCAAGAGATGAAATTATAATTTATCTCTTTGTTACATCCATAAAATGAAATTTAATAATTGTTGGCTCTCACATAAAAATAATATAGTTTCAGTGTTTTCTTCTTATTAGTGAGGTGTTAGCGAACTCTTCTTCGACTATAAAAAAGGAAGAAAGGAAATTATTGCTGTATATCTCTCTTTCCTATCTCAAATTAAAATTTAATAATTGTTAGCTATCGGATAAAATGAATGTATTTCCAATGATTTCTTCTCATTGCGAGATGTCAGTTCGGCAAGAGAAGGCAACGGAGGAAGTCATTATGGTGTATTTCTGTCTATCTTAATATATATATATATATATATATATATATATATATATATATATATATATATATATATACATACATACATATATATACACACACATATATATATATACGTATATATATACATACATACATATATATATATATATATATATACACACACACACACACATATATATATATATATATATATATATATATATATATATATATATATATATATATATATACATATATATATATATATATATATATACATATATATATATATATACATATATATATATATACATATATATATATATACATATATATATATATATATATATATATATATATATATATATATATATATATATATATATATATATATATATATATATATATATAATGTTTAGATAATGATTTAATACTTGCAAGCTATCAAATTAAAACAATGTATTTTTAATGCTTTCCCTTCAATGGCAAGGTGTTAGCGAACTTTCCTTCGAATAGAAAAAAGGCAAGAGATGAAATTATAGTTTATCTCTGTTTCTTAATCCACGAATTAAAATTTAAAAACTATAGGTTACCACATTAAAAGAATATAATTTAAATGTTTTTTCTGTCATTCTCCATATGTTAGCGGACTCTTCTTCGGATAGAAAGTGTAAGAGATGAAATTATTACGGTTTACATTTTTCTCTTTTAATCACAAAAAAAATTAAGTCTTATTGCCTGTCGCATTAAAAGAATGTAGTTTAAATGCCTTGTTCTTATTGGTGAGGTGTTAGAGAACTCTTCTTGAGCTATAGAAACAAAGAGAGTAAGTTATCATGGTGTATCTCTCTTCCTGATAATTCCAAAATGAAATTTAATTTTTTTTGGTTATCACAGTAAAATAATATAGTTTCAGTGTTTTCTTCTTATTAATGAGCTGTTAGCGAACTCTTCTTTGACTATAAAAAGCAAAAGAGGAAATTATTACTGTGTATCTCTCTTTGCTATCTCAAATTAAAATTTAATAATTGTTAGCTATAGCATAAAATGAATGTATTTTCAATGTTTTCTTCTCATTTTTGAGTTTTTATCGAACTTTTCTTCCGTCAGAAAAATCAAGACAGGAAATTATTATAGTGTATATCCATCTCTGATAAATACAAAATAAATTTAATGATTGTTGGTTATCACATAAAAAGAATGTATTTTCGATGTTTTCTTCTTATTGGAGAAGTGTTAGCAAACTCTTTATTCGCTATAAAAACTAAGAGAGGAAATTATTATGGGGTATCTCTCTTTCCTGTAATCAGAAAATGAAATTTAATAATTTCTGGCTATCACATAAAAATAATATAGTTTCAGTGTTTTCTTCTTATTTGTGAAGTGTTAGTGAACTCTTCTATAAATATAAAAAGTAAGAGATGAAATTATTATGAAGAGATTGTATCTCTCTTTCTTATAACAAATTAAAATTTAATAATTATTAGTTATGGCGTAAAAAAAATGTATTTTCAATGTTTTCTTCTCCTTCTCGAGGTATTATCGAACGTATCTTCGTCTAGAAAAAGGATAAGAGGAAATTATGGTGTATTTCTATCTCTTATAAACACAAAATAAAATTTAATGATTGTTAGCTATCGCATAAAAAGAATGTATTTTCGATTTTTTTCTTCTTATTGGTGAGATGTTAGCAAACTCTTTTTTGGCTATAAAAACCAAGAGAGGAAATTATTATGGTGTACATCTCTTATAATCACAAAATGAAATTTAATAATTGTTGGCTATCACGTAAAAATAGTATATTTTCAGTGTTTTATTCTCATTAGTATGGTGTTAGCGAACTCTTCTTCGACTACAAAAAATTATTATGGTGTAGCTCTCTTTCTTATCACAAATTAAAATTTAATAATTGTTAGCTATCGCATAAAATAATGTCTTTTCAATATTTTCTTCTCGTTTTGGAGGTATTATCGAACTTTTCTTTCCCCAGAAAAATTCAAGACAGGAAATTATTATAGTGTATTTCAATCTTTTATAAACACAAAATAAAATTTAATGAATTGTTGTCTATAGCATAAAAAGAATATATTTTCCATGTTTTATTTTCATTGCGAGATATTAGTAAACACTTCGACTAGAGGAAGCAACGTAGGAAGTCAGTATTCCGTATTTTTGCCTCTTATAAATACAAAATAAAATATACTATACAGAAATTTAGCAAAATAACTTAATGTTAGTTGTCTGAATATGTGTTTTAAAACTAGAAAAATTCTATGTTCTATTAAGTTTTGTGTTAAAATAGTCTTCTCAACTCACTCCCTTTTCAAAGCTTTACTAGAGACAATCCCTTAACGAGGCCAATCAATCTGAGATAACTTATTGCTTTCAACATTAAAATCATCAATAAATGAGAGGGTGTTCTTATTATAACCCGTTTCACTGCCTAGGAGGGGGAGTTGCAGTTAAGAGTGGGGAGCAGTCTCTGTCCCCCTCCCCTATAAAAGAGAACCTCATCACTAACAGGTTGCGGAGAAGTATGTTTTGTACCCCATGGGAAACCCCAATTAATCTTCTTGCATGAACTGAAGCAGGCCACGGGATTTACGAAGCACCCTGTGGTAATGCCTGATTTAGATTTTGTTTCAATAAAAGATTTGTCGTGGGATATTGAGAACATTAGAAACTAGTATGTAGCCCGTCATATGACGAGATCAGTAAAATTGTTAATTTTCCAGAATTGTAAAGTGCCCTATAAGGTAGATTAATTTTTTTTCTGAGAATTATCTGGTACATTCTCAATAATTTGTCTACCTTCATACTTCTCTTAAGTCTCAAGATACTGTGAATGCAGTTTAAAATCACGTTGGATTCATTCAGACAGGTAATTCAAATATTTCTTAGATACGTCGAAATTATCGTTAAGTTCTTTCCAATTTTTTTCCACATTAATTACTGGAAGTAAAGGAATGAAACTATCATTTATACTCCACAATGGTGATAGATAGAATTTGTTGTTAATACCGGTGATAAAATTTTCATTGCAACAAAAATTAATCCATGATTAAATTTAAAATTATCCCATATGTACCTAATCTGTTATTGAAGCCAAATATAAAGGAAAATTATTAACGTAATATCTAAGTTTAGTGAGAAAGCGTATGAAAATAATGGAGACGATGTTTAAATAATTTAAAATATGAAAGGATTAAATGAGGTGGTTAAAGGAATGACGTCATAATGCTAGAAAAAAATGTTATTTTTACCTATTTATTATGTTATAAATTTATAAATGTAATCGGTTACTCCTAACAGGGGAAAATAGAGCTTGAAATAATGGGATTAAACGCTATAAAAAAGAGGAAGAGGTGGATTTCGAACATTGCTAACCCTAACTCAACAAAATTCCGTTGTGGATGCCACTATCCATTCCAGAGACAACCGCTTCATAAATTCGATGACAGACGGACAGATAACTTAGGTTATTATTATATAATGGATGTATAATTCTACGAACTTTTAAAATACAATAAAAGTCTAGAATATCCATAATTTTTGCATGATGTTATAAAGTATTTAGAAACTTATAGGACAATAATATTGTGTGTTTACGAATTTAAATTTTTCGCACCTGTCTATCACATTATCCCTCTCCAATGTTCAGAATCACTGATGTTAGGCATGTGGTAATATGACACTACCACCTGTTTTAACCTAATCTACACAGTTGCAGTTAGCAATAGTATGAACTAACTCACAGAGAAGGAGAGCAGGATGAAAGTTATATGTGAGGAATACACATTGATTAACAGGTATAATAGCAACAGTGCAAATATGTCATTGAGAATCAATTTGACAGATATTTGAGTCTTAATGCTTACGGTCCTAAATAGTGATCAACATAAATTATAAGTCCTGTTAAATAATTAGCAACTTAAACTTAGTAATAAGACAATTTAGTGGTTAATGTTTCTTTTCGGTTTAAAGAACCATTAATTGTGGAAGGCTGTGGAATGAAAAGAACCTCTTTGAAAAGTTTTCCATTCAATGACGAGGTTTAAGAGAACTTTTCTTCACCCAGGAAAAGACAAGAAATGATTCATTGTGTTGCATGTCTGACTCTCTAAATGGCTTAATAGATATAAACTATTGTAAAATAAATTTAAAATGAAGCGATGGAAATACAAAGCCTTTTCTATATAGTGTAATAATCTTAGATGTAATATTAAATATATGTCAATTATACTTCCCGAAAATTGGGAAACTTACTTTTAAGGCAAAAATAGCCAAAATCTATTTAAAAATATAATTATACCTATATTTGTCACTTGATTGCAATATCATTTGACATGAATACATATTACAGATTATACACAAATAGATGTATCTAAGTTTGTATGTAGATAGTGAGATTAATACCAAAAGTTCCTTTATTTTATTGCATACGAAAGTATAAACTCAATTTTAAAAAGATAAATGTAGAGGGAGAGTATAATTAATTAGCAATTCAAATTACTCAACGGTATGATTACCAGGATGATACTAATTCTTTCAATAGATAAAACAAATATATACACAGAGAAGAAAATATAGCCTTATATATCGAGTAGAATTATTTTAGTTTTACCAAGTATTATATAACATTATCTTAATTTCTTTTCTATGAACGATTCTATATTTCATTACAATTATTCAAGATGGATAATTCTTATACCATACGCTAAAAGTGTAGAATATCACTTAAATTTTTGCATGATGTTATAAAGTATTTAGAAACTTTTAGGAATTTAGGGCAATTATGTATGTTTAGGAATGTAAATTTTTCGCACCTCTTAATCACATCATTTTTATTCCATTTCATGCTCAGTACGACAGGTGCTAGACATGTGGTAATATCCCACTACCACATGTTTCAACCTAATCTACACAGTTACAGCTAGCAATATTATGAACTATCTCCCAGAGAAAGAGAGCAGGATGAAAGTTACATGTGCGAGAAACACATTGGTTAACATCAAGAGGTATAACGGCAACAGTGTAAATATGTCATTGCGAACCAATTTGATATTTATTTGAGTCTTAATGGTTACGGTCCTAAATAATGATCAACATAAATTATGAGTCCTGTTAAATAATGAGCAACTTAAACTTAGTAATATGACAATTTAGTGGTTAATGTTTCCTTTCTGTTTAAAGAATCATTAATAGTAGAAGGTTGCGGAATGAAAAGAACCTCTTTGAAAAGTTTGCAATTCAATGACGAGGTTTAAGAGAACTTTCCTTCGCCGAGGAAAAGACAAGAAAGGATTCATTGTGCTGCATGTCTGACTCTCTAAATGGCTTAATAGATATAAACTATTGTAAAATAAATTTAAAATGAAGCGAATGACATACAAAAATTTCCTATAAAGTGTAACGATCTTAGATGTATTATTATAATGACCCAATTGCTAGAAATGTTCATATCGAATATGTAAAAATAATTGAAAGTATTAACTAATCGGAAATTTATTGGGTAGTAAATGTACTTTCTGTAAAATATTTATATTTATTTTTTATAAGCATTTTATAAAACCCCCAGACGGCTGTCTGCATTATCTCGTTGTATTTTAAGAACCTCGATTTGAGAATAATGACTCAATTGCTAGAAATCTTCATATCGATTATGTAAAAATAATTAAAAGAATTAACTAATCGGAATTTTATTGGGTAGTAAGTGTACTTTCTACCAAAAATATATATTTTTTATAAATTTTGGTGTTTAATTTGCCTTATAATTACCTCTACATGAAGAATTTGAAAATAATTTATTTAGCCTCATAATTATCTTTACATAAAGAATTTGAAAATAATTTATTTTAAAATCTACCTCTGCTGTCTTTATTTTTAAAAATAAGTAAATGAAATTTTTTTAAAGTCTGGAAAATCTATGTATTTTCTACAAAAATATAGAAATTTGTTTTTTTACTATTGCAATATAATTTGGTCCCAAATTACTTTCACATAAATCATTTGAAACTAGTTTATTTTAAATTATACTTCTGTTGTCTTTAATTCTTTTATTTAACAGAAATAATGAATTTTTTTTAAATTTTATTAGTAAATAAATATATTATCTATCAAAATACATAATTATATTTTATAAATATTGTAGCTAATTCATCACAAAATTATCTTTACGTAAAAAATTTGGAGCTAATTAATTTCATGATTACTATATTTTAAAATTAGACATATGATAAATAAAAACTATGTAAATTTTGTTTAGGTTTCTTTCAACTAACTAATCTAATAACTCAATTTATCTTTCAATTTGTAGAACCATTAATCATTTATATGACTATATTGCATGTCTTCAACAAATACAAAATGTTATATCATTTCGACAGCAAGCTTTAATTTATTTTTAGTTCTTATCATGCAGCACTGCAGTTAGTTATCTCATAAATTCTCTTCAAATGAAAATGCTAAATTTACTTTTCATATCAAAGATTCATTTATATTTTGATTATAATCAGATGATAATTACTGAAACTTTGGTTTGCGATTTCACTTAATTTTATTCAAAATAATTACCTTTTCATTAAACGATACTTAAAGCTTACGACAAATGAGTCATAAATGAATTATTATACAAAAATTAATAAAAGAGATTTTAATTTCAGAAAACAATGTACTATTTAACATTCTTATTTCCCATAATTCACATATTCGTTCTTTTCTTTAGTTTTGTTGTTGTTTCTTTACTTTTTATTTATCTTTTTTATTTCATCATCATGTAGGAAGTACTTCATGTAGAACTGTAACAGTAGCGTTAATTTATACTAATTCTCTGAGTGTAAATTGCATAGAATGGATAATTACTATTCCTCTCTATGTATTTAAATATCTCTTTAATATTTTAAATTGTATTCAATGCAAAGTACATATTTTGCTTAAATATTCAATGAAAAGTACATATTTGCTTATATTTAAATATGTATAATATATTGGCCTTACAAAGCCAGCAGTTAATTAATGTAATAATTTATAAATTATATATTTCTCTAACTTTTACCTTGTAGAAAATCGTGTAAAATTTTATAATAGTAATTCATATATTGTTCTACTTGAATTAAAGAATTAATAATTTTTTAATTGATTGATAAATAATCTTGAATTAATAAATTGAATTAACGAATTAAAAATTTTAAACTATTTTGTTGCATAAAATTTTGACATTAATTTGCTGTACTATATACATCATATCTATACACTTATATTAATATTTAGGTAGTAGTTTGACATAGTTATTCCACGCCACCTTTGGTACTTTTCTCTGCATTAAAACTCATGGAATAAGCAGTGACTTAAATCTGCTGTTATAATTGTTAGAGTTTTAAATAACTGTAGGTAACAGAAGTAGACATTTCAACACATTAGTTGGAAATTTTTCATCTAAATATTAAGCTGAGAAATATTAATTAATAGTATTTACAAAATTAAGTAGATATTTTTTATAGAAAATACATTAATTTATTAATAAGTTTCACCAAAGATTCTTTCAATTATTTTTGCAAAGGAAAAAAACTGAAAGCAGCATAACTATATCTTGAAATAAATTACTTTCAATTTCTTTATGTAAAGTTAATTTTCGATTGAATTATTTTTAAAATTTATGAAATATAAGTACCTATTTTTGTATACATTTATTCGCCAAGAAACTTTAAAAATATATCTTCATTATTTTGGTTAAATAAAAAAAGTAAGACAGTAGAATTTGAAATAAATTAGTTTCAAATTATTTGTGTGAAGTTAGTTTGGGGTCAAATTATTCTGAAATATTATTAAAGTATTTCTATATTTTTTTAAGTATTTATTAAGTAATTTTGTAATTAATTAAATAAGTAATTTATTAAGTAATTTTAAGAATTTATTAATATTTATTAAGTAAATTTCTATATTTTTGTAAAGCATACGGAGATTTTCCAGATTTTAAAAATATTTTTCATTTCTTTGTTAATAAAATAAAGGCAACACAGGTGGAATTTTAAATAAATTAGTTTCAAATTCTTTATATAAAAATAATTATGTGGCAAACTAAACAGCAATATCTATAAAAATAAATATATATCAATTTTAGAAAGTGCACTTACTACCCCATAAAATTTCGATTAGTTAATAATTTTAATTATTTTTATATCTGTTAATATGAAGGTTTCTAGCAATTGAGTCATTATTCTCAAATCGAGGCTATTAAAATACAAAGAGTTAATGCAGACAACAGTGTGGGTTTTTTATAAAATATTTATAATAAATAAATAAATACTTTTTATATAAAGAACACTTACTACCCAATAAACTTCCGATTAGTTAATAGTTTTAATTATTTTTACATATTCGATATGAAGATTTCTAGAAATTGACACATTATTCTGAAATCAAGGTGATTAAAATACAAAAAGTTAATGCAGACAACCGTGTGGGGTTTTAGAAAATATTTTTAAAAAATATATATATATATTTATTATAGAAAGAACACTTACTGCCCAATAAACTTCCGATTAGTTAATATTTTTAACTAATTTTTACATATTTGATATGAAGATTTCTAGAAATTGAGTCATTATTTTCAAATTGAGGTTAATTAAAATAAAAAAGAGTTAATGCAGACAACCGTGTAGGGGTTTTATTGAATATTTATAAAAAATAAATATATATATTTTTATAGGAAGAACACTTACTACCCAATAAACTTCCGATTAGTTAATACTTTTAATTAATTTTACATATTTGATGTGAAGATTTCTAGAAATTGAGTCATTATTCTCAAATTGAGGTTAATTAAAATAAAAAAGAGTGAATGCAGACAACCGTGTAGGGCTTTTATTGAATATTTATAAAAAATAAATATATATATTTTTATAGGAAGAACACTTACTACCCAATAAACTTCCGATTAGTTAATACTTTTAAATAATTTTACATATTTGATGTGAAGATTTCTAGAAATTGAGTCATTATTCTCAAATCGAGGTTAACTAAAATAAAAAAGAGTTAATGCAGACAACCGTGTAGGGGTTTTATAAAATATTTATAAAAAATAAATATATATTTTTTATAGGAAGAACACTTACTACCCAATAAACTTCCGATTAGTTAATACTTTTAATTAATTTTTACATATTTGATATAAAGATGTCTAGCAATTGAGTCATCATTCTCAAATCGAGGTGATTAAAATACAAAGAGTTAATGCAGACAACCGTGTAGGGTTTTGGCAAACAGCTTACTTTTTTTCTAGACACAAAGATGTATAGATATTTCCAAACCGTAATACCGTCGCAAGTGCGTCGTGATTGCGTTCGAACCTCTTGAATAATGCATGAGTGGAGCGGGTTCCAGACACCTGTAGATTTGGTCATTAGGATGCCGCTGGACACCATTCCGAAACAAAAACAAGATCGCCTGTCCATTGGCCTACCCAGGAAGCACGGTCTGGTGGCAATACACAAAAGGTGCGACCTCTGACGGCCACAAAAATGAACCGGGGAATTTCCACTTTTTTATTTCTTTATACACGTGCCCGATTGTGGTAGCGAAAGTTTGGGATTCTTGGGGTGTGGATATAGTCGAATGATGTTGGTTAATCAGAGAGAGTAATTTTTTTTTGGTTTGAATATTTTCGTATCTCACTTTTTAAGATGACAGTGAACTATCACTTATGAAATTGGAATAAATATTTGACTCTTCTTCGACTGCAAAAAGCAAGAGAAGAAATTAATACTGTGTCCTTTCAATCTCAAATTAAAATTTAATAATTATTAGCTATTGCATAAAAAGAAAGTACTTTCAATGTTTTCTTCTCGTTTTCGAGATATTACCGAACTTTTTTTTAGTTAGAAAAATCAAGACAGGAAATTATTTTGGTGTATCTCTATCTCTTATAAACACAAAATAAAATTTAAAGATTTTTTTGCTATAGAATAAAAAGATTCTATTTTTGATGTTTTCTTCTTATTGGTGAGCTATTATCAAACTCTTCTTAAGCTATAAAAATCAGAGAGGAAATTATTATGGTGTATCTCCCTTTCCTATAATCACGAAATGAAATTTAATAATTGTTGGCTATCACATAAAAATAATATATTTTCAGTGTTTTCTTCTTATTAGTGAAGTGTTCGTGAACTCTTCTTCAAATATAAAAAGCAAGAGAGGATATTATTACGAAGAGATTGTGTATCTCTTTCTTATAGCAAATTAAAATTTAATAATTATTAGCTATTGCATAAAAAGAAGTTTTCTTCCGTTAGAAAAATCAAGACAGGAAATTATTTTGGTGTATCTCTATTTCTTATAAACACAAAATAAAATTTAAGGATTTTTGGCTATAGCATAAAAAGATTGTATTTTTGAGGTTTCCTTCTTATTGGTCAGCTATTATCAAACTCTTCTTAAGCTATAAAAACCAAGAATGGAAATTATTATGTCGTATCTCTCTTTGTTATAATCCCAAAATGAAATTTAATCATTTTTAGCTATCACATGAAAATAATATAGTTTCAGTGTTTTCTTCTTATTGGTGAGCTATTCGCAAACTCTTTTTTCGCTATAAAAACCAAAGATGAAATTATTATGGTGTATCTCCCATTCCTATAATCACGAAATGAAATTTAATAATTGCTGGCTATCACATAAAAATAATATAATTTCAGTGTTTTCTTCTTATTAGTGAACTATTAATGAACTCTTCTTCAAACATAAAAAGCAAGAGCGGAAATTATTATGAGCAGATTGTGTATGTCTTTCCTATAGCAAATTAAAATTTAATACTTATTAGCTATCGCTTAAAAAGAGTGTATTTTCAATGTTTTCTTCTCGTTTTCGAGGTATTATCGAACTTTTCTTTCGTTAGAAAAATCAAGACAGCACATTATTTTGGTGTATGTCTATCTC
>CM063506.1:134079822-134089822 GCA_032207245.1 Pardosa pseudoannulata | reverse complement strand
ATATATACATATATATATACATATACATATATATATATATATATATATATATATATATATATATATATATATATATATATATATATATATATATATATATAAGGTTGGGGAAATTGAAATCCATTATTTTTGAGTGAAATTAATGATTTTATTTAGCATGTTTCAGATTGTCCGATTTGTGTCAAATATGCACAGTTTTGTTTTATAATTTGTTATCAGTTTAAAGGTAGCTTCCCAATGCCTCTCTCATAGAAGTCTTGATCTTTATTGGCGGAAATAAGTAGTTGATTTACACAATCTTCTTTTGATCCCAATTTCTTATCATTCAGGAAGATTGCAATGCGATAAAAAGGTGGTAATCGGTCGGTGCAAGTTCTGGACTATATGGTGTATGCATTAAAACTTCCCAACCAAGCTCCCTAAGTTTCTGGCGAGTCATTACAGACGTGTGTGGCCTGACGTTGTCCTGATAGAACACCACACCTCTTTTGCTGGCCAATTCTGGCCATTTCTGAACAGTGTCTAGCTTCAAACGGTTCAGTTTTGGACAGTAGAGAATTGAATTTAGTGTTCGGCCACACAGAAACAACTCATAATAAGTGATTCAAATCCAGTCGCACAGTCGGACCTTCCTGACTGTTAGTCTTGGTTTAGCCTTTTGAGTTGCTTCACCGTGCTTTGACCACGATCGTTTTCGCACAATATTGTCGTATTTCTCCCATTTCTCATCCTTAATACCATCCGTTTGGTCTATTTCATTCCGTTTGGCCAAGGCTTCGGAAACGGAAATTCGATCCATCATGTTTTTTGGTGTTAATTGGTGCGGCACCCAAACATCGAGTTTTTTTTTCACAAATGGTTAAAAACATTTTATGGTCGATCTTTAGCTCTTGGGCGATGCTGCAACTACTAACATATCGGTCAACTTCGATTATTTCTGAGATTTTATCGACACTTTCGACGATGGTCCTGCCTGTGAAATGTGCAACTTTAACAACAAAAATGCCTGAACGGAATCGACAAAACCAAAATTGCATGTAATTAGCTGTTACAGTATCGACACCACAAACATCATTCACAATTGCTACCGAATGTCTTGTGTTTTGTCCTTTATCAAAGAAAAACTGTAAAATGTACCGAATTTTCTCTTTGTAGACTTCCATTTTTAACTCCCTTTAACTCACAACTAAAGAGACCAAACAAAAAACAGTTGTGATGAGGCGATTTAGATCTGATATATAATTGTTTCTTTCATAAAAAAAGTAAAATGTTCGGGATCTAAATCTGACCTCATCACATCGTCAGAGATAGAGGACCATAATTTGACGGAATATTGTAGTATTGTACGGGGGTCTGATTCCAGTCACAGATAAGAATCCTGTCTCCGTACTTGACGTTAAATAAGAATGTACCTTTGTGGAGTATTTATGAGTCCCTAAGGGACAGGGCCAAATTAGAGGTGATAAAGTTACTCACGTTGGTGGTCTCAGGGCGGGGTTTGCTGAGACCAATGACTTTCTGGCAACGATCCCGATTGGGAGTCAAGAAGAAGGAGGGGACTAAGTTAGAGAATTGGAGGAAAAGGCCCCAGAGAATTGGATGAGAAGGCCCCAGAGTGTTTGGAGAGAAGGTCCAAGAAAATTGGAGGAGAAGGTCCCAGAGAGTTGAAAGAGAAGGCCCAAGTGAGTTGGATCGCAAGGCCCCACAGAATTGGATGAGAAGGCCCCAGATAGTTTGGATAGAAGGTCCCAGAACGAGAGTTGGATGAGAAGGACCCAGAGAGTTTGGTTAGAAGGTCCCAGAAGAGAAGTTCAGTCCGGAGGTCCCAAAAGGAAGTTGCTATATACTCCAGCCAAGTCCGCCAGAAAGTTTCCTGCTAAAGTTGTACGGTCGCACCCCAGAGACAACAGATCAACGGTTGATAAAAATATTTTCCTCTCATACCCTTCAACCAGAAGTGTTCCGGGCCCATCACTTTAGACCCACAAAGGTACCCATCTTTTTGCATTACATTTTGAAATCGAGATTAGGTCCTCTCTCTCTACTTACAAAATTTTCCTAAATATATATAAAGCTTGTCAGAGGTAATTTAAATAGTTTGACTAAGCTTAATTATTGACTTATATTTTTTTTTGTAAATAAATGTATAAATGTTTTTTTTTGTTATAATAAATCTACTTTTTATATTAAGCTAGTCACAGTTGCCATTATTTTAGAGGTTAGTTGATTCGTCATTTTAATGTCTGTAGTTGCTCAGAACCTGTGGTTAAATTGTAGTAAAACAAATATTTAACACAACGCAATTTTAAAATAAACTCCACTATACATTTGATCACAGGTTGTTAATAAATATATAACGAGGACTACACGACAACAGTAAAAATATTTTTTTAGTGTAAAGTATCCCTTTGACAACGAGCATAAATTTGAAATTGTTTGATCGATACTTTACGAGATACTAATCACTACAGCTACCTACCGAAAAAAATAATGGATTTATTTTTCCCTAACCTAATATATATGTGTATATATATATATATATATATATATATATATATATATATATATATATATATATATATATATATATATATATATATATATATATATATATATAAACTTTCAAAAATTTTTAAAGAAGATTAAGAATTTATTCATGGTGTAGAGTTATAGAATATACGTCCAAATTGAGCAACTACATTTAGACTATTTCTATGCCTGCATGGAACTAAAATTCCATATGGATGTACTTCAGCAAGCTTTAAATGATAACAAAAAAATTACGCTTCTGTTGGATATGGTTTTGGGGCAGGAACAATCAAGGAATGTGTCTATACTATGCATTGAAAAAAAGTAGCTTGTATTACGATGATGTCATGAGCTTATTTGCGGGTGCTAAATGAAGAAAAGTTTTTTCTTTTTTATTTCAGAAGTTCTTATTTATTATTTATTAAATTATTGAAGACTTCTACACCATTGGCTTCCATATATCAGAGATGCATGAGATTGGACCAGTAAATCATTATAAAAAGTTAAAATAGTAGCAAACTTAAAAAAAACTATAATGCGGAAGAAGAAAATTAAAACACGAGTAATAAAATATTAAAAATATTAAAAACAAAATAAAATCAATCTTTGGGTGTCGATTGCACGATTGTTCTTGCTTCCTAATATCGATTGTAGAAGCTTTCCTCTTTCAAAGATGGACACTTTCGAAGGTGGTCTCTATTCATTTTAAATGTTTGTTTGCACAGAGTGCAGAAGAGATTTTTATAGATGTTTATGCGGTAAAGGTGTTTGGCGACGCAATTGTTACCAATCTACAGACAAAATGCAGCAATGGAATTACGAGGGATATTTTCTAGATCATTTTGGCCTGTGACATCCCTCCAGCATTCCAGTGCAAAACACACAAAGCTTCCAAGTCTGTATACTAGCAAAGTACAGTTCTACATACTTTTTCTTTTTATGTAATACATAAAATCTTTAGTTTCTTAATTTTTGAGTTGTAAGTTCATTATGAATATATTATTTATAGAAAAAGTATATTTCCTCACTGCATTTTGTAGTAAAGGCGCAAGCCTTTTATTATCACGGGTTCCAAGGGAACTAGTTCCAGTCTTGACGATATTAATCGATATTTTTGCGCTACCCGATACTGGTTTTGAGATCTATGTCTGTTCCGATTGATCTATCGCTACTCTGATAATACAGCAAAAATAATGACAATTAATGGTAATCTGCTTTCGGTAAATATAGTTGTTGTTCTTGAATAGATGTCTTCTAATTCCAACTTCATTTACGAGATGGAAACCTGGTGATTTCTGTTCTTGCATTAAACAAATGAATCATCAGAGCCCAAGCCGGCCTAAGATCAGCTATATTCGTTAAAGGTGACTGGGGAACGTAAAATATGTCCGTGGTCACAATGTCGTGTAAGTTCTCAATCAATACCTCTGGGTGTGGCTTGTCAAGTTTATGGGTCTTCTTCAAAATTATGAGGATCCACTTGAGCAAAGTCGTTCTTTCATCCTTTTAGTGGTCGTTAAAAACGAAAGGCGTGCGTCTTTGACTTAATACTAGTAGCGTATTGCCCAATCGTGCTTGGTTTGTCCAAGTGGAATCAGAAACAACAGACTTATTGTAGTTTGTAAATAAAGGAATGTAAAAATTGTTATAAGTCTCGTTGTTGATAGACTATTGGATCTATGTTGTTGACAGATAAACCCATCTTGGAGGAGGATCTACTTGACCAAAGTCGTACTTTTACCCTTTTGTTACTCTTTAAAAACGAAAAGTGAAACCTTTTGCCTTAATACGAGTAGTGTATTGATCAATCGTGGTTGGTTTGTCGAAGTGGCATCTGAAGAAATAACAGACTTACTGTAGTATGGTTAAAAAAGAAGTGTTAAATTGTTATATCTCTCGTTGTTGATAGACTATTGATCTCGCGTTGTTGATAGCTAAAGCTATCTGAGACCAGGATCTACTTGAGTAAATTCGTACTTTTACACTTTTACTTGTCGTTAAGAAGGAAAGGCGCACACCTTTGCCTTAATACGAGTAGTGTATTGCTCAATCGTGCTTGATTTGCCCAAGTGGCATCTGAAACAACAACAGACTTATTGTAGTATGTTTAATAAATTAATGTAAAATTGTTATAATTCTCGTTGTTGACAGGCTACTTGATCTCTTGTTGCTGATAGCTAGAGCTATCTGGAACGAGGATCTACTTGAGCAAACTCGTACTTTCACCCATTTAGTACTCGTTAAAAGCGAAATGCGCACACCTTTACCTTAATACGGGAAGCGTATTGATCAATCGTGCTTGGTTTGTCCAAGTGGCATCAAAAGCAATAACAGACTTATTGTAGTATGTTTAATAAATAAATGTAAAATTGTTATATCTCTCGTTGTTAATAGACTGTTGATTTAGTGTTTGTGATAACTAAAGCTATTTGAGACGAGGATATACTTAAGCAAAGTCGTACTTTCACCCTTCTAGTGCTAGTTAAAAACGAAAGACGTACCCTTTTGCCTTAATACGAGTCGCGTATTGCTCAATCGTGCTTGGTTTGTCCAAGTGGCATCATAAGCAATAACAGACTTATTGTAGTATGTTTAATAAAGAAATGTAAAATTGTTATATCTCTCATTGTTGATAGACTATTGGATCTCGCGTTGTTGATAGCTAAGCCATCTGGTATTAGGATCCACTTGAGCCAAGTCGTACTTTCACCCTTCTAGTGCTAGTTAAAAACGAAAGACGTACCCTTTTGCCTTAATACGAGTCGCGTATTGCCCAATCGTTCTTGGCTTGTCCAAGTGGCATCAGAAATAGCAACAGACTTGACGTACAATGTTTAATAAAGGAATGTAATATTGTTACACCTATCGTTGTTGATAGATTATTGATTTTGTGTTGTTGATAGCTAAAGCTCTCTGAGATGAGGATACACTTGAGTAAATTCGTACTTTCACACTTTTAGTGGTAGTTAAAAACGAAAGGAGCACATATTTGCCTTAATACGAGTAATCTCTGGCTCAATCGTTCTTCGTTTGACGAAGCAGTATAAGACAACAACAACAAAAAATGAATCATTTCCCCATTCATTCCTTAATCTCTCATTACCAGCTCCAAAATCCTTTGCAATCTTCAAAGTTCTTTACACGATAAAGAAATATTAAAACTCCCCAAAAGAAATGCACCGTCATCGAAACTGATTCTTTCCAGTCGTTTACTCATCTGCTTAATCTATAAATTGAATGCAATTTGAAAAAGAATGAAAGAAAAAAAGAATCCGAGACCGACTCCGTGTGATCCGGCAATTTGTTCGATGCAAAAGCATGGGGGTGGAGTCCGGGTGATCCACTTTTGTGCTCCACCACTAGACCGTGCTTCCTGAGATGTCGCTATGGCCCGGCGAATGAATGAATTTCGCGTTGCCGATTCTGCAACCGCACACAAAAGACCTTTCAAAATAAGATACACACAGACTTTCACGAAGAGGCCTCAAATAAAGAAAGAAAAATGTTGTTAAATTTCGTTACTTTGATTTAACCTCGTTTAGAGTGCAGAAAGAAGATGCTTTTCTTTTTTTCTTTTCTTCGCTTTCGATCCTGGTTCGAAGACCTTTCGCTTGGCGAGGAAAAAAGTACAATGATGTTAGGAGATAAAAATATATACGGAGTATAGTATAATTTAGGTGTATTTACTTTATCGTGCCGTTAATTTTTCAGAAATCTTCTATATATATTCTCATATCAGGCAGTTTTATAAACAGTAATCTATTATAGAGATTTTCATATATATTAAAAATTAAATACTTAAATTTAAAAACAAACTATTATTTTATTGATATGCATTTTCTGTGAATAAAGTCTATGGTATAATATATGCTCAAAATTCTGTGGTAAAGCATATGCTGAAAACGCACACACTCATACACATATATGTGTACATATATATACATATATATGTATGTATGTATGTATGTATGTATGTATATATGTATATATATATGTGTATTATATATATATATATATATATATATATGTGTATTACATATATATATGTATGTATATATATATATGTATGTATTACATATATATATATATATATATATATATGTATATGTATATATATATATATATATATATATATATATATATATATATATATATATATATATGTATATATGTATATATATCAAAATTATTACACTTTAATTTCACATAAAAAATATCCATTGTCCCATTCTTATTCCTTCAAATCTAATTTTCCAGCCACATAATGCCTTAATTAAAGGAGTGTCCTCCCCTTTAAAATTCTTCCAACCCATTTCCCAAAGCTTTTTATTGGATGAATGCAAATTTTCTGCCTACTATCTATATTTTCCAGCTTTCTTCAGTTAACTTTTCAATTATCTAAGTTTCTTTTACTGTTTAGAGCGCTAAGCTACTTTCTACGGGCAATATTTTAATCTGTATCATTCGCTCTGATGTCCAACACTTGTCCAGTACGTGTTTTCATGGTCATTCTCCCGTCTCCAAGGGATTGTTGAAGACGTACATTTTTAACAGCTCTTGAATAAAATTTAAATTATATACTGACTTATGGGCTTCTCTTCAATGTAGCCCGACTGCATCTTACTTTAATATCCTAGCTGCTTAAGCTTCCCCTTGTGACCGGCTTAATTTTCGCCATAGTTACAGTCACACACACACACATACATATGTATATGTATATATATACCTGTCTATCTACCTATCTACCTACCTACCTATCTATCTATTTATCTATCTATATATCTATATCTATATCTATATATATCTATCTATATATCCATCTATATAACTATTTATATATTTATCTATATATCTATATATATATATATATATATATATTTATTTATCTATCTATATATCTATATATATCTATCTATTTATCTATCTATATATATATATATCTATATCTCTATCTATCTATCTATCTGTCTATCTATCTATCTATCTATCTATCTATATATATATATATATATATATATATATATATATATATATATATATATATATATATATGTATATATATATATGTATATATATATGTATATATATATATATATATATGTATATATATATATGTATATATATATGTATGTATATTTGTGTGTGTGTGTGTGTCATTTAAAATAAAAATAAATTTGAATTTCAAACAAGCCTTAAATAACAATTTTTTAAGTTTATGTAACTTTAACTTAACTTTGTTAGGATAATAGTAGAGGCTTTGTATCATATATATTTTGCGGTCTGTGAACCACGTGCTGCCCTTTTTCTCATTTTTGCGACAAAGTATATAAATTTCTTAAACGAGCTGCGGTAGCTAAGGCAACGATCTCGTAACAGAGAGGATGCGGGTTCGGAACCCGAGCCGGTCTAAGTTCCTCCGTGTTCATTAAAGGTGACTGGGGCAAGTAAAATAGGTTCGTGGTCACAATGTCCTCCAAGTGCTCAATGAATACCTTTGGGGGTAGTAGTCCAAGTCTATGGGTCTTCTACTTGGTCCCTGCTTCAACATTACGAGGACCTACTTACGCGAAGTCTTTCTTTCACCTTAATGGTGCCCATTAAAAAGAAAAGCTCACCCCTTGACCTTAATACGAAAGCCTTCAGGCTCAAACGTACTTGGTTTGTCCAAGTGGCATGAGAAATTACAAAAAGAATAACATTTTCTTAACCCCTTCCGGTAAAATGACGAGTCTAGCTCTTCATTAGTTTTTCATTCCATACCGCACAATGACGAGCTACACTCGTCATGCGATTAAAGTTACTGTTAAATATGATAATTAATTTAGTTTAAAATTTCTAGTGTGCTGAATTTGGCAACACTTTTATCACTTGTGAAAATCACAAGTCACTATTGCATATTGTTTACTTGGTACAAGTCATTGCCAAATTAATGAGTCAGAATAAAAGAAAACCTACTAAGAAATGCCGTGTGTGTTACAAGAATCAAATTAAAAGTGAGACTACTTGGCGGTGTAAACAATTAAGAATTCCTTTGCACTTTGTTTTGAAAAGTACCACTAGCTTGAAGACTATTATCTGTATACCTTATTAATGCTTTGCTTTGATATTTTCTTAATTTTACTGTTTCTGATATTATTTAACATTATGTAAAAAGTGGATTTTAATTAAGAATATGTAAGAATTGTAAAATGAAACAAGTTTTTTAAATAAAAATTAAATGGTTATTTCATGCACACTTTTTCATTATTAAATCATACCGGAAGGGGTTAAATAAAAATTAAAATGATTTCCATTTTAATATACTTTTTATTGTTGTTAATGATTTCAATATCTTTTGACTAAAATTGTTATTATAATTTAAAATATTAGTAGAAGATTTTCTGAATTTCACTATCTTAGACTTTGTTTAAATTTTTCTTCAGAAAATCAACAAATATTTATAATAACTTGATAAATCCTAAATATGAATTGAAATTATGCTCTATTTAGACTATCACATTCATAGTAACATGTTGAACATGAGAAATAGAAACTTCTAACCTATAACGAAAAGAAAAATCTTCTCTACATCGAGGTTTTGGGTTTGAATTCTTCTTCTATATTTTAGAAATACGTACATCTCCGAGAGTGCTTTCACTGACTTGAAATATATCAAATCAAAATATTGAAATTTCGTAAAAGATTCTACACTGGAAAATATAAATCAGCTTACAACAACATATTTTGGCGTGTACATAAAATATCGTTGCGCAACCCTAGCAACTATAAAATATGTCTATTTGACATTTTACATATAGTTTTCTTTCATTTATGAAATATTTTATTTTCCTATATTTTCTTTGTGAAAATAAACTAATTTTTTTTATAAAATTAATTGATCAGTTTATTAATAATCTTCTTTGGTTTGGAAATGTTTTAAAAGATAAAGTGCTCAGTGGACCAAATGAAGTTGGATAGCTTTGTTCTACTTTAAATTTCCCTGAATGTATATTTTTCTCAGTACGTTGAAATCTATTATATGCCTCTCCTTTTGTGTCACTTTAAAAGAACATTCAGCCATTCTTGGATACCATTTTCTTAAAATTAGTGTCAATTAATCCAAATGTATTTTGGAGAAGATACAAGTAATTTTACAGGTATATTAAATGAGATTTATTCATTTTATCAATCAATCTTTGCTAAATAAATGGCAGTTGTCGTATACCTGGAATAACGACATATCTGTGATGAAATATTTTATTTTCCTATATTTTCTTTGTGAAAATAAACTAATTTTTTATAAAATTAATTGATCAGTTTATTTATAATCTTCTTTAGTCTGCAAATGTTTTAAAAGATAAAGTAGTCAGTAGACCAAATAAAGTTGGGTAGCTTTGTTCTGCTTTAAATTTCCCTGAATGTATATTTTTCTCAGTACGTTGAAATCTATTATATGCTTCTCCTTTTGTGTCACTTTAAAAGAATATTCAGC
>CM063506.1:134052322-134072322 GCA_032207245.1 Pardosa pseudoannulata | reverse complement strand
ATTAATGTACAATGAGAGAACCTACTCAGTTTGCAGTCATGGCTCCATTAAAAAAAGAAGCAGCGATGTCCAACATAGAAGAACTTTTAAGTTTATTAAAATAAAAAATGAATGTGTTTACAAGACAAGTGCGATCGTCGAACTCTCACAAACACACTTCCAACAGCGGATATGGCGAAAGTTTAGGCAGTGTTTTGCATCAATTTAGAGATTGGAGGAGTGAACTACTTTTTTAAAAGAGCTAAAAAATGTGGCCAGTGGACAGAAAATTGGTATTTTATTCTATCGTTAGTTTTGGGAGATGGGTAAAAATAATTCATGTTGGTTTATACTCATTTATATCTTAGATTTTGTGGCTGGGAAATTGGGTATGCAAAAATAACTAGGGGAAAAGGAGAATTCTAAATGAATATTTTAATTATTATATTTTCGGTATATTACATATACATATGTGTGTATATATGTAGATGAGTGTGTGAGTGAGAGATGGGAGTGAATGAGATTGAGATAGAGTGAGTGAGATAAAGATGGGAGTGAGAGAGATTTGAGTGAAATGGGAGTGAGTGAGACAGAGAGAGAGTTAGAGGGAGGGAGTAGAGATGGGAGTCAGATAGAGATTTGAGTGAAATGGGAGTGATTGTGAGGGAGAGAAAAGGAAGTGAGAGAGAGATAGTGGGAGGGAGAGAGAGGTGGGAGTGAGAGATAGGAGAAAGAAGAAAGATGGCAGGAAGATCTGGGAGGACGAGAGGGCAAGAGATCGGGAGAGAGGGAGAAAGAAAGTGAGTGAGTGATTGAGAACCAAAATGTTTTAATGTCACACTTTTTGTAGTTTTACAAATACTTTCATTGCCAAAGGATTGATTTACCAAATGATACTTAAGTATAGAATAGCAAAATAGGAAACCTATTTGCTTCAGTATGGGACAGTATGGGTATTTTATAATTTGCTTCAGTATGGGTAAAGGAATGAGAGAATACAAATGTTGAATTATTTTGTTATTTTAAATTCTGTATACATAAGAAATTCTGAATTATTCTGTCGTCCGTAGCACTCCTTTGTTAACCAAAAATGAAAATTTAAAACTTTAGAAATAGTGAATAGCTTCCCCAATTATTGTAAAATTAAAATAGTATGCATTTTGCCTTAACTTGATCTATATTAGTTTTACAGTGACACTTTATTTTCTGTTTACTGTTTATTTACTGTTTTACTACTTGTTTCATCTATATTTTTAGAGAGAATATGGGTAACCTTGATAATTAGATATAATAAAAAAGTACATTTCTTTCACATTCTTTAGAGAACAATGCGTTGTTTATTTCATTGTAAAATCTGTTAAATTCTGTCTGTAAATTACTCAGAGTAATCTTTAATTAAATCTTGATCTCACGCCGTACATACTAACCTAAGAAAAATACACTTTCACAAACTATTTCCGCTTAATGACTCTGTTATAGCCAAATATCACTCATTTATCAAGAATTTCAAGTCGAAAATATTTATTTATTTCCGACTTTCACGCCAAAGAGTTATTTCGATTCTTTCGAAGTTAACACTCGCGTTCCGTCTGACTTTTTCGCCCTTTAAACGCATCCTTTATTTTATCATGATTTACGTATCTGGCAGAGAGCTTCCAAATTAACAAATTTATCATCCCTTAAACTTTTTTAATAACCATTTCTGGCCTCAACTCTCTACACACTCCCATAAATTTCCCCTTCTCCAGGAGCTACCTATGCAAAATCCCTGAGTCAGCGAGATCTCCCCCCTTTTCCCTACATCCAAAGACTTTTTCCCCTAGAAGAGGAGGGGGGAGGTAGAATATCCGATCCCTCCACCCCTTCTCGACCAATGGGAATGCGTCGAGCGATGTTCTGTTTGACCGTTCGCCCATCCTCCCTCTCAGATGCGGAGGGGACTCCGAAGAGCGTAGTCGAGTTGAGGTGTTCTCGGTAACTTCTCTATGGAGAGAAACAGTTTTCCAAATCTCGATGTCGTGCCGGAAAGACTGTGGTACGGCCGGAGAGCGGAACTTTGCACGTTTGGATTGGTTCACGGCGGGATCACGTGACTTTATAGTTACTTATTTTCTCTTTTAAAGGATGAATTGTGAATAAAATACGGTAAGTAAAACATTTCTTGAAAAAAAATGTTTAACTTTTCGTAGTTCAATTTTTTTTATAAGTTCGCACGATATATATTCATTCCGAAAACAACTTTCATAGTTCAAACAATGATGTTTATCAAAATTATATTAAAAATTGCTGTTTAGCGTTTTTTTAAAGAAAGAACAGTATGACTATATTAAGTTAAAATATTTTACCTTTCAATGCGTGAAATTCATGTACAAAGTCAAAAATATTTACAAGGATTTGTGTGTGACATATAAGCTGTATTTTAATGAAAATCAAATATATAACTTTTTTTAATAAGAAAACTAATTTTTTTCACCGCCTTGTTTATATTTTTGGTTCATTTGATGCAACTATTATAAACATGAAGCGTAAATCTTCAATTAATGATAAGTTTTTACCTATTAACTTTTAAGCAATAATTTTTTAATTTCTGAAAATAAATTTTCTGTTTATATATGTGATGAAAACAGGAAACGAAGTTACAATTTTTATCAAAAATGTTTTAAATCATATAAAAAATGCTGTTTAGAGTGTTGTTTTAAGAAAGCATAGAATGAATATATTCTGTTAAAATATTTAATCTTTCAGTGCTTGAAATTCCTCTAAAAGTCAAAAATATTTTACAAGGATTTGTGTATGACATATAAGATATATTTTAATGAAAATTATATATATAATATAATATGAAAACTAATTTTTTTCGCTGCCTAGTTTATGTTTTCGGTTCTTTTGTGCAACTATTATAAACGTAAAGCGTAAACTATCAATTAATGATAAATTTTTACAATTAACTTTAGAGTAATATTTTTTTTTTAATTTCTGGAAATAAATATCCTGTTAGCAGATGTGATGAAAAATGTTTGCTGTTTCTAAGCGTGCAATTCATGTAAAAAATGAAAAACTATTTTACACGCTTTTGTGTATGCGATATAAAATATATTTTAGTAAAAAAAAAACTTATGTTTTTACGAAATGAAAATCAAATTTGTTTACCTTACAAGTTTATACTTTTGCTTTGTCGGATGCACGTATTATGAAATAGCTAAACAAATAATCAAATAAAGAGGAATGTATTATTGTTAACTTTTGATTAGTTACATTTAAGTTTTCGGAAACACAAAATTTTCCCTTTTGTATTTGTGATGAAAAATTTTTTCCAATTTCTATGCGTAAAATTTATATAGAAAATAAAAAAATTGCACATATTTGATATAAAACTACTTTAATAAGTTTTTACGTAAATCTCTATATTTAAGTTTTTGGAAAAACAAAATTTTCAATTTTGTATGTGTGATGAAAATTTTTTTTTCCGATTTCTATGCGTAAAATTTGTGTACAAAATGAAGCAAACGTTTCTCACTTATTTGATATTAAAACTACTTTAGTAAAAAAATGAAACTTAAATATCTCTTAAAGGAAAATTGTATTTTTATAATTCCTAGTTTATATTTTTGTTTCTTTTGATGCACTTTGATGCAGCTATTCTCAAATTGTTGCGTAAGTCATCAAGTAAAGATAAATGTATAACTAACTTTTGAGTAACGGTATTAAAAATTTCTGAATTCAAATAAATTTTCGGTTTGTTTATTGATAAATAATATCTTTTCCGTTCCTACGCGTAACATTCGTGTATAAAAGGAAGAAAAAAAATTACACGTATTAGTGCATGCTATACAGACTAATTTTTAGTGAAAATCAATTTTTTTAACTGGAAACTAATTACATTTTAGTACCTAGTTTATATTTTTGCTTCTTTTGCTTCACCTATTATTTGATTGCCGAGTACATTATTAAATAAAGCTAACTTGATTGTCATTAACTTGCAAGTACTAATATTTAAGTTTCTGACAACATATATATTGCCCATTTGTATTCATGAATATTATGAAATAATAAATTGGAACGCAAATGTTAATGTGTATAGTTGTACATAACTTCTGACATTATTTAAAATTATTTACGGAATTTTTACGGAAAGTTACATTTTATATTTATATTAACATTAAAATATTTCCACTTTAAACATTGACTTTCTAAACACATCTGACGAATGAGAATCATAAGCTAAAAGAAATTGAAAATTTTTGATGAGTGCAATGTGAAAATAAAAATTTAACATTGTTTATTTCTGTAATAAATAAAAAAGATCCTTATACATATCCGGAATATATGTGTAATTTAGCAAAATATTGCGAGAGAGATTGCATTTCGCAGCAGATTACAGCATATGTTCTAATAATACTTCTAAAATTATCGTAAACGAAATTCAATATATATTTCATAACAACGTATGACCTCCCGACAAAGTATGTATGTTAAAATTATTTATAGTAATAACAAATTTAAAAACAATACTGATAATATTGCGTAATTATGCCATTAAAACATTTTTAGAAAATAAATTTATCTTTTTATTTCCCTCCCAGCAAAATATAATGTATTAAATTTACATTTAAAGAATAATTATATAAATGATAATATTAAATAATAATGCAATTAAATGCAATTGCAATTATGTGCTAAAACAAATATAAATCTGAAGTAAAGTTTACTTTTCTACTCTCCTAATAAATAAAAGTAAATATTTGATACGTAACTCAAGATGTAGGTATCGCTTCAAACATAAAAAGACAAATGTTGCATTTTAGGACACTTTTTACGGTATCTTTAATAAAAATCTCGGACAAAACTTCTTGTTTATTCCACACTAAAATGTGTCCTCCCAGTAAGATATATTGTATTATAATTATATATAAAATAATAAGCACATAATAGTATTAAATAATGCAAATAAATGAAAATGTAAACACTTATAAAAACAAATATAATACTTAAACAAACTTTCCTTTTCTAGTCTCTTAATAGGCGAAAATATCTTCATACAAATCCGTCAAAGAGCGATATCTCTTGTAATATAAAATGATAAGGATGCATTTTGGGAAACTTTGTAAAGTATCTATAATAATACTTTAATAAAATATTGCAAACAAAATATCTTGTTTATTTCACAGCAAAATGCGTCTTTCAAGCAAGAAACTATAGTAAAATTATACAAAAAATAATAAAAATAATGATAAAAGTAATTATTTTGAACAATCAGGCAGTTAAAAGCATATTCAATAACTGTTTGAAAAAGTAAATATATATCTTAATTAGGTTTGCTTTTATACTTCCATAATAAATAAAAGAAAAAATATTCATGAACATCCCTTGAAATCCCCTGTATCTTTTGAAATATAGTTTTGTCGAATTTTTGGAAACTTTAAAAAGTATCATTAATAATACTTCTATAAAATATCGCAAACAAAATTTCAAATTTATTTTACAACAGAATATGTCCTCACAGCAAACTATATTGTAATAAAATCATATATAAAAAGAATGTAATGAGTAATTGCAATTAAATGCAAATGGGAACAGTTTATAAAAACCAAATATAAAAATTAAATACAGTTTTATTTTCTACTCCCCGAATAAGTAAAAGAAAATATATTCATGCATATCCGTAAATTGTACGTTATTCATGAAATATAAAAGGAGGGTCTTGGGTTTTCGGAAACTTTGTGATTTATTTAAAAAATACTTTTAATCCCAAACAATATTATATATCCTCCTCCAAGATATATATAGTTTTGTAAATTATATGTACTAACAAAATTGCATAAAAATTATTTATGCTTAGAATTTACAAGGGTTAGAACTTTAATAATGGCAACTATTTATTTACATGGAATACAAAAATGATTAATGTCACCATGTTTCACAGTCCTTCTATATAGTAGTCAGAATTATGTATAACCTGTTTCCTAACTAATTATGTATAAACTTAATGTGGAAGTCGCAGAACACCTGTAGCAGCGCCTGTTCTGATTGATATTTCGAATGGACCGGTCTATTGCAACAAGAATCTCTGGATCAGTTCTCAAGCGAATACCACGAAATGGTTTCTTCATCATACGAATTAAGCCACAAGGACTTAGATCTGGGGAGTATGTGGGATGGTAAAGCACTTCCTAGCCCCATAGATCGAACAAATCAGTCACAGCTTGCGCTGTTTATGACCGAGTATTGTCATGCAGAATAATAAGGGCGTTCTGTAGAAAAGTGCAGGTTTTTTCTCATGCTCAGGCGTTCCTTCAGAATGTGCAGCACAGTCGTATGCTCAAATCCTATCTTTCGGACCAGCTCAAGAATCGTTTGGCATCTATTAATGTCCATAGTACGGCAACGGCATGCACTTCTGCATTGCTGACTCTAGGACTACCTGGCCGATGCAAGTCTGTCATATTTTGACTTTCTTCATTGAAGGCTTTTTACATATCTTGCTACAGTTTTGTAAGCTATACAAATTCCCCGCAAGCCTCTTGAAACCCTAGATAACAATGTCATAAGGTTCAACCTCTGACATATTGAATTTTTAACCCTTTTCTTTGTTCTTGTTTTGAAAACATCCTAACACTTACTTTAGACGAAAGCTAATACAAAGATCAGTTATTCGCGTCCCTCTGATTTTGTATGACGTAGAAAGTCGCGTCTTTTTGCTGAGACGTAAGGTAGATATGTAGCTTACGTGTGGTATACTTGACATTCTTTGGTTACGTTGTGTAGCGTTTTTTACAGCAGTGTTGCCACTATTAAAATTCCAACAATAGTATATAGGTTAGCGTGAACACACATATAATTAAAGGGGCAGTGGACATTTAACATTAAATAATGTTATATACCTAAAATTAATCAGTTTTATTTTATATTTTAAAATTAATGAATTAATATTTAATATCCTTTTTATTTATTAATCTGAGTGAAAATTCAATGCTCTATTAGCAATATATTTCTACGAAAGTTGCAACGATTTCAAGGCAAAAGCTTAATGTTTCAAGTTACTAATTAGAAATTGTTATTAATTTTATTATTTATTACTTAAGTTCCTTATCGGTTATTAATTTCTAAAAGAAACATTAACTAAAATCTTCCATGAGCGGTACTTTTACGTATAATATTAATAGTTTTTATTCACAGGATACCTTTCAGGCACTAGGATAAACTTATTTGTTTCCATAAGCTGGAAATATACACTTATATTACGTTTAGCTTTGCTGATCCGTTTCTTAACTTATATCTGTAATATATCAAATTTTATACAAGTAAAATATTTATATAAAACTCTCCTTTTCCCCTCTCATTCTTTCATACACAATTTCCTACCCACAAAATCTCAGATTTAAAGGAGTTTTCACAGATTTAAATTATTTTTACCCTATGCCCAAAACTAAAGCTAGAATAAATGCTAAACTGCTGCATAACGCTGTCTAAGCTGTTGGTCTTAACTTGGGAAAAAATTCCCTTAATTATCTCTGTGGAAGAAATTGGTAATATAAGTGTGTTTTTCTGATCATTCGATGTAAACGCTTTGACCTGTAAAGACGTTTATTTTTAGTCTTAATAAAATTCAAAGTTCTTCTGAGTTGGACTTCGCTTTTTATTAATGGAGCCATGACTGAAATTTGCTTAGGTTTTCTCATTGCCCAATAAGCCTGGGAAATTAAAAATAATAGGAGCTAAAATTTAAAAATAAACTGTATCGGCGATAATAAAATTTGCTTTATTTGCTTTCAATATAAAATATTAAAAGCTAATGATTATATATTCAATATAAATGTCTTCTGTATATAATAATTGTCTAATCAATAATAAATTTGATTTATTATTGAACATTCTTTTCCATATTTGAATGTTTACATTTTTCTAATTACGTCTCAGCTTCTGTATTTGACAGGTAGACTAACAAAAATTATTACATTTATTTTGGACCTAATACTTATTTTTATGTCTTTAGGGAAAGTAAATTATACCAAAATTTCAATTTTTCTTTCTTGCGTTGTCATAAATGAAAATTGACACCGAGCTCTCATCCGAAGAATTGTAAGCTTAGTCTGTCCAAAGATATCGTTCTCATTAATGGCGCGTTTTAAATAGGTTTCTGGAAACAGTCAGAATGATGGGACTATTTTAGAAAAAATTTTTATTGAGTGTTAAATTTTAAAATTTAATTTCGGATTTTAATTTCATGACGTTTGTAGACAAATGTTTAATATGGTGTTACAACTGTACAATTTTTACCAAGTATATAGTTTCTAAAAGATAAATACTTGCTATTTCTTACATATATTGTGTGTGTCTGTATAAAAATATAGTTAGATATTAAGATATAGATATAGTATAGTTTCTTAAAAATAAATACTAGCTATTTCTTACATATATTGTTTGTATCTGAATAAAATATAGTTAGATAGATACAATAAAGATATAGTATATAGTTTCTTAAAAATAAATACTAGCTATTTCTTACATATATTGTGTGTGTCTGAATAAAAATATAGTTAGATAGATATAGTTAAGATATAGATATAGTACATAGTTTCTTAAAGATAAATACTCGCTATTTCTTTCATATATTGTTTGTATCTGAATAAAAATAGATATAGTCAGATGGATATAGTTAAGGTATAGATATAGTATATAGTTTCTTAAAGATAAATACTAGCTATTTCTTACATATATTGTGTGTGTCTGAATAAAAATATAGTTAGATAGATATAGTTAAGATATAGATATATTATATAGTTTCTTGAAGATAAATACTCGCTATTTCTTACATATATTGTGTGTGTCTGAATAAAAATAGATATAGTTAGAAAGATAAAGTTAAGATATAGATATAGTATATAGTTTCTTAAAGATAAATACTCGCTATTTCTTACATATATCGTGTGTGTTTGAATAAAAATAGATAGAGTTAGATATAGTTAAGATATAGATATAGTATAAAGTTTCTTAAAGATAAATACTCGCTATTTCTTTCATATAATGTTTGTATCTGAATAGAAATAGATATAGTCAGATGGATATAGTTAAGATATAAATATAGTAAATAGTTTCTTAAAGATAAATAATCGCTATTTCTTACATATATTGTGTGTGTCTGAATAAAAATAGATATAGTCAGATAGATATAGGTAAGATATGGATATAGTATATAGTTTCTTAAAGATAAATACTCGCTATTTCTTACATATATTGTGTGTGTCTGAATAAAAATAGATATAGTCAGATAGATATATTTAAGATATGGATATAGTATATAGTTTCTTAAACACAAATACTCGCTATTTCTTACATATATAGTAAGTGTCTGAATAAAAATAAACATTCTGTTGTGCTTTCAAAGGAATATTCTGAAGAACTTAGTCACATATGATAGGCACATTACTTATTTTCTTCCCAAATGCAATATGTTAAAAAAAATTGCGTAATATAAACTTTCAGATGACATTATTTTTTAGGTACATACAAAAGAATTATTACATCCTTCGGGAATATTAAAATATATTAATACAATCTTTAAGTGCAGTCATTTGTAATTTAATTGCATATGAATTGGAATATCTTAGAGATAAAATTTGATAATGCATAAGGATAAAAAAAAAATTGTTTGCAAAGGGATAAATTAATCATAATTTCCTCTAAAATATGTTTTACTTTTATAAATAAGTTCTTTCTTTCTTTTTTTTGAGTATATTTCTCTACAAGGTTTGTTCAGTACTTTGTAATTATTAATTCAGAATTATGCGTATTTGCATAAGAAAATCTTTCCCTTTTTTATTATATTTTTTTTTTGTTTAACTAGGAATAATTTATTTTATTTTAATGTAACACAAACTGACATAATTCATTTTGTAATATAATTCTCCATTGCTTAAATCTATAAGCATTAGAGAATAAAGAAATATCTTAAATTTTCTCTTTTAGATTAATCCTTTTTTTTACATTACTTAAACTTCTTTATTTTTACAAATAAAACAAGGAATGTTTTATGTATCTTTTTTTTTAAAACCGGTTTAAATATAATTATTTAAATTATTTGTTTGTTATATTTACTTTCCCTGCAATATATTTTGAATTTTTTTTATATATTTAGTTTTGTTAAGGTTAAAATTTATATTTCAATAAATTTAAATTTTAAAATTCTATTTAAAATCTACAGCGACAAAATTTGTTTTCATAGTGTTTTCAGTATATTACTATATTTTTTTATATTATTCTTTTCCAAATTAACTGATATTCATTTTAATTTGATTTTTGTATTTTACATATAACTTTTCAATTCTACTTTTGTTCGAAATTAATATATGCAGGATTTATTTTCATAAAATTTTCAACTTATTAATACATTCTGACTCTATAAATCTATTCTTTATGAAGGGAAGTAGAATTTATTTTCATAAGATTTTCGATATATAAATATAGTTCTAATTTACATTTCTATTTTGCATTATCAGATGCAGTACTTAGTTTGATAAGATTACAAATTTTATATAAGTATAAATTTCTTTACATTACATTACATTTTTTACTATACATTGCTATTCTAATTTAATTCTATATTAATCTATACAGAGCTCTTCAGATTTCCCATTTATATACATACTTTTACTAACAACGTCTACTTTATTAGAGAAAATTTTTTTAAGATTTCCGATTGATAAATATAATTTTATTATCTAATTCAATTCTAAATTAACATATTAAGAATTTATATCTGTAAGATTTTCGAAATTTCAGATAATAATCTTTTATCTGGGTGAAGTTTTAAAGCTATTTTCGTGTTTCTGTATAGTTCAATTGGGACATGTAATTTATCTTTTTGTTCTTATGGGACTACTGCTATCCCAGAATTTGTTTACTGCTTGACAATGGAACGGTATAGTGTTACCTCAAACAAACGCCTACTCTATATACTTTAAAAGATAACCAGTTCTGCTTTTAAGCATAAAATGTCAATAAAAAATTTACCAGTTATTTAATTTGCTAGGATTAACAACTGCTATCTGAGAGTTTTGTACTGCTTAACAACTGAATAGTATGCTTGTTATATTAAATAAATGCCTGCTCTATATACTCTAAAAGATAACCAGTCATGTTTTTAAGCATGAAATGTCAATAAAAATCTTACCAGTTATTTAATTTGCTGAGATTAACGACTGCTATCTGCGAGTTCTGTACTGTTTGACAACGGAACGGTATATTGTTACCTCAAACAAACGCCTACTCTATATACTTTAAAAGATAACCAGTCCTGCTTTTAAACATGAAATGTTAATAAAAAATTTACCAGTTATTTAATTTGCTGGGATTAACGACTGCTATCTGTAAGTTCTGTACTGCTTAACAACTGAATGGTATGGGTGTTATATTAAATAAATGCCTGCTCTATATACTCTGAAAGATAACCAGTCCTGTTTTTAGGCATGAAATTTATATAAAACAAGGATAACCAACTTTATTCGCATTAACTACAATGGACTTAGAGGAGTTCAAATATTTTTTCCTGTAAATGTGCAGTGATTAAAAAAGGTTCAGCCGGATGATGACCGAAGGGTTAGGACGCTGATGTATAGTTCATGGTTCGTGGGTTCAAATCCCATATAGCATGGATGTTTGTAACCATTTGGAATCGGCTTCAAGCAGTAGGTTTCGGTCTCATTAGCCCTCTTGTTGCAAAAAGTAGACTGTAGCGCTCCAAACCAAACCAGAAAAGATTTGGAATCTCTGAACTAGCGAGATCATAAACTGTCAGAAGGATTAACGGCTGATTAAAGGCCCCTATAAAAACGCTATATATGTTTAATAACCCATTAAACCGAACAAGAAAAAACGCCTAAATCAAAAGGAAATTGTATGCGATACTAAAACTAAATGTATTGCAATTACTTAGTGAATAATTAATATCTATAAAAAATATACAGACACACACACATATATATGATATTTGTATGTATACATATAGAAACATATGTTTACATATATATATATATATATATATATATATATTATATATATATATATATATATATATAATATATATATGTATATATGTGAATGACATGGACAAGTGATTAAAGCATGGAAGGCACATTACATTTCATATATAAACACTTCTTTATTGTAATCCTTCTGTCCATAGCTATGCTATTTAGAAATCCTTTGTTCTCATAATTTACCACGACAAGCGTGGTGGATGTTATCAGACCGAGTTCCCGCTCATAACTTAATCTTTTGGCGTTGCTACCTAAGTAAAATTCCTATGTCTACTTCCGTGTCGGCTTCTTCACTCTGTAACGATGGCCGATTGGTTAGGGTGATGGCCTTCGTTATCGGAGTTAAGCTGTAGGTCCCGGTCTCATTAGCCATCGTGTTGCAAAACGTAGACCGTGGCCCTCCAAACCAAACCAAACGATCTTCACTCTATATAGTTTCAATCGAGGGTGTGACTTTCTCCTATTACGTTATCGTTAATGAGTTCTAACTATTTTTAATTATAACTCGCGTAATTCTTAACCCCCACTTTTAAACCTGTTACACACTCATGTATGTATGTATGTATGTATATATATATATATATATATATATATATATATATATATATATATATATATATATATATATATATATATATATATATATATATATATATATATGTATATATATATATATATATATATATATATATATATATATATGTATATATATATATATATATATATATATATTATATATATGTATATATATTATATATATATATATATATATATATATATATATATATATATATATATATATATATATATATATATATATATGTATATATATATATATATATATATATATATATATATATATATATATTATATATATATATATATATATATATATATATAATTACATATACATATATATGCTCACACAAATAGATAGGTATATATGTATATTTAAAAAATCATCTGTATTTTGTCGATCTTTCTAACAAAGCATTAGAATCCACCGAAGTATAAAAATTTTAGAAATACATCATTTTACAGAGTTTTGAGCATATATGTGGCGCTCTTTTCTCGATACCTTATTGGAGCAATCGATAAAGCGGGAGGGTTGAGGGAAATCCCTTCTGAGATCTTTTCTCTCTCCCAACTTGTAAAACATCCCAGACAGATCATTATACGCTTGAGAGCGTCACTTTATGCGACATTTTTTGTGTCGTTACACATTAATCTGCAGGGTTCCGGTCATTTTACTAGAACTCTATTCCGCTGCCTAAAAGATGTATTTATTTTTTCGGGGGTAGGAATTTTTTCTTTCCTTCTTGTCTGGGAATGAATAAAGCAGAGATATGTATCTGCTATTTTCCGAAACAATTTCTGGCTGAGAGATGATGTCCTTTGTTAGCGATTGCATTGTCTCTCGGCCGATCTCAGATCTTTCAGAGTTGGAAGCTAGCGAGTGAATTTTCTTTTGTTTACCAGAGTGGTATTTTTCTTCTTTTTCCAGGAATGCCTCGCCACACGCACGCAGAATTATTTATTTTTTGTGCCTAACTGGGCATCGAAATTATTTTACATTACTACTGTATTCAAATAGTAACTCTATTTAACAAAGTATCAGCTGTAATGCAGCGAAAACGTATATGCTAATGAACGTAAGGATATATATATATATATATATATATATATATATATATATATATATATATATATATATATATATATGTATGTATGTATGTATGTGTGTGTGTGTGTGTGTGTGTGTGTGTGTGTGTGTGTGTGTGTATGTGTGTGTATATGTGTGTATATGTGTGTATATGTATATGTGTATATGTGTGTATATGTGTATATGTGTATATGTGTGTATATGTGTGTATATGTGTGTATATGTGTGTATATGTGTATATGTGTGTATATGTGTGTATATGTGTATATATATGTGTATATATGTGTGTATATGTGTATATATGTGTGTATATGTGTATATATGTGTATATGTGTGTATATGTGTATATATGTGTATGTGTGTATATGTGTGTATATGTGTGTATATTAAGTATATATGTATATATGTATATATGTATATATATATGTATATATGTATATATGTGCATATATGTGTATATATATATATGTGTATATGTATGTATGTATATATATATATATGTATGTTTGTATATATATATATATATATGTATCTATATATAATATATGACAATAATAATATCAATAGCTTTAAATACTTAAATCTATTGATTCCCTTCAAGAAAATAAAATAAACTAATTATATAAACAATTAATATTATTTTATTTTAAAAACGTTTCATGAAATGTATTTATTGTATGTATTTATGTACGTGTTTAATGAAAACAGAACTTGCTAGATTTAATACAGACCAGGGGTGGCCAAGGCGTCGACCGCGAAGACATTTTAGGTAGTCCGTGCGACCTTTCCGATAATGACATCGGATATTTAATTTATGACTTATGACAGAGAATTAATGAATTATTTAAAAAAAATTACTACAGTTTACGCTTTAAAACCTAAAACAAACTGAGCAAAATAATACAATGAATTTGCCGTTTTCCAGTGGAGAAATAAATAGAAACAACTTGACAAAGTGAGATGCTCAGATTATAATATAATAGAATCAGTACCATATAAGTTTGATGAGGCGATTTAGATCAGTAATATAATTGATTCATTCATACAAGAAGTAAAATGCTCGGGATCTAAATCTGACCTCATCACATCTATTGCAAAGGACAGATGACCATAAAATTATATTCAACGGTTAATGTTGTCTTGTACGGTAGTCTCAGACGGGGTTCTGATCCCAGTCCCAGATTAGAATCCCGTCTCCGTACTTGACACTAAATAAGAATGTACCTTTTGTGGAGTTATTTATGAGTCCCTAAGGAACAGTGCCCAATTAGAATTGAAAATTTTTTCCAAGGAGGGGTTAAGCAGACCAATGAGATTTTTACAACTATCCCGATTGGATAGGAAATATAAGAAGGAAGAGGGGACAAAGATGAAATTAATAAATTAAGAAAAATCTAAAAAAAGAAAGAAGGTGTTCGGGAGTCCAATCGTGGAGACAAGTTTGATAGAGACTCCGAAAACGTTCAGAACATCTAGCGACTACCAGCATTGTTCCTGTATCAAATATTACGGCCGCACCCTAAACACTTAGAAGGAAGCCCCTGACCAGAGCGACGGAAGATCCATACATACCCAATCCTGATCAGCGCTCAATTAGCAGTGTTCCGGGCACACCATATTAACTCACAAAGGTACCCCTTTTACATATATTTGAAATTGAGATTAGGTCATCTCTCTTTTATTTACATATTTACTTAAGTGATGAAAAATTATTGTCAGAACTAAATTAGAGTGGTTTTATGAAGATAGAATCAGATTCCGCGTACATAGATGTATAAATATATATATATATTATATATATATATATATATATATATATATATATATATATATATATATCATTATAATAAATTTACTTTTATTTTAAGCTGGTTTCAGATGCTTTTAATTTAGCTTTTTAGTTTATTTTCATATTTTATGTCTGTAGTTTCTCAGAACCTGTGGTTGAATTTAGTACTAAAATATTTTTACGCAACGCAACCAAAATAAATACCACTATACATATGATCACAGGTTAATACCCAAATATAAACGAGGACTACACGACAATAATCATTATATGGTACTGATTCAATATGCACACAGTGGTTTTTGTCGCAAAACTTGGTGACTTTTCAGACGATGTCGGGCAATTTTTATTTGTAAATATTAATATTGAGTTTTTTTTAAGAAAAATTAGATAACTTATCATTGTTTCTTGTTACCGAAAATAAATATATAAACATGTACGTTTCGTTAATTTAGCTCTGCCATTGGTAGGCCGCCTTCGATTTTTTAAATGTGGAGTAGTCCACGAATTCCAAAAGTTTGGCCATCCCTGATATAGGCACATATTAATATATATATATATATATATATATATATATATATATATATATATATATATATATATATTTATTAATTATTATTATTATTATTATTATTATTAAATTGCGATGTTATAGTTCAAAAAAAGCCATGTAATTTTTGCCCATTTATTAAAAAAAAAGACCAAAGTAGAGTTTTTATGTTCTTAAAGCCGACAAAGATTTCTATTCGCATATACGAATAATTAATTCCCTTAAACGAAAAGTTATCCCTTCCCCAGTTCTCCGTAAGAGCAGTTTTCCACTGCATATAAGTCCAACAACTGTGCTTGGATACTGATATGAATAATGCATTTCTTGGTAGCGGATGAATATTAATGCAGATGGATGACCAGCTCGACGCGGTTTCGCTAAACAGAAAGGTAACGGTGTGGAAGAAAAAAGAAAATCGAAAAAAAAAATAAAAACTAGTAAGAACAATAGAAAATTTTAAAAGCGAATCAACCCCAACGATTAGGAAAGATGCAGCACACAATTGTTACCTATCTATTTACTTTTCAGTTCTGGGTTCATTTAACCTGGAACTGCATTCTTAGTCAAACGTGCTCGTTTTACTGTCATTAGAGGGTAACTTAATTCTGGGCTAAGTTACCCTCTAATGACAAAGGGTGTTCAAGGGTGGCCTGTAGTGCACAGGCGGCCCGTCAGTAATTTATTGTAGACCTAGACGGATTTACAAAATTTCAAAAATGACTATGGGTGTTTTAGAAGCACCACCTAACTCTTCATTTTCTATATACTTTTCCGTTAGTGCCTCATTCAAACAATAATTGCATCCAAACATTTAAAGCATTCTTAACAGAATATATCATTTTACTTTTCAGTTCTGGGTATCACTATCGTCCACTATCGAATCAACCCCAACGATTAGGAAAGATTTAGATGCACCACCCAATTGTTACCTATCTATTTACTTTTCAGTTCTGGGTTCATTTGCTTTTCACTTTTAACCAAACATTTAAAGCATTCTTAACAGAATATTTCATTTTACTTTTCAGTTCTGGGTATCACTATCGTCCACTATCGAATCAATCCCAACGATTAGGAAAGATTTAGATGCAGCACCCAACTGTTACCTATCTATTTATTTTCAGTTCTGGGTTCATTTGCTTTTCACTTTTAACCAAACATTTAAAGCATTCTCAACAGAATATATCATTTTACTTTTCAGTTCTGGGTATCACTATCGTCCACTATCGAATCAACCCCAATGATTAGGAAAGATTTAGATACAGCACACAACTGTTACCTATCTATTTACTTTTCAGTTCTGGGTGCATTTAACCTAGAACTGCATTCTTGGTCAAACGTGCACTATTGTCTGTCATTAGAGGGTTACTTAAGTCAAGGCTGGCCTGTGGTGCACAGGCGGCCCGTAAGTAAAATATTGTAGACTTAGGCGGATTTACGAAATTTAAAAAATGACTATGAAAGTTTAAGAAGCGGGACCTAACTCTTAATTTTCTATATACTTTTCCATAAGGGGCTATTTTAACCGATAATTGCATTCTTATTCAAACGTAGCCGAATGATAGCCGATTGGTTAGGGTGCAGGTCTTCGGTACCGGAGTTCGTGGGTTCGAGTCCCACTCTGGCATGGATATAGGCTACTGTAACGGAAGTTGCTACCTTCCGTTACATCAGCCTATAGGTTCAAAATATCACTCTTGCCAGAGATTTACAGCCTTTTGAAATCAACTTAAAACACTGGATCTTGGTGTAATTAGTCCTCTTATTCAAAAACATAATTATAACTTCATGAAAAAAATAATAACTTTGATTGAACATTCATCAGATTTAAATTAGGTGTTATTAGAATGAAACGTATCGGATAATAATGATGACAACAATTAAGTATTTTTGCCTATAAAAGTTTTAATTTGTGTCATGAAAATTTCACAAAACCTAGTCTTACGTCAAAACTTACGATCTATCAAAGGATGAGAACCATTATCGTGTTATAATACTACACATGAGCTTAAAATTTCCTCGTCAAATTATGTTCCGAAAGCCGGAGTCCCATGCTGGACATTCATTATGAATTATTGTTTTCAAAGTGTGACGTCTTATAGTTTAGAAATTAGCACAAGATATGATTTAGCTTTTCTTCACTTTAAGAAAGCCATAATGAATTGCAAGTTGTTACCTTCCGTTACAGTAGCCTGTAGGTTAAAATATCATTCTTTCTATAGATTTACAGCAGTTCGAAATCAATTTAAAACAGTAGATCTTGGTGTAATTAAAACATAATCATAACATCATGAAAAAATCCATAACTTTCATTGAACATTCAGCAGATTTAAATTAGGTGTCAGTAGAATGAGGCATATCGGATAATAATGCTGACAATAATTAAGTATTTCTACCTATAAATTGTGTTACGAAAATTTCACAAAATCCATCCGTTGCATCAAATCTTAAGATTTATCCAGGATGAGAACCATTATTGTGTTATAACATTACACATGAGCTTAAAATTTCCTCGTCAAATAATGTTCCAAAAGCCAGAGTCCCATGCTGGGCATTCATTATGGATTATTGTTTACAAAGAGGGACGTCTTATAATTTAGAAATAAGCACAAAATATGATTCAGTTTTATAATTCTTCACTTTAAGAAAACCATAAGGAATTGAAAGTTGTTACCATACGTTACAGCAGTCTGTAGGTTCAAAATATCACTGTTGCCATAGATTTACAGTCGTTCAAAATCAACTAAAAACAGTAGATCTTTGTGTAATTTGTCCTCTTATTCTAAAACATAATCATAATTTCATGAAATAAATCATAACTTTAAATGAACATTCTCCAAATTTAAATTAGCTGTCAGTAGAATGAAACATATCGGATAATAATGCTGACAACAATTAAGTATTTCACCTCATAAATGTTTTAAATTGTATTACAAAAATTTCACAAAATCTCTCCGTTGCATCAAATCTTACGATCTATCAAAGGATGAGAATCATTATCGTGTTATAACATTACTCATGAGCTTAAAATTTCCTCGTCAAACTATGTTCCGAAAGCCGGAGTCCCATGCTGGGCATTCATTATGGAACTTCAAATAGCTTTGCGTGTTCTGTCGGAAAATAAATAGCGACAAAAACAGAAATAAATGAAATATGGTTGGGGAAGAAAAAAAATAGACTTTCTCTTTTGTAGAATCATTCCCAAATGTTCCATTCAATTTAATGCTCGCGCTTTTTCACCAGAAAGAAAAAAAAAGTATGGAACACGAAAACAAAGAACTACATACCACCGTTCTCTATTGGAATCATAATAATCTACTAAAAAAATGTTAAGTCCCACGATGACAGTCAGTTCCGAATGTTAAAAAAAACAAGGTCAAAATATTCCCCTGATATAAGGAACCCCCTGCCGATAAATGAAACTGGGCACTGCACTTCGCATCCGCAATGCACACCGAAATGTACCCAGTGCATACATCTAAAGCGGTAATAAAGTAGACAAAAGGGATTTGACAAGAATTCACCTGGGGAGGGTTATTTTTCCTCGAACAATGCCGGGATGTGTTGCAACATTCCTGGACCTACCTGTGCATGACGCAAATAGGTTTTATACTCCAGCTCAAAGACAAAAAAAAAGGTTAGCTCTCTGTATCCGTAACCCATGGGGTGCTGCTGCATTTGGCAAAAATATGAGCGCTTGAATGTTACTCCTTCCTGTGAAGTTTTTTTCTTTCTTTTGGAGTTTTTCAAAGAACGCTGTTTTGAAATGTTGTAGCTTATTAAGTGGGGTCGTTCTCTTAACCATTCAACTGATATGGAGTTATTGTCTGAGGCAAAATTTTGGATCTATTGAATTAGGATCTGTTGATTTATAGCAACGTGGGCATACGTGCGTGAGTTTTTAGCAACAAAGATAAATTAATATCCAACATTATATTGTAATAAGCGTGGAGAGAGGCTTTTCATAGGAACTTTCAAGTGAAGGGG
>CM063506.1:133987322-134047322 GCA_032207245.1 Pardosa pseudoannulata | reverse complement strand
TTCAAAACTCCCACATTAACCATATCGCTCATCTGATACTCATATAATGCTCATAAACTAAGCAACAAAAAAATAGTACATCAGTATCTGAAATTTCAGAACTTCCAGATTAACCATCTTATGCTTCTTAACCTCATACGAGGCTCATAATTTCAGTAATAGAAAATAGCAAAATATATTTTAAGTATATCGGTGTCTGAAATTTCATAATTTCTAAATTAACAGTCTAGCTTATTTATATCTCATAATGTATGCAAAAATTGGGTGATTTTCTTAATAAGATTTTCAGAGTCAAATTTTTGGGATTTTCTATGTACAGGGGTATCTGAAATTTCAGAATGTCCCCATTACCCGTTTGCTCTCTTGAACCTCATATAAGGCTCATGATTTATTTAATAAATACTAGTAAAATTATTTTTAGGTACTTTGTTATCTGAAATTTGAGAACATTCAAATTAACTCTCTCGATAACCCGAACCTCATATGAGGTTGATGATTTAAATAATAAAAAAGTGCAATAATTTCTAAGTTCAAAGATAACTGAAATTTCAGAACTTCTCTAATGACCGTTTCGCTCATCTGAGCCTCACACGAGGCACATAATTTAAGTAATAAAAAATAGAAAATATTTTCTAAGTATTTCGGTATTTAACATTTCAGAACTTCTACATTAATCATATCGCTCACCTAATTCTCATATAAAGCTCATAAATTAAGTAATAAAAAATAGTATAATAATTTCTAAGTACACCAGTATCTGAAATTTCAAAGTTTCTAGATTAAGCATCTTACGCACCTGATCCTTAGACGAGGCTTAGAACAGTAAATTGTATTCTAAGTATTTTAGTGTCTGAAATTTCAGAATTTCCAAATTAATCATGTAACTTACATAATGATCATAATGATCAAGAGGCTAATAATTTAAGTAATAAAAAATACTAAATCGAACCTTTTTAAAATCTAATTAATATTAATTAATCGAAGAGATGAAAACAGCAACATTGCACTTTGTCTGCCTTTGATTTTTGTCTCTTGACTAATAATATTTTTTAAAACGCCATTTATAACGATGCAAATATTTGACAAAGAAATACAATTTACCCTCTAAATTCACTGTTTGTTTTACGCTTTTTATAACATTCTTGTAATACCACTCTAAGCATTTAAACGTCGTTTGAGACACCTTGAAATCAAGCTGAATCATGCTGGAGAAATTAATTTCTCTTCATAATCTAAAAACCCATTACATAAATAATCATTTTGTGATATAGGAAATCATATCATTTTATCAATTATTTTACTTTCCTTTTCATATAAGTGACATCTTTTTAATGAAAAACTACATTAAATGTTGTTTTTTTCTTTTGTAGAAATGAATTATTATGAAATACTATAGATAAAAATTTATAACATATCTCTAAGGTTTGATTACTGACATCCATACATTGTTTACGAGACTTTAATACCATTAATAATTATTCTATCGCAACATATTTTTGTTCTTCTAGCACAATTTGGGTCTACGAATTTAGTTAAAAAATAATCTATAATATTCCTTAGAAAAAAAATTATTAAATACTAGATTTTGCTGTTTGGGCTTTAGAAAATAGAAAACAAAACAGTATTTCATCGTAGTATTTTATACCACAATCTTTTCGTGTTCTAACGTTTAAGAATCAATCTAATTCCCATTAGCTTCCACCATGTCTCAAATACTGGAAGCATTTTTCGAATGCCTTAAAAATAACTGAATTCCGATCTATCACAAAACAGAAAATCTGTTATAGATGGCATATTACAGTAAATTCTCTATTTAATTATATTTTGAAGTGCTTTTATGGTTATGTGTATTTTTGTGAAGATCATCTTTTTAGTATATGAAATTTAGTCAACAAATCATGATCTCAATGATGTTTTGAAAGTTATTAAAATAATAATAAACTTATCCATTTCAAAATACGTCAAATATTCTACCATTCTAACAATTTGCGTTAAATGTTTTGTGTATTACTATGTTTTTAACACAAAAAACATAATTTTATTTTGTAGTTTAAGATTTACTAAACTAATAATAAACATATCCACTTGTATATGCATAAAATAACCTATCATTCTCACAATTTGATTTAATTTTTTTAAGTATTGCTCTGTTTTTAACACAAAAACATACTTTTTTTAAGTATTTTTAAATTTACTAAACTAATAATAAACTTACCTACTTCTACATGCATAAAATATCCTAATATTCTAAATATTTGATTTTTTTTGCGTATTACTATGTTTTTAACACAAAAACATACTTTTGTTTAGTAGTTTAAAAATTACTATACTAATAATAAACTTATCCACTTCTACATGCATAAATTATCCTAATATTCTAGCAATTTGATTTTTTTGCGTGTTACTGTGTTTTTAACACAAAAAACATAAATTTATTTAGTAGTTTCAGATGTACTAAACTAATAATAAACTTACCCACTTCTATATTCATAAAATATCCTAACATTTTAACAATTCTATTTAATTTTTTTTTGTGTATTGCTGTGTTTTTAACACAAAAACATAAAATTATTTAGTAGTTTCAGATTCATTAAACAAATAATAAATTTATCCATTTCTATATGCATAAATTATCCTAACATTCTAACAATTTTTTTAATAGTTTCAGATTTACTAAACTAATAATTAACTTATCCACTTCAATATGCATAAAATATATTAACTTTCTAACAATTTGATTTAATTTTTTGCGTATTATTGTGTTTTAAACACAAAAACATAAATTTATTTAGTAGTTTCAGATTTACTAAACTAATAATAAATTTATCTACTCCTATATGCATAAAATATCCTAACATTCTAACAATTTGATTTAAATTTTTTGCGTATTGTTATGGTTTCAGGACAAAAACATACTTTTGTTTAGTAGTTTAAAATTTACTAAATTAATAATAAACTTACTTGAATATGTGTGAAATATCCTAACATTCTAAGAATTTGTATTAAATGTTTTACGTTTTACTGTGTTTTTAACACTAAAAACATAATTTTATATAGTAGTTTCAGATTTTCTAAACAAATAATAAATTTATCCACTTCTATATGCATAAAATATCCTAACAATTTAACAATTTACATTAAATGTTTTGCATATTACTATGTTTTTAATCCCCAAAAAACATAATTTTATTTAATTGTTTAAAATTTACTATAATAATAATAAATTTACCTACTTCAAAATGCGTCAAATATCCTAACAGTCTAACAATTTTTGTAACTTTTTTATCTTTACAATTTTTATAAAAATGTGTGCTTAACAAATCATGATCTCAATAGTGCTTTTAAAGTTATTAAAATAATAATATATTAACTTCAAAATACGCTAAATATCATAAAGTTTAAGAAATTTGTAGTAATATTTAACATATCAAAATGCTTTTTAATATGAATAAACATTTGTATTTTAAAATTTATTAAACAAATAATAAACTTATCAATGACTAGTTTAGAGTGATATTAGGCATTTAAAAACTAATTAATCTTAATTTTAATTGATCTTCCCAAAATTATAATGTTATTAACGGTATATTTCTTAAGTTAGAATAGAATATAATGTTGTTAACAATATAACCTATTTTGAACTTCCTAAGATCTGTCAACCAATTCAATTTCGCCAAAAAGACATGAATTTGTTTAATTTCTTAACAATAAGCAAAGTCTTATTTTATTAGACTGTTGGTCTGGCAGATGTCGTTTCCATTATCTTATTCATAATGCAGTGACATATAAAGAAAAGTATCATATTTATGGTAACTCTAAACATATGTACTTACGGATTTTTGTTATTATGTCTAAGCTTCATCACGATGATTGGTGTTGCACGATATTAGTCTTTCAAAACTAATTAATCTTGTTTTTAAGTGATTTGATCAAAATTGGTGTTTTATTAATGGTATGTTTCTTAAGTCAAAATACCATATAATGTTATTAACAATATAACCTACTCTGAATTTCCAAAGATTTGTCTTCCAATTCACTTTCGCCTAAGAGACATGAAGTTGTTTAATCTCTTAACAATATGCAACGCTTTCATTTATTAGACTGTTGGTCTGACAGATGCCGTTTCCATTATCTTATTCATAATGCAGTGACATATAAAGAAAAGCATCACATTTGTGGTAACTCTGCACATATTTACTTGCGACTTTTGTTTCTTATGTCTAAGCACAATGATTGATTGGGGACGATATTAGACTTCCAAAACTAATTAATCTTGTTTTTAATCGGTCTTCCCGTAATTGTTAGGTTATTAACGGTATGTTTCTTAAGTTAGATTAGGATATAATGTTGTTAACAATATAACCTATTTTGAATTTTGAGTAAGTGATCATACTTACGTATTTTCATTTCATATGCCAAAGCTTTGCAACTATGAATAGTGTTGGTCGATATTAGACCTTTAAAACCAATAAATATTCTTTCTAATCGTTCTGTCAGAACTTATTATGTTATGAACAATATATTCAAAATTAGATGTAATATTATTAACAATATATCCTGTTTTGACGCCTAAGAAATTCACTTTCGCCTAACAAACATGAATCTCAACAATGGAATCGTTAGAATTTATTAGAGTGATTGATATGGCAGAAGCCATTTCTGTTAACCTATTCATAATATTTTGACATAAAAAGAAAAGCATCACATTTGTAATTCCCATGACATATGTTTTTTATGCATTTTCTCTTCATTTCTAAGCTTTGACACTGTGACGGGTGTTGTGTGATATTTAATTATCAAAACTAAATATCACATAAATTTTTCAAATATTTTTAAATTGGTCTGCCAGAAATTATTATGCTATCAATAATTTATTCAAAATTAGATATTATGTTATTATCAATATATATACTTTTCTAACTCGTAAAAAATTTACTTTCGGCTAACAAACATGAATATCGCAACAATAATAATGGATTAGAGGGTTTAGTATGGCAGAAGCTGTCTCTATTATCTTATTCTTTATGTTTTGGCATAAAAAAATATCATATTTGCAATACATCTGAACATACCCTATTTTACGTATTTTCGTTTCTCATCTTTAAGCTTTAGCACTATAAATGGTGTTTCATGTTATTAAATGTTAAATTTTCAAAACTAATTAATATTGTTTTTTACCCGTAGTCAAGAAATTGTTATGTTGTTAACAATATATTAAATCAAAAACAGTTATAATGTTATTAACAACGTATTCAATTCTGACTTCTAAAATCAGTCTTCCACTTTCCCCTAACAGACATGAATTTGTTTAATCTCTTAACTATGGAATCATTCAAATTTTGTAGAGGTGTTGGTCTCGTAGAAGCCTTTCCATTATCTTATTCTTAACATACGAGAGCGCGCGTTGGAACTCGGAGGCCCAGTGCAACTTTTCTCAGCCAAATACCAAAAAAAATTGCTTTTCATGATGAACAGAAACTTTGTATTGCCAAACATACTTTATTTTAAAAGTTTAAAATTTATTTAGGACTATTTGAAACATTAATTTTTAAATGTATTTTGGACTCAGATCTGTTTTTATTAGTATTCCGAAAATACAAACATACAAGTTAAAAACTTAAATCATATCTTTACTTCTCATCTTTGATTTCATCATTTTAATGAAATAAAGGTGCATTTTAACAGCATCTCCCCTTTGACCCAAAACACTGAATAAAAGTGAAAGAGTGTATGAGTGTGCACTGGGTCTCTAGAGACCGAATAAATAAAAAGTATATCTTTCTGAGAAAATTACAGTTATTCAGTTTTAGAGCACCTATAAAACAGCTAATGAAAATTTAGGAACTTCATTTCTATTGGGTGATTTTGTGTAGATTGTTTTTCTAACCCTAGAGCCTGAGAGGCCAGGTGCCCGTCCTTTCAGGTTGATGTTCTGGCGTTCAAAAAAAGCATTATATTTGTAATATATATGAATATGTTTTATGTGTTTCTATTTCCAATATCTAAGATTTTCAACTATGACTGTTGTTAGATGATATTAAACTTTCATCAGTAAATAATTTTAATCTTTTAAGTCACTGCAGCTGATTCGGCAAAGGTGGCGATGCCATAACGTCAAAATTAATTACCGTTTAACTCAGCGAGGTACGAATTCCAGATAAACCTTGCAAATGGAACTATACATAGTAAGAAATACATCAATCTATTAATACATCCAATGCCATCAAGAAACGTATCTAATGCTTTGTACCTTCTCAATGACATTACTGACCAGACGCTGCAGGAACCTCTCGTCTGCCGGACACGGCTATTGTAATCCAACCTATCTGATTTTCCGGATCCTATTATGAATCGCTCTGTATTGACTCTAGCCAATCTTCCTCTCCGGAGCATCTCATTCTGCCATGATGGATGACTCAAAGGTTAGTCCTGCACTTCGGGGATCTCGAGGATCGGCTTGAAATCGAACACTGTATCTTGCAGTCCTCCCAGAAAGTCGGACTGGCGACTGCATCCCAAATATTCACCCTTTCCTTCTTCTCCAAGGATAGTTTTTAAGTTTTCATTTTTATGCCAAATTTCAAAAACCTCTGATAGCAATTACGATATCGATACACAATACAATGTGTCTATAATACAACTGCTCTTCTAGAGGTAATAAATTGAGTGATTTTCTTTTCTACTTTGGAAAATAAAGTGATATTCAATAAAAAAAAATTATTAAATTATAAATATATTTTTAAAATATTGAATTTTGCATAGTAATGAATATGAATGTACATACTAATATATATGCAATACATTATATATAATAAAATATAATGAAATATAAAGTAATATGAAATAATTTAAGGCTAACGGTATCCGAATAGTTAGTATCGGAGTTCGTGGGTTTGATTCCCACTGCGTCACGGATGTACATAGCCGTTTGGAATCGGCTTTAAGCAGTAGGTCCCGGTCTCATTAGTCCTCGTGTTGTAAAAAAGTAGACCATAGTACTTCAAACCAAACCAAAATAATAATTTAGTATAAAATAATAATATACATACGTATATACATATATAATATAGAATTATCCTATCTATGTTTCTAGGCACCCTGATATACATATATATATACACATATACAATATATATATATATATATATATATATATATATATATATATATATATATATATATATATATATATATATATATATATATATACATATATATATATATATATATATATATATATATATATATATATATATATATATATATATATATATATATATATATATACAGTGGATGATTTTGACTCACTTCATTATCAACGAGTACCCATGCTGAATAGTGCAGTCGGGAGGTCTTAAAAGGAAAGATCAAACTTTGGAAATAACGTTGAATTTTTTTCAGATAAACCATTTTTGGTGATCTCTGTCAATACGTTTCACATTCACTTATATAGTGCTGTAAAGACGCAAGTTAGCCAGCTAATCTGAAGGTTAAAAGTTTGTCAAGTGGGGGCGTAAAAGTAAAACTAAGTTAAGTAAAGAAGGTATATAACAGTAGTCAAGGTAAGCAGAAATTAATTTTGGTGTTCTCGAAGTCATCAAAAAGTTGCCTCAGTTAAAAAAGAAACACAGACATTTTGCCAAAGGTTGTAATTTTAGGTGTAGAATCGCCAAGAAGTTATTTTAGAAATTAAAGAAAAATCAGTCGTTTAGTTATGATTAAAGTATAATTACACCCATACACATATATATATATGTAATTTATCAAAGTTATTACACTTTAATAACTCATAAAAAATTTTCCTTTCTCCCATTCTCATTCCTTCAGATCTATTTGCCTAGCCACAAAATATTGTAATTAAAGAAGTGTCCGGGACTTCCAACCCATTTTCCAAAGCTTTCTCTGCTGCAATATGTGTAAATTTTTTTACCGCTCTCCATATTCTTCAACTGTCCCTGGTTCATTTTTCAGTTATCTAAATTCCTTTTTCTGCTGAGATCGCTGACTAGGCTACTTTTTCGGGTCTCTTTCTGGCTCCAACCCTGTTTCAGCTCGTTTTTCAATGTTTTTCCTTCGTCTGCTATTGACTGTAAAACATATCATATATAAAATTTAATTACGAATCGGACTTCTGCAGTTCACTTCAATGTGGCCCAACTACATATTACTTCAATTGTCTCGCTGTCTATCTACTTCTCTTTGCCGAGCAAGCCCGGGCAGGTAAATACAATAAGGGCTTTATTCAATGTGTCAGGTTCATTAATTTTATCCGTGTTACATGTGTATGTGTGTGTGTTTAAATAACTCGTAAACTTTCTTTACACCGATATATTTGATGTAGCCCATATTTCGAATTGCCTATCTTATTTTTCAACATTACAGGCTTGCTTGGCAGGTTTAGGAAATCCAGCTGAAAGGCATCCACTTAGTACTTAACAGTCAGTGATAACTTTGGAAAAGGTACTTAATTTTTCTAATAGCCCTTCAAACGCCCACGAGTCCTTTAAATTCCAGGTTTGTAGTACATCTCATTTACTGTGAGTTTCTGCTTCCTACCGTAATGGGAAAACACATGACTTTTCTTCTCATGGGATGGATGATAAGACAAAGTTTATATCTACGCAAGGAAAACGTGGCTGTAAAGTACATAAAACCAAGCGTAATTTCACAAATATACTTGTTTTTTTTTCTCGGAGAATTGGTAAAGGGTAAATTGTTTATACAGTCTTTGGTTTTGAGAACCGTGAAAAGAAGCCAATCTCAATCAGGTCCTTGATATTTAATTTATACTTTAAGGTAAAAAGACAACATGATTTGGAATGATTTTGAGAAACTTGGGGAAATCATTTATGATATATTAAATACTTTAAAAACTAGAAAGGCCCACTGTATTGACAATTCCTTCTAAACAGATCAAGTTAGATGCTAAACAAACATAAGTATGATACAATATATAGAACATTAGAACAGGGTACTCCCTTAACTAGGCTATAAGACTCTACGCATGGTAGCCTAATATTTTTTTCTGATTTCACCGTGTCCAAACAATCTGTATTTATATTTTGATTTGTATTATATTGATATCCATCTTTCCTTGTACAACCCTTTTCTCATATAATAAATGCACGTAATGCTTAAAAATTTAGATATAGTGAACCATTAATGGTTTACTATATCTAAAATAATTTTAATAATTTTACAAATTTTAATAATTTTAGTAATTTGGAGCAATAGGCTTTGTAAACTGTTGAGTGATTAATTTCCCTTAAATAAAAATACCCAGTTTCTAAGAGATTTTGGTTAATTACGAGTATATAATTCTATTACAATGGTGCACTCTGCATCAATTATAGTTGCCAAAAAAAAAAGAAGACATTCAATGTTCGGATAGAATATCTTTGTGTTTTAGTAAACATCACCAATAATTTTGTAAAATTTTCCAAGGGACACCCTATTCTGAAGTATTATCTATAGTAAGGATGTCAGTTTATTAATATATCCAATACCATTGCTAAACATATCTAATACTTTATAGCTTCTAAATAAATTTACTGTCCAGACGCTGCAGGAACCTCTCGTCTGCCGGATACAGCTAATGTCATCCCTTCTATCTGATTTCCCGGACCTTATTATGAATCTGTCTGTATTGACTCTCACCAATCACCATCCCCAGAGCATCTCACTCCGCCATGATGGATGACTCAGAGATCGGTCCTGCATTTCGGAGATCTCGGACATCGGCTGGAAATCGGGCGCTGTCTCTCCCAGTCCTCCCGGAACGCCAGACTGGCGACTGCAGTCGAAACTTCACACCACTTCTCCCACTATTTCGCTCCCAGAATGGTTTTTAATTTCGCGTTTTGTTGATCTTGACCAATTTTACGATTCGCGTGGTAGCGTTTACGATCTCGTTATTATATAGTTTAAGGGTTAAGGTTTAATTAGTAATTTCTTAAAACTTAAGAAATTACTAATATCCTTAGATCCTATAACAGTTCCGGGTGATTCCAAAAATACCTTAATTCAATCGTAAGTCCACCTCTTGTAGCCGCTCACAGCTTGTTTAAGCCTCATTTTTTTAGTGCATTGTACTCTAACTTAACACTTTGTGTGCGGGTACATTTTGCAGCGGAATTGTACCGGGAGCGGGCGTTTTGCTCGTGAATGTAGTTTTTCAGTTAAATCTCAAAAGATCGAAAATTATTTAATTTTTTAACCAATTTTTCGTATTTTATATTGAAATATATAAACTAATCTATGAACAGAAATATATAAATAACAACCATAAGATTTTTGTAAACGAAAAAAATATTTTTATTGGATAAATTCATAATAGTATAGTAAATATGAAAAATCATATAGAAATAGTAGTATATAGTCTTAATTTTTTCGAGTTATGTTTTATATTGTAAAAAGTTTTACTTATAAAAAAGGAAAAAAGAAATCATAAATCTAATAATGTAAAAACTACCTTTTATTTATCTAAATTTTTCCAGAATCTATGTACTACACAAGAACATTCAGCTTCGTTTTCCTGTATATACCGTTATTTTTTGTACCCACTAACAAATCAGGTTGTTACACTAACCCGTACTAGTACGTGACCCACGCTCAAGTATCAGTCGTTAAAAAAAGTACTAGTTCGTGTACCGCATACAATGTGTTAAGAAAACTACCACGGGAACCAAATCCCTATATTTTCTCTTTTCTACAATTTACGGGATTGTTTTGGTCAATTTAATTCTATTTTTATACCTTGTATACCACTGTTTTTTCGTTTCAGATTATATTGTGCGTTTTCGCTTTTAGCATTTACTTTCTAATATTTCATATTATTACCTTTTACTTACCTATTCTGTGAACCTCAGCTTGTATATAATTGTTATTTTATATATTTTTTTAAAACTGTTTCTTATACCTTTTAATCTTTGGTGTTTCAGCACATCTTTTGTCCTTTTTATATCACTTTTATTTGTTATGAAATTGTCGTAACTGACGGAAAACCTGAATTGAAAATCTGTGTCTAGGTTTACACATTCTAGTGCTTAACGTTTCTGTCCTAAAAATGAACTTGCACCGTTATACTTAACCAACTAATAATAAATCCAACGATAAAAATTTATTTTATGTTTTCATTTTTATCATTGGTTAACTATTTTTGGAATAGTTTATAACTTGGAAACTAAAAATTTTATTAATATTGGATATAAGAGAAAGTTTAACCTGGATTACTAATTAATTGAAAAAATGAAAAAAAGTATTAAACTTTTCACATGGATCAGTAATAAAAATTGTATCAGGCTTTCGTTTACGGGATTTATAAACTTCTTGATGAATATTTTACAGCTTGGAAGCTTCGACTTTCATTAATATTGGGGATAGTATATGGTTTAACCAGGTTTATAAATTAATCGGCGATTTCAAGAAATATTTTAAATTTCTTCGATAATAAAAATTGATTTTACATTTTTATTTATACGATTGATTAACTGCTTGTTAAATAATTTAGAGCTTGAGCATTTATATTTCTATTTCACTTAATACTAAAATTCATTCAGTTTCATTGCGGGTAGCACAGGGTTCATCCATACTTGGTAATTGATGGGTAATTGCAAGAAATATTTTGAATTTCTTCGATCATAAAAATTGGTTTTACATTTTCTTTTATACGATTGATTAACTGCTTGTTAAGTAATTTAGAGCTTGAAAAATTTCTATGTATCTTAATACCAAATGTCAGACGGAGTTTAATTGCGGATAGCACAAGGTTTATCTAGGTTTGGTAATTAATAGGGAATTTCCAAGAAATATTTTTTTTTTTTATAATAATAACGGTTTTTACATTTTTATTTACACGATTGATTAACTCCTCGTTAAATAATTTAGAGCTTGAAAATTTATATTTCTCTTTATACTAAAAGTCAGAGGGAGTTTCATACCTAATAGCAAAAGGTTTATCCAGATATGGTAATTAATCGGTAATTGCATGAAATAGCTTAAATTTTTCAATACTAAAAATTGATTTTACATTTTCATTTATACAGTTGATTAACTGCTTGTTAAATAATTTAGAGCTTGAAAATTTATATTTCTGTTAATACTAAAAGTAAGACTGTGTTTCATTCCAGATAGGACAAGGTTTATCCAGGTTTTGTAATTAATCGGTAATTGCATGAAATATCCTAAATTTTTCAATACTAAAAATTTATTTTACATTTTCATTTATACAGTTGATTAACTGCTTGTTAAATAATTTAGAGCTTGAAAATTTATATTTCTCTTAATACTAAAAGTCAGACGGGCTTTCATACCTAATAGCAAAAGGTTTATCCAGATATGGTAATTAATCGGTAATTGCATGAAATAGCTTAAATTTTTCAATACTAAAAATTGATTTTACATTTTCATTTATACTATTGATTCATTGCTGTTGAAATAATTTAGAGCTTAGAAATTTCTATTTCTCTTAATACCAAAAGTCAGATGAGGTTTCATTCCTGATAGCACAAAGTTTATCCAGGTTTGGTAATTAATCGGTAATTGCATGAAATATCTTAAATTTTTCAGTACTAAAATTGGTTTTATATTTTCATTTATACTATTGATTCATTGCTGTTTAAATAATTTAGAGCTTGGAAATTTCGATTTATCTTAATACCAAAAGTCAGACAGAGTTTCATTGCGGATAGCACAAGGTTTATCTAGGTTTGGTAATTAATCGTTAAATGCATGAAATAGCCTAAATTTTCAATACTAAAAATTTATTTTACATTTTCATTTATACAGTTGATTAACTGCTTGTTAAATAATTTTGAGCTTGAAAATTTATATTTCTCTTAATACTAAAAGTCAGACGGGGTTTCATACCTAATAGCAAAAGGTTTATCCAGATATGGTAATTAATTCTTAATTGCATGAAATATTTTTAATTTTTGAATAACAGAAACTGATTTTACATTTTCATTTATACGATTGATTAACTCCTTGTTAAATAATTTAGAGCTTGAAAATTTAAATTTTTGTTAATATTATAAGTCAGACGGGGTTAAATCGATGTTGTTAATATATCGGTAAATGCAAGAAATATTTTAAACTTTCCACTTGGCTCAGTAATAAAAATTGATTTTACATATTAGTTTATACGATTAACTGTTTATTGATTAATTTATAGATAGGCAATTTTAATTTTTGTTAATAGTGGATTTCAGAAGGGATTTAAGCGGTGTTGGTTATGAATCTGTAAGCGTAAGAAATATTTTAAATTCATTCCCATGTTTCTATAAAAGAATATTTATTTGAAACTTTCATTTTTATGATTGTTTAACTGCTTATTAAATAATTTAGCCATTAAAAGTTTCAATTTTTGTTAATATTGTGGGTTAAACGAGGTTTAACCTAAGGTTGGTAATAAATCAGTAAAAAAAGTAAATATTTTAAACTCCTTAACTTTGTTCAATAGTAAGTACTTTTATTTATGTGGTTGACCAACTGTTGGGTAAATAATTTAGAGATTCTAAATATAAAATTTGTTTTGTGAATTACATTTATTGCTGTTACACGAAATAAAACCCTTGTTATGTTTATTATAAATACTAGTAAAGGAATATCTCAGAAAAAATCATGAAGATCCACGGTCAAGTAACAGAATGATTCGTTCCTAGGTTGCTTGTTTAAAATGATTCATTCCTTCAATGAATACTTCTGCAGTACTGACCAATGTGCTAATTCCGATACATCTTCGTTCCAAATTTCTTGTATAGTCTTTAAATTTAAATGAAAATTTCAAATTTCAAATTTGGTTTGTTTTTAAAATGAATCGTTCCTCAGTTATTTGTTAAAAACATTGCATCCTTTGGAGAAATACTATTGCAGTACTAAAGTACCAATGTAATAAAGACAATTCATCTTCGTTCCAAAATATTTGTGGAACAGCCATGATGTTATAGCTTTATTAATAGGTAAGCATAATACCTTCAATTTAAAACTAACTAAATTAAACTCTAACTAAATTAAAAGAATTAAATTATATCTGTTTAAAATGTTTAGAATTTGATGGGAAATATTACGGATTTTGCACCTATCATGGTATGGTGGTTTATTTTATTGTACTTAATAGTAAGAGAATGGATAATATATATCAAATTTAGAAAAATATTTATATATTTATTGCAGTAGAGAATATGTTAAATAAAAATTGTTTTTATCGGTCTATCTATCATTACAAGCTTGTCTATTTGTGTTGATTACATTGACTTTCATCAGTTCGAAGTATTATGAACTATTTGATGAGAAATCATTCAAATCAATAAATTAGTTTGCATCCGTGATACCATAATGTTATTTTCTAGTCAATTAATCCGTAAAACTAACTAGTATTGTATAATATTGAATAATAAGTAAATTTTATAAAAAAAGAATACATTTATTACAATATAGAATGTCAAATAAGAATTACTTTTTATTAGTTTGTGTATCACCACGCATGGGTGTTTGTGTAGCGCGCGCACACACACACACACACACACACACACACAAATAGATAGATATATATATAGATATATATAGGTAGATATATATATATATATATATATATATATATATATAGATATAGATAGATAGATAGATAGATATATATAGATATAGATATATATAGATATATATAGATAATATAGATATATACATATATAGATAGATATAGATAGATAGATATATAGATATAGATAGGTGTATATAGATAGGTGTACATAGATAGGTGTACATAGATAGGTGTACATAGATAGGTGTATATAGATAGGTGTATATAGATAGGTATATATAGATAGGTGTATATAGGTAGGTGTATATATAGATAGGTATATATAAAGATATATAGATAGGTATATATAGATATATAGGTACAGAAAGTTATATATATATATATATATATATATATATATATATATATATATATATATATATATATAGATAGGTATATATAAAGATATATAGATAGGTATATATAGATATATAGGTACAGAAAGTTACAGATATATATATATATATATATATGTTTAAATTCAGTCCATCTACAACACTAACTTTTTAGATACACCCCCTCTCCCTTACAAAAGTCCTTGATGTTATGAAATACGGGATAAATTTAGTCATAGAGCTGTTTAGTGTGTAGAAAATCATTTTATGATAATTTTAGCTAAATATACTGTATGCATCGGTAAATACAGTCAGAAACCATCAAGCGTAAACCTTTAAAATCATGATACATCCAGATAAGAAAAGGTGGAACAAATATTTATGAATTCATAGTATTGCACTTTTTTTGCGTGTTTGATTTGTTTCAAAAGCTGACATCTTAAAAAAAGTAAATAAAAATGAATTGTTTCCCGTCATAGTTAGTAGGCAATCACATGTGGCAGTGCATAGCAATTTTATCAGGGGCAGATTCGTAGAAAATCACGCAATCCTCTCAGTGAATAGCAAATGCGCTTCAGACGTGACCAATGATAAGCGATTCCGGGAGTTTCGAGTATAAGTGTATAGATATCGTAGAAAGATGGAGAGATGATTGATAAGGGGAGGGGGGGTCGTGCGGGGTAATATTCAGTGTTTTCTATAAGTTAGTTGTTATCAGTCTCTTTTAGCTGAAAGTGAGATTTAAGCGAATAGTGTAAAGAAAGGTGTGCGAACATATGTAGGCAAATTTTTTATTATACAAACAGTAAGCGTTAAATATGAATCTATATTAACACTGTTGTACATGATGGATAAATTTCAATTGGAATAATTATATAATATTTATATGGCAGATTTTGAACAAAATAGATTTATGTAGATGGTATTTGTCTTGTGAAGCACGAAAGTTTGATCTTTATCTTTACAAGTGAGTTGACAGAAAGTTTCATGTTTTTCGAATTTTGCAAAAAGTGAATATTACTCCTCAAATAAATATTGTATATCTTCAAACCTTCCGTAACACTGTCAGCTTTTAAATAATACTCTAAGGTTTGCTTGTATTTCCATAGTTGTTAATTCCTCTAAACTCACTTTAAAAATAATTCAATTGGCTAATTTATATCACACACACACACACACACACACGAAAGGTTAAAGCATGAAGACACATTTCCTTTCATATATAAAAACTTCTTTATTCTAATCCTTCTGACCATAGCTATGATATTTAGAAATCCTTTGTTCTTATAATTTGCCACTACAAGCGTGGAGGATTTTATCAGTCCGAATTCCCGCTCAGAACTGTGTTTTTTGGCATTGCGACCTAAGCAAAATTCAAATGTCTACTTCCACATCAGCTTTTATACTCTATAGTTCTCGAGGGTTTTCTTCCTCCTATTACGTTGTCATGAATGAGTTCTAACTATTTTCAATTATAACTCACCCAATTCTTAACCCCCATTTTTAAACCTGGCATATACATATAATATATATGACACCTAGTGATAGTACTCATTTTTTGTCAAGTATATTGTAGGAAATTTGTTTTGCAACTGAAATACCAGATACTTTACAATGCTGTTTTGCATCTTGAGATATTTTTTATACTTCTGTCTATTATTTAACAGTTGATGATGTCTGTTCCGCTGGAATCTGGAACGCAAAATTTGATGGCTTGTTGATAGGTTTTCAGCGGTATGGTCTATTTTAACACTACACTTGGTCTAATGAGACCGCAATGCATTGCTGAAAGACGATTCTTAACTGCTACGAACATAAAGTGTCAGCAGTGGTATTCGAAATCACAAAATCTGGTATCAATGAGAGACTGCCTACCCATTTGGTGATCATTGGGGAATTTTATAGTTGAAGCTTTATGGCCAAGGTATAAAATAGGTGTTCAACAAAAGACCGAATATTTAAAATCAACTGGCATGTATATTAAATTGTGACTACTTTTACCTAAGTTGCAAGATCAGTCATTTACCTCCTTTCCCTATGATGTCATATAATTTTCTTGATACACTTGCAGAATTGAGGACGTTCACAAGTTGTTCGTCGTGTCAGAGACAAATGGACAATGATAGAGTTGGAAGAAAGCAAAATTTTGCTACAAACCTGGGGAAATTTTGAGATATTTCAACTGCCTAAGTAAGAATACAGAAAGGCTGCATAAATGAATAAAATTCAGTGATTAATTTAAGCAGTTTCAGAAAGAAGGCAGGTAGTTGGAGATTTCAGTGAATGTCATGTTGATGAATATGGCCTAAATTGTAGAAAAACAAGACTTAGTGTCTGGTAAACCCTAAAGGGAGTCGATGAAAATAAAATTCCAAAGTTGAAATCGTTTTCCAAATCTATATATAAATGAATGTGTGTGTGTCTGTCTGCCTATGCTCTACAGATTCAAAAACCATACATCCAATCGCCGTGAGAATTTTGGAAACTATTAGGTTTATCCCTGGGAAGGTTTTTGAATTTTTTTTTTAAATTAGAGTTGGGGTTCCCCTTTTTCGAGCGTTTTATGACATTATTTCAAGCATTATATTCCCCAGTTAAACGCAAGTGATTAACTTTTTTAATTTATCGCATGATAACTAAGTGAAAGAAGCAATAATGTCTAGCAATGTGACATCATTCCCTTAATAACATGCAATTCTTTTAAGCGCAGTTTTTCTCGGTTAAAAGCAGGAGATTAAAATTTTCAAATAAAAACCTATCATTTCATATAGTTACCTTTAAATTCATATGGTTGTCAATATGAATGTGTGTTCATGTTTCATACAAAACCATGTGGTTTGTCATAAATTTCCTTAATTTTGGACAACATTTATTAATACCACCAAAATTAGCAATGTTGTTGTCAAAACCTCTGCTTCCTATTTTACCACGTAATATGGAAAAATCTATTAACGTTGCTAATCAACGTAGAGTAGTAATACAGCAGTATTAAAAACTGACTATTATTAAAATACACTTATAATAGAAATATATAAATATGCAAGTGACTTGAAGCCGAACGATGGCCGATTGGTTAGTGTACTGGCATTCGGTACCGGAGTTCGTAGGTTCAAATCCCACTGTCGAATGGATGTTCGTAGTTGTTCGGAATCGGCTTTAAGCTGTAGGTCCCGGTCTTGTTAGCCCTCGTCTAGCAAAAAGTAGACCGTAACACTCCAGACCAAACTAAACTAAATTAAGCCAGTTACTCGAACTGTACTGTGATGAATTTAGAGAGTTATGCGCGAAAAAGAATCTTTGTTTAAAAGTAGCATATTAAGTTCACCTTAGCGAAGCACGGGCAAACTTGCTAGTATTTACTAAAGAATTCTGGTATTTCATTCACCGCGAGATTATATATCCATTCATCGATTCTTAAATTTAAAAGCTGGAAAATTTTTACTTTCGAAGACGACAATACACTGTCGGAAAGAAAAAAAAAAGCAAAGCGACTCTAGAAATCTGTCTTTAACGCATTTTATTCGCTGCTTACACGCTACTCCACACAGATGTCGATTCCAATTCTTATCTGGACGTGTTCCGAGTAGCGAAATCGTTTTGGGCGATCTGGAATTCCATTTTCGCCCCGGCACGTGACGCGGGCTACGCGAGTTATCGATGCAGATATCGAAAAGTTAGAAAAGACGGCCCAATCGATAAAGTCGTAAAGGATCGTAGTCGTCCTTTAATTTTGTACCATTAGTTACGCTACGAGAGGGGGGGGCTCCGATAGCAGCGCACAAAATTAAATAGAAGTAGTGGAAAAATGGGACTCCTTATCGAACTTTCGAATCTTGTCTCTCATTTTTCCTCTAGACTTGGTCGTCGTTTGCTGCTGTTTATCTCCAGCATTACCTTGATATATCAGGGAGGAAAAGAGACTTGCGAGTCTATTTTGAGAACGGGCTTCGGGCACTCGAACCTGGTTTGTGTTTCAACGCTTAAGCGGATAAGTTTGTCTTTTATTTAATTGACTCTTTATGCATTATTATGCTTCCAACTCTTTTAAAGTGTCTCTCACCTTCTAAAAGTGTCTGAATACTGATGTTTATGCCTAAAGTGTATCTATTTCTATAATCCATAAAACTTTAAATGCTTAAAACATTTGAACAAAAATGCGATACATTTAAAACCTGTTTCAAAATTTAAATGTCTGATATATATATTAAAATCTACTATATTGTAAAATCGCACATATATATTATAAAATCTCGAAATTTGTTTTGATTTATTATAATGAAAAATGTAGAACATGTAACACATTAGATATTTGAATAAAAATGTGATATTAACTACGAAAACTTAATTTAGAATAAAGCTATTAACTTGCAATTAAATCCTTTGGAGCCTGAATTAGTATTTGTTTACTTGTGTTATATCTGAGGTCAGTTTTTATGTAAATGTGGGTACTTATATGAAGGAATGTTAATTTTATAAATGTAGGATACGACATTTTTACGCTAAGGAAATTATGTGTTCAAGAGATATGAGATGTGACATATAAAAGACCCTGCAGTTTTGAAAACAATTTTATTTCCATCGAAAGAAAATGGAAAAACAAGTAAAATATTATTGCCGATGGTATGTAATAAAGCAGTTTTTGCAAGCCAGTAAATTATGCATTTTGACACAATGTTTTCGATACAGAATTAAAAACCTGTGTTGGCTCGATGGATTTCACCGGAGAACTGTGAGGTTATGTGATTATTATTTGCAAACAAATACTAGTATACATCTGTTGTGTGTAATAGATAAACAAGGTCTAATATTCCCATTTGGCATATATAATATATGAGTGAGACATATGTATACCGATAGACTCCTAAAAAATAAATTTACAGCGATTTAAAAATTACCATGTACAGATGGAAACATCTATACAGAAATTTTTTTGATATTAATAATTCAAAAACACATTAGAAAATTAAGAAGAAAATTATAAGTAGAAGGATATTATAAAGAAAAGTGTATTAACTACAACTTAACTATAATTCTTTTTAAACATCATATAAATATATATACACATAAGAAAGTTTAAACTTATCAATTCAGTGTAATCTCCGATTGGATGATTAAAAACATTGTCATGAAAATCAACGAACCCCGATAAATCTGTAATGCTGCAGAAATTACTTACTGGATTATCCATAGATAGCTGAAAACAATATTTGAATATGGATAGAAGTTCTGGTCATAAAAACAGGTACCGACCTACATAAATAATCTTATATCAATACATTTGGTTAACCCATCTTATTAACACATTGTGTGCTGGTACATTTTGCAGCGAAATTGTACCGAAAGCGGGCGTTTTGCGCGTAAATTTAGTTATTCAATTAAATCTAAATAGATCGAAACATTATTTAATTTTTTAATCAACTTTTAGTATTTTATATTGAAATATATAAACAAATATATAAATAGACGAACAAATATATATATACATACAAATATATATATCATTTTCGAAAGGATATATAAAAAAGTTAATTTTAAATCTAAATTGAATTTTTTTAATCAACCTTCTTATTCTGTGGTTCCGCATCGACTGATGTAAAACATAGTTTTTCTAAATTTTTTCAGAATGTATGTAGTAAACAAGAACATTGGCTTCGTTTTCCTGTATATATCGTTATTTTTGTACCCACAAACAAACCATGTTTTTACACTAACCCGTACTAGTACGTAATCCGCTCTCAAGTATCAGTCGTCAGAAAACGTACTGGTACGTGTCCCGCATGCAGTGTGTTAATAGCATTAAAATATACTTATAAAGCATAAGATATAATTTATATAGATAGTACTTTAAAGATCAAATGATTTATTCATATCTTATTTTTATTTTAATATTAAATACTCAAAAATTAAAATTCTGATTTTTCTGTTATGTAGTTTAACGAAGTTATTTCATTTGAGGCAACATGGTAATATGTTAAACATGAAAAGATGTATACAAGTCTGAACTGTTTGTCAACCCTTACCTTAAATTTCCGCATGTCATAAATATCTTCAACATTTCCCCGGCAATCTAGAAACACTGTATTGGCATTATTAGACGGCCCCTTTTAAGAACTCCCCCGAGGAGGTGAAAGTAAACAAAGACCCTCGCCGACCGCTAAATGGCGGAAACCTGTAGCCGCTACAGCTTAAGCCGTCGCAAGCGGGAGAAAAATCGAAAGACCTCTCGAAAAATTCCCGCGACCTCCTTTTTTGCTCTCTCTCTCTAGCTCCGCGCGCGCGAAATTTATTAAATTCCCCGCAGAGTGACAGGAGAAATTAAATTTCAGGAGGAGGAGTACTAGGAGCGGGTGCCAGGGACAGGGGGGAAAATAAACACTGGAGGAGTGTCCAGATAGGGCGCCGTCTAGACGCGTCCGAGAGTTCAGGAGAGACTGCAGACGTGGTCGTTAAGTAGGTGCCTGCCAATTCGTAACCATCTTGGCGAGATTGACTTCAAATTATCATTTTTCTTTTTTGTTGGATTATGAAAAAAGGAAGATAAGCTCTTGTTTCATGGCTCCAAGGGTTGCGAAATTTCAGATGGGGGTGTCCAATACTGGACCAGAAATACTCGAGAGCAGCGATTCTCAAATTTTTAAACATTTACGACCGACGTTTTTAGAAAATGAATCTATAACGGGAATGAAGAGTCATTGGAAGCTATAGAAGAGCAGCTTCCCTAACAATCTAACAAATTTTTAATTTTTTACTTATCATTTTATCTTCAAGTTTTTTGTTAATTTTGTACTCTCTAATCTCTCCGTAGAATCGAACGATGATCGAATGAGTAGAGCACTTTTCTCTGATGCTAAAGTTCGTGGGTTCGAATCTTTGATTGAGGTTTCGGTCTCATTAGCTCTTGTTGCCGAGCAATAGACCGTAGAAGATCCAAATCTACCAACCAATCAACCAACCAACCAACCAATCTCTCCTCAGTCACTTTAACCCAACCTCACTGTTACCATCCCATACGTTATACATTCGTCTGCCATTCATATTATGCTGCTTACATGAACCACGCATGCGTATTACCTGCCTGGAAGTGTTAAGTCCGAGAGGTTTTCAAAGAGCTAAAATATATACGTGTTTTCATTCTACAGTAAATCGCTTTTTGATTCTATAGTTCAGCAGAATACTGCGTTGAATATCGTAGGAATAACTTTGTAATACGTTATACTGAGCAGTAAAAAAATAGATAAATGCTATTAGTTGTAAAGTGATATTTATTGCAGTATGAGTTGACTATGAAATGGGTTTAAATGGACGAAAGCCAGTCTGCTTAAACTGAGATTTGTACTAAGTTATTACAGATTTCATAGTTTTCAGAATACTAAATTTCGTTTCAAGACCAAAATCTACCATAATTTTAGATTAAAATAAAAATTTTACAACAACAGCAAAAAATAAAAATTTTGCCTGATAAAGTAAAATTAATATTGCAGCCATTCTCAACCACAAACCTCTAATAAAGTGGTATTCTTCCCGACAGTTACCAATACTAACATCAAAAACTCCTTGGATCTACTACGATGTATTCTCTTGCAATGATCATCAAGTAAACCGAATGTAATAAACATGTGTAAAAGAAGTGCAGCTGCACAGATTACATCAAACTTCTAAAAAAATTTTATTTTATCCAACCCCTCTTCCCATAGCAGTACTTCTTAACACCAATTATTTGTAATCTAGAGGATATGTATAAGGGTTTTCGCTGCAGAAAACGATTGTTAAAAGAACTGTTTAAATGAAAACGTTATTGTAGAATAGTTTGCTGGGTCATATGGTAATTTACTGAAATCCAATTCATTTGTATCAGGCCACTTTTGAAAGAATCACACAGCATTTGACACGATCAAAATACTAAAGACTTGAAATCATAAAGTTAAAAAATGAAATGGGTCCATGATATTCTATGTATAAAAAACTGCAGAAGTAATTACAACAATATTAGAAAAAACCATGTTGTCAGGAAGTATCAGTGTTTAACTTAGTCATCCAGTACAGCTATCCAAAATACTCTTTGCACAAGTAACGACAATTAAGGATAGACATAATATACATTTTTATTTTAGACATAATTATGATAGACAAAATTATCTGGAGGGGAATTATCAAAGTGTTCAAGACATAAGGTCCCTAAGTATCCAGTACAATGAGACAAAATCAAAAATCAACTTTGCAGAACTATCTACAATAGAATTAGAAAAGACAATGTGTTTTGGTGAAATGTCAGAGTGTTAAAGACATAAGATATGTAATCATCCAGTACAGAAAGATCGAATAATCTTTACGCGGCAAGATAATACCAAGGCTTTCAGCTTACTATAAAATGTAATTTCCCTTTATCGTCATTGCAATGCTTATCAAGTAATTGTCATGAAGACTATGTTGTTTAACAAAAATATGTTCATCTATTTCATGATTTGCCTCAAAGGCCTTTTTCCCCATGCTGCAATCTTAGCTTTATGTGCTCCTAACCACATTTCATCTCGTGTTCAGGTTACTCGAGACTTACTTAGCGAGGTTATTCACCATGGTTAGACTCTTGTTATCCAATGGATACCCAATCATCGTTGCATATATGGTAATGAAAAATCTTATTCCCTTGCTAAAAGGAGTTGTAATCTCCAACAACCTGCTCCCCCTGTGTCTTATTCCTCTGCATGCAAAATTGTTGCAAAACTCATTAAGAACTCTGCCCGACAGACTCATATTTACAGTGCTAGAGAAAAAATAAAGTGGTGTTAACTGTTCGAGTATCCTATACCAATGAAGCTGCCTTGCTATATTTTTACTTCAATCTTCAGAATACCCTGATAGCGTGCATACTTGAAGTAGGTTTGATTTTCTGTATAATATCTTGTCACAAATTTGCTGCAATATGGACGGAACATGAAGTGACCACTCCTTTGAACAGCTCTTTTGCTGCAAAACTGTGGCATCCTTGTCATGACAACCTTGAAGCAAGCGAAAATTGTTAGACTTGCTGCAGTCTTGTCACAAACTTGCAGACTTGTCATGCTGAACTTGCTGCAATTTCAGAAATAATTTATCGGCTTTTACAGAAGATTTCAAAAGCTATGATAAAGTTTCCAGTGTTTCCCATTAATAAAATATTTCTTTTTTTTTTAAGTCTAAAATGGATTTTTTATATAGAATAATTTGTACCACTCCTTTTAAATATTTAATGCGAATACAAACTTTATTCCGAATACACTTATATTATATCAAGTCCAATTATATACTATTTATTATATTTCATATTTTGTCTAAAAGGACTAGCACTTTATATTATGTCGTGATATAATTTAAGACCTGCATTTTATAATTTACTGAAGCATTTACTTTTCAATTATGGATAAAATCTACTGATTTATACTAAGTCAAGAAATTTCAGAAATAGCTTATCTGCTTTTGCAGAGGAATTCAAAAGCTATGATAAAGTTTTCAGTGTTTCCCATTAATAAAATATGATTTCTTTTTTTTTTAAGTCTAAAATGGATTTTTATATAGAATAATTTGTACCCACCTTTTAAATATTTAATGCACCTGTAAATTTTATTCCGAATGCACTTATATTATATCAAGGTTAATTATATATTTTTATTATATTTCATATTTTTTCTAAAAGTACTAGCACTTTATATTATATCGAAATATAATTTAAAAGACCAGCATGTTATAATTTACTAAATCATTTACTTTTCAATGATGGATAAAATCCACTAATTTATACTAAGTCAAGAAATTTCAGAAATAGTTTATCGCCTTTTCAAGAAGATTTCAAAAGCTATGATACAGTTTCCAATGTTTTCCATTAATAAAATATGATTTCTTTTTTTTAAGTCTAAAATGGGATTTTTATATAGAATATTTTGTACCACTCCTTTTAAATATTTAATGCGCCTACAAATTTTATTCCGAATACACTTATATTCTATCAAGGCTAATTATATACTATTTATTACATTTCATATTTTGTGTAAAAGGACTAGCGCTTTGTATTATATCGCGATATAATTTAAAAGACCTACATTTTAAAACTTACTAAATCTTTTACTTTTTAATGATGGATAAAACCCTCTAATTTATACTAAGTCAAGAAATTTCAGAAATAGTTTAGGGCATTTTGCAGAAGATTTCAAAAGCTATGATAAAGTTTCCAATGTTTTCCAATAATAAAATATGATTTTTTTTACGTCTAAAATGAATTTTTATATAGAATATTTTGTACCACTCCTTTTAAATATTTAATGAGCCTACAAACTTTATTCCGAATACATTTTCATTATATCAATGCTAATTATATATTAGTTAATATATTTCGTATTTTGTCTAAAAGGACTAGAACTTTATATTATATCGACATATAATTTAAAAGACCAGCATTTTATAATTTACTGTAGCATTTACTTTTCAATGATGGATAAAACCCATTAATCTAAACTAAGTCAAAAAATTTCAGAAATAGTTTATCGCCTTTTACATATGATTTCAAAAGCTGTGATAAACTTTCCAAAATTTTCATAAATAAATTTTGATTTCTTTTATTAAAGTCTAAAATGGAATTTTTATATAGAATATTTTGTACCACTTCTTTTTAATATTTAATGCGTCGATAAAATTTATTCCGAAAACACTTATTATATCAAGGTTAATTATATACTATTTATTATATTTCATGTTTTGTCTAAAATGACTAGCACTTTACATTATGTCGAGATATAATTTAAAAGACCAGCATTTTATATGATACTTTTCAGTGATGGATAAAATTCGCTAATTTATACTAAGTCAAGAAATTTTAGTAATAGTTTATCGCCTTTTACAGAAGATTTCGAAAGATGTGATAAACTTTCCAAAATTTTCATTAATAAAATTTGATTTCTTTTATTAAAGTCTAAAATGGAATTTTTATATAGAATATTTTGTACCACTCCTTTTAAATACTTAATGCGCCCGCAAACTTTATTCCGAATACACTTATATCAAGGCTAATTATATACTATTTATTTAATTTCATATTTTGTCTAAAAGAACTAGCACTTTATATTATGTCGAGATATAATTTGAAAGACCAATATTTTATAATTTACTAAAGCATTTACTTTTCAATGATGGATAAACCTACTATATTATACTAAATCAAGAAATTTCAGAAATAGTTTATCGCCTTTTGCAGACGATTTCAAAAGCTATGATACAGTTTCCAGTGTTTTCCATTGATAAAATGTGATTTCTTTTTTTAAGTCTAAAACGGAATATTTAAATAGAATATTTTGTACCGCTTGTTTTAAATATTTAATGCACCTACAAACTTTATTCCCAATACACTTATATTATATCAAGTCTAATTATATACTATTTATTTTATTATATATTTTGTCTAAAAGGACTAGAAATTTATATTATGTCGAGATGTAATTTAAAAGACCTGCATTTTATAATTTACTAAAGCATTTACATTTCAATGATGGATAAAACCCACTAATTTATACAAAGAAATTTTAGAAATAGTTTATCGGCTTTTGCAGAAGATTTCAAAATCTATGATACATTATCTAATGTTTTCCATTAATAAAATATGATTTCTTTTTCTTAAAGTTTAATATGGAATTTTTATATAGAATATTTTGTACTACTCCTTTTAAATATTTAATGTACCTACAAACTGTATTCCGAATACATTTATATTATATCAAGTATAATTATATAATATTCATTATATTTCATATTTTGACTAAAATGACTAGCACTTTATATTATGTCGCGATATAATTTAAAAGACCAGCATTTTATAATTTACTGAAACATTTACTTTTCAATGATAGATAAAACCCACTGATTTAAACTAAGTCAAAAAAATTTCAGAAACAGTTTAACGTCTTTTGCAGAAGATTTCAAAAGCTATGATAAAGTTTCAATTTTTTTCCATTAATAAAATATTTCTTTTTTTTTAAGTGTAAAATGGAATTTTTATATAGAATATTTTGTACCACTCCTTTTAAATACTTAATGCGACTATAAATTTTATTCCGAATACCCTTATATGAAATCTAATTATATATTATTTATTATATTTCATATTTTTTCTAAAAGGACTAGCAATTTATATTATGTCGCGATATAATTTAAAAGACCAGCATTTTAAAATTTACTGAAGCATTAACTTTTCGATAATGGATAAAACCCACTAATTTATACTAAATCAAGAAATTTCAGAAATAATATATCAGCTTTTGCAGAAGATTTCAAAACTTATCATAAAGCTTCCAATGTTTATTATATCAAGGCTAAATTGTATGCTATTTATTATATTTCATATTTTGTCTAAAAATACTAGCACTCTATGTTATGTCGCAATGTAATTTAAAAGACTAGCATTTTATAATTTACTAAAGCATTTACTTTTCAATGATGGATAAAACCTAGTAATTTATACTAAGTCAAGAAATTTTAGAAATAGTTTATCGCCTTTTGCATAAGGTTTCAAAAGCTATGATAAAGTTTCAAATGTTTTCCATTAATAAAATACGGTTTCTTTTTTTAAACTCTAAAATGGAATTTTTATGTAGAATAATTTGTACCTCTCCTTTTAAATAATTAATTCTCCTACAAGCTTTATTCCGAATACACTTATATTATATCAAAACTAATTATATATTATTATATATCATATTTTGTCTAAAAGGATTAGCAGTTTATATTATGTCGCGATATAATTTTAAAGACCAGCCTTTTATAATTTACTGAAGTATTTACTTTTCAATGATGGATAAAACCCACTAATTTATACTAAGTAAAGAAATTTCAGAAATAATTTATCTGCTTTTGCAGAGGATTTCAAAAACTATGATAAAATTTCCAGTGTTTCCCATTAATAAAATATTTCTTTTTTTAATGTCTAAAATGGAATTTTTATATAGAATATTTTGTACCACTCCTTTTAAACATTTAATACGAATACAAACTTTATTCCGAATACACTTACATTATATCAAGTCTAATTATATACTATTTATTATATTTCATATTTTGTCTAGCACTTTATATTATGTCGAGCTATAATTTGAAAGACCTGCACTTTATAATTTATTAAATCATTTACTTTTCAATGATGGATAAAATTTCTACTAATTTAAATCCACTAAGTCAAGAAATTTCAAAAATAGTTTATCGCCTTTTGCAGAAGATTTCAAAAGCTATGCTACAGTATCCAATGTTTTCCATTAATAAAATATTTCTTTTTTAAACTCTAAAATGGAATTTTTATATAGAATATTTTGTATTACTCCTTTTAAATATTTAATACACCTACATACTGTATTCCGAATACACTTATATTATATCAAGTCTAATTAAATACAATTTATTATATTTCATAAACTGTCTAAAAAGACTAGCACTTTTTAATTATGTCGAGATATAATTTAAAATACCAACATTTAATAATTTACTAAATCATTTACTTTTCAATGATGGATAAAATCCACTAATTTATACTAAGTCAAGAAATTTCAAAAATAGTTTATCACCTTTTGCAGAAGATTTCAAAAGCTATGCAACAGTATCCAATGTTTTCCATTAATAAAATATTTCTTTTTTAAACTCTAAAATGGAATTTTTATATAGAATATTCTGTACCAATCCTTTTAAATATTTAATACACCTACATACTCTATTCCGAATACACTTATATTATATCAAGTCTAATTAAATACAATTTATTATATTTCATAAATTGTCTAAAAAGACTAGCACTTTTTAATTATGGCGAGATATAATTTAAAAGACCAACATTTAATAATTTACTAAATCATTTACTTTTCAATGCTGGATAAAATCCACTAATTTATACTAAGTCAAGAAATTTCAGAAATAGTTTATCAGCTTTTGCAGAAGATTTCAAAAGCTATGATACAGTTTCCAATGTTTTCCATTAATAAAATACGATTTCTTTTTTTTTAAGTCTAAAATGGAATATTTTGATTATATAGAATATTTTGTACCACTCCTTTTAAATATTTAATGCGCTTCAAACTTTATTTCGAATACACTTATATTATATCAAGGCTAACTATATATATATATATATATATATATATATATATATATATATATTTCATATTTTGTCAAAAAGAACTAGCACTTTATATTATGTTGAGATTTAATTTAAAAGACCTGCATTTTATAATTTACTAAATCATTTACTTTTCAATGATGGTTAAAACCTACTAATTTATAATTTGTCAAGAAATTTCAGAAATACTTTATCGGTTTTTACAGAAGATTTCAAAAGCTATGATACAGTATGCAAAGTTTTCCTTGATAAAATATTTCTTTTTTTTTAGTCTAAAAAGGAGTTTTTATATAGAATATTTTGTACCACTCCTTTTAAATATTTAATGCGTCTGCAAACTTTATTCCGAATACACTTATATCATATCAAGTCTAATTATATATATTTATTATATTTCATATTTTGTCTAAAAGGACTAGCACTTTATATTATGTCGCGATATAATTTAAGATCTGCATTTTATAATTTACTGAAGCATTTACTTTTCAATGATGGATAAAACCTACAACTTTATACTAAGTCGAGAAATTTCGGAAATAGTTTAACGCCTGTTGCAGAAGATTTCAAAACCTATCTTAAAGTTTCCAATGTTTATTATATCAAGGATAATTATATGCTATTTATCATATTTCATATTTTGTCTAAAAGGACTAGCACTTTATATAATGTCGTGATATAATTTTATAGACCAGCATTTTAAAATTTACTGAAGCATTTACTTTTCAATGAAACAAAAAATCCACTAATTTATACTAAGTCAAGAAATTTCAGAAATAGTTTATCGCCTTTTACAAGAGATTTCAAAAGCTGTGATAAACTTTTTAAAGTTTTCATTAATAAAATATGATTTCTTTTTTTAAAGTCTAAAATGGAATTTTTATATAGAATATTTTGTAGCACTTCTTTTAAAATTTAATGCGCCGATAAAATTTATTCCGAATACACTTATATTATATCAAGGCTAATTATATATATTATATTTCATATTTTGTCTAAAAGGACGAGCACTTTATATTATGTTGAGATATAATTTAAAAGACCAGCATTTTATAATTTACTAAAGCATTTACTTTTCAATGATGGATGAAACCTACTAATTTATACTAAGTCAAGAAATTTCAGAAATATTTTATCGTCTTTTACAGATGATTTCAAAAGCTGTGATAAACTTTCCAATGTTTTCCATTAATAAAATATTTTTTTTTTTAGTCTAAAATGGAATTTTTATATAGAATATATTGTATAACTCCTTTTAAATATTTAATTCACCTGCAAACTTTATTCCGAATAACTTCTATTATATCAAGGCTAATTATATACTATTTATTACATTTCATATTTTGTGTAAAATGACTAGCACTTTATATTATGTCGAGCTATAATTTGAAGGACCTGCATTTTATAATTTATTAAACCATTTACTTTTCAATGATGGATAAAACCTACTAATTTAAACTCACTAAGTCAAGAAATTTCAGAAATAGTTTATCGCCTTTTGCAGAAGATTTCAAAAGCTATGATACAGTTTCCAATGTTTTCCATTAATAAAATACGATTTCTTTTTTTTAAGTCTAAAATGGAATTTTTATATAGAATATTTTGTACCACTTCTTTTAAATATTTAATGCGCCTACAAACTTTATTCCGAAAATGGAGAAAGGATGGAGCCGATTTGTTATGGAAATTTTGCTAGATACCATTTGCATATGAAATACTGTAATGTATCTTTTGTTAGTCCGAAACACGGATATTTTGGATGAATAAATAAAGATTTATATTTATAAAATAGATAGGGGAGAGTTTTCTTATCTGGAACACTTAAGGAAACCGGGGCTTTTACAAAGTGTTTTTGAAAATTATTAACTTAAAGTTATGAAACTTTATATGCTTAAAAAATTGGAATACGAACAAATCAATCATAGTAAAGGAATTTTAAAAGTCATTATTTAATTTTAATAATTTCGAATTTCTTTCTTAGATCTTATGTTTTTTACACATTATATTTCAACTTTATATCCTACGTTTGCCTGATAATTAGTTCAAAATATATTTTGATTATACTTATGTTTTATCTTGTCGAATGAATGAACTATTCATTTACAAGAAATGTTTTTACGTTGATTTTTTCTGAAACATTCAGAATTTTCTAAATATAAATGAATTATTTTACCTCTTAATTTGGCAAGATGTTTTTCAAAGTTTTTTAATTTCTGTTATTTTTCCATGTTTATATAGACATTAGGATCTCTGTAAAATTAATACATGTATATATATATATATATATATATATATATATACATATATACATATATATAGATAGATAGATAGATAGATAGATAGATAGATAGATAGATAGATAGATAGATAGATAGATAGATAGATAGATAGATAGATAGATAGATAGATAGATAGATAGATAGATAGATAGATAGATAGATAGATAGATAGATAGATAATTTTCCATTTTGGGGATAATTAATGTCCAATGTGGCGAACTCTGACAATGATGTTACATAGTAGTTATAAATATACATGTCCGGTGTAGCGGCCAGACTTAGCCAAATTAAGTATTAATTAGTCTAAATGGAATTCAAGCTTAAAATAAATTCACTGATTAATGTATTTTAATGTATAATATGATCGTTTACAAAAATTTTGTATGAAACTATAAAACTGCAAAGAGCATCTTGAAAATAAATAAAACTTAATGAAATATTGGAGTAAGATTAACTGCTTAATATTTTTACTTTATTTATTTAGTCATATTAACACAGAGAATTAAAAACTCCAAATTAAAACTACATAATTCTTTAAAACAACCGCAATTCCTTTACACAAGTTGCACTTTAGTTTTACTTTGAAAATTTTTTTAATTATTATCCTTACGAAATACTTCAAGAACAGAAAAGTATGAAAAATGTTTGTAAAATAATTTATATTAGTGTTTCATTAATAACCATGTTTCCTTTTTTTTCTTTTAGGTAAGTGAATGTTACTCTAGTTTATGAATGCATTGTTCCTTTCAGTAAGTTTTCATCATATTTTTCTCGTATTCAATTTAAGTCTTCCTTTTAGAAAATTTATTATATAATGAACAATATTTTGTGCATTGAAAGTTTTGGTATACATATAATACATGCGTCGAATGAACGAATATAAATAGATTAATGTATTGGTCTGAAGTAGTATTGTTTACTCCTATATTTTTCTACTTTTCAAAGAGCTTGATCTCTGTTTTCAATTTTTTCTTTAACTTTCAACTTTCAAAACTAATTTTCAAAATTTCACATATATACATATATACATGTACGTACATATGCATGTATATAAAGATACATATATATGAGTAGTTCTGAACTATTGAACGCCTGCGTGCAAAGCAGTATTTCGACACCCCTTACCAATGCGTGTACATAGTAGTAGATGTATCAGCCTCCTTAAAAATTTGGCATCCTACTTTCACGCACTGCACACATTCTATATTACGGACATGCACATTATATATATATATATATATGTGTGTGTGTGTGTGTGTGTGTGTGTGTGTGTGTTTGTGTGTGTGTGTGTGTGTGTGTGTGTGTGTGTGTGTGCGCGCGTGCGCGCGCGCACACACACACACACACACACACACACACACACACCAACAGTGGGAAGTGAACCAACGAACTCCGGTACCAAACAGCAGTGCCGTACCTATTCGGCCATCATATATATATATATATATATATATATATATATTTTCATTCACTCTCTACTATCATTCAAATTTTTTTTAAAAACATGAATTTTTAAAGTTTTCTTTTTTCCTACATTCCTTTTGTAAGCAAGCCGTCCTTTCCAAATTACGAGTGGGGATAAATATTTTGGAATTCCCTTTTTCAGAATTCCTTCTCTCAAGTACAGTTTTCGGTATGAGTGTACTCTTCCCCAGTTTCAAACATCCTTTTTCTAAACAAAAACACACCCCATCTTGAAATTTAGAGGGTCATACTGCCGAGTCCTAAAACAATCGAATGTTATTGCACCAATGACGATACTAAATATTAAACTAGATGATTATTGAAGAATTTTCGATTACCCGAAAATTTCGATTATCCGAAGTAGGTTTGGTCCCAATTACTTCGGATAATAGAGGTTCTACTGTGCATACTTGAAACTTTAAGCGAATTCAAGTAATTTGGGAAAAAAACATTTATGGAATTTTACAGTTTTTTTAATACCTTATAATTGTTTGAAGCTATAATAAAAATAATATATTAACAATTCAAATATTAGACCATTTATTATTACTTGAAATACATCACAAATATTTACATAACACTTATCCTAATATATTCTGTAGGAAGTTGGGTTACATATAACAACAAATGTTGATACACATAATAACCGAGGCTAGGAAAACTAGACTTCGGAGTTGCTTTTAAAGGGTGCGAACACAAACACTTTTCAACGCATTCCCTACGTTGTCCTTCATGTCTGGTTAAGTATTAAGTCAGCTATTAGATCTCTATCTTAATCGCATTAAGCCGTGACTCACACTTCGCCCTGGCTGACGAAGAGGCAAACACTCCAAGACAGAAGTGAGCCGAACAAACATTTGGATTATGCGAAAATACCTGACAGTATATCAGGAGAGGCTCAGATAATTGTTCACAGGGATCTAGATAGGATGCAAGCATTGGGAATATATAGTACAAGGCTCTACAAATACACAGGTGTTAGAGGGTTAAGCTTTGGGTGATAGAAGAAAAGTAGAATTTTGTTTATGAACCTAAAAAGCATACCAAGTATTTTGTTTTTATCTATACATAGATGATATCTATACATACAAAATGAATTCTTTAGATGCAAAAGAGAATACATTTGTTTTCATAAATTTATTTTTCCTATATGATCATTTTCTCGGACCTGGATAGGATATGGAAAGGATGCAGTGTGAAGTATGAAGAAATAAACATTAGAGTTAACACTTAATATACTTCATCTCCAACTTACGCGTGCAGCGGGCGTTTTTTCGTGAATCAAGAGAAAGTTTAGTTATTCAGAAAAATCGCAATAAATCGAAAACTACTTTTTTATGAACGAAACTTTCTTTCATTTTACGCTTTAATATATACTGTATGATTATTTAACAGAAAAAACAATGTTTTTACTAAATCACAAAAGTAAACGATTTTTAAAATTAAAGTCCGATAATCTGTCAGCGCATATTTCATCATCACTATCTTTGTGACAACTGCTCATTTTATCAATTTTTTATTGAATAATATAAAACCAAGCTTCAAATTGACAAAACACGACTTGTACGTTCTGGAGCCAGGAATTCGATTGAAGACGAAATAACGCAATAACAGACCTAGTAACTCGACAATCATAACTTGTGAAAAGAAAAAATGCAAAGCGTTGCATAGCAACGCAAACAAAAAGCATATAATGTCACATATACATATAATTATACGTATTTAGTAGATCTGTGGAGGTTAAAGGGTATCCACCACAAATCTACTAAATACGTATTTTTACGTGACCCGTGCTCCAGTGACAGACTGCAAAACAACGTAAAAATACTTTGCCCGCACGCGAAGTGTTAATGTTAACAAATACAGAGGTATTCAGAGAGTAGACTTCGGATACAGAACCAGAATATTTTCTATACTATCTTCAATGCCACCTCTCTATAGATTTAGGCCTTATTTGGGGCTTCGAATTTGATTTATTTATCGATAACCGATATTAAGGCAAGATTGATTATTTGATGTCTTGGATTTCCCGAAGTGAATTAGATTAATGCTTGTTGGGATCCTGATAGTGTAGGAAAATAATGGGACAAAAATGCGGAAATTAGCATTAGAGTTGAGCTTTATAAAGGTTTTAGAAGGTAGACTTCGTCTGAATGTAAGGGAAACAGAATGTTTCCTATATTGCTTTCAGTAACACCACTTATAGATCTAAACCTTATTTGGGCTTCATATTTATTTATCGATAACAGGTATAGCAGTAGATTGAAAATTTGTCTCAGTTTTCTCAAAGAAACGAATTAAATGAATGCTTGTTGGGAACTAGAAACAATAGGGAAAGGATGGGACAAGAATGCAGAAATTCGCATTAAAATTAGGCATTACAAATACAGAGGTATTTACAGCCTAAATTTCGGATAGTGAAACAGAACAGGTTTTCTACCTTATCTTCAGTACTACCTCTTATAGATTTGTGTCTTATTTGGGAATTCAAATTTAATTTGTTTCGATAACAGATATTAAAGCAAGACTGAAAGTATGATGTCTCAGATTTACCAAAAAATTAAAACCAAAAATTTAAAAAATCAGTTTGTGCATAATATTTGCTTCGTATCATTTTTTATTCCTTTTTTTATTTAGTTACGCACAACACTGGGGAATCTTCAGATCTTTCACTCAATAAAATTTATTTCAAAACATCTTTAAATATACATTTCTCTTAATAATTTTTTATATATTACTCATGTACACACTTTTATTTATGTATTCGCACATGCAATGAATTTTACTATATCTACTCATACTTACATACACACACATATATATGCATGTATACACGTGTGTACGAATATGTATCTAATGATTAGTATTGAGCATTAGATACCGGTGTCTACTGCTGACTAACCCTTCTTGTAGGCTCTTTCCCCCCTTTCACCAAGCACTCATCTCTTCAACCTCCCAAATTAATCCGGGCACCTCGTGGCTCTTGCACACGAAACGATAACAACTTAGGATTTCCCCCATTAGTCCCCCCTCGTAATCTCGTTAGGATACGTTGCCACTTGCCTGTCACCCCAAAGACCAACGCTGTCGTTCCCAAAGTTCCGCTTATTGCACACAATTCCAAAACCGAATCAAAACGTTGCTTTTACAGAGAAAATTATCATCACTTATACCAGGGAACTTGAACCAGGGTTCCAAAAAGCTTGATTTTCTTCCTAATTTTTGGGGCATTGTTTTATGAATGTGTTTTTCGTAAACGAAAGCTTGTTTTTTTATTTAAAGTAAAGTATTTTCTTGAGTTGTACACAACGTTTGTTTGTACACAATACGGAAATGTTTACTAAAACATTTTATAATGTAAATTATTTTTTTTATGCAAGGTGCAAAGTCCAGGTTCTTGACTGCCTTGTACCTTTACAATCGTTGTTAGTATATATATGCTTAGTAGAAGTAGTTAGTAGATATATGCTTAGAAGAAGTATTCTTTTTTTTATTTAAAGTAAAGTATTTTGTTGAGTTGTACACAGTTTTATACTGTAAAACAAGGAAATGTTTACTAAAACATTTTATAATGTAAAATATTTTTTATGCAAGGTGCAAAGTCCAGGTTCTTGACTGCCTTGTACCTTTACAATCGTTGTTAGTATATATATGCTTAGTAGAAGTAGTTAGTAGATATATGCTTAGAAGAAGTATGCTTTTTTTATTTAAAGTAAAGTATTTTGTTGAGTTGTACACAGTTTTATACTGTAAAACAAGGAAATGTTTACTAAAACATTTTATAATGTAAAATATTTTTTATGCAAGGTGCAAAGTCCAGGTTCTTGACTGCCTTCTACCTTTGCAATCGTTGTTAGTATATATATGCTTAGTAGAAGTAGTTAGTAGATATATGCTTAGAAGAAGTATGCTTTTTTTAATTTAAAGTAAAGTATTTTGTTGAGTTGTACACAGTTTTATACCGTAAAACAAGGAAATGTTTACTAAAACATTTTATAATATAAAATATTATTTATGCAAGGTGCAAAGTCCAGGTTTTGACTGCCTTGTACCTTTACAATCGTTGTTAGTATATATATGCTTAGTAGAAGTAGTTAGTAGATATATGCTTAGAAGAAGTATGCTTTTTTTATTTAAAGTAAAGTATTTTGTTGAGTTGTACACAGTTTTATACCGTAAAACAAGGAAATGTTTACTAAAACATGTTATAATGTAAAATATTTTTTATGCAAAGTGCAAAGTCCAGGTTCTTGACTGCCTTGTACCTTTACAATCGTTGTTAGTATATATATGCTTAGTAGAAGTAGTTAGTAGATATATGCTTAGAAGAAGTATGCTTTTTTTTATTTAAAGTAAAGTATTTTGTTGAGTTGTACACAGTTTTATACCGTAAAACAAGGAAATGTTTACTAAAACATGTTATAATGTAAAATATTTTTAATACAAAGTGCAAAGTCCAGGTTCTTGACTGCCTTGTACCTTTACAATCGTTGTTAGTAGGTATATAATATTTATCAAAATCTCTTTACTAAATATTTTTTCAAATTATCTTTATTCTTTTTTTTACGATTGCTTTTAAGGAATTTTTTTAAATAGGGTATGATTTAAAAAAAATTAAAGTATTTTGTCGAGTTAGATATTTTCATGTCATAAAGTAATGAAAATTTTCCTAAAATATTATATAATCTGAAATAATATTTTTCTAAATATTGTACAATAAGTCATACCAGTCTATTTCCCCACTGATCGTAGACATGTATTTCTAATAAAGTTATTTTTACTAATTATTTTTTTCTAAGTCTCTTTAAAATTTTTGGTCTCTTTCTATGAATAATTTTTTATAAAATAGGGTATATTTTTATATGAAACTAAGTATTTTGCTAAGAAACGGATATTTTATACCGTAAAGTAATGTAAACTATGTAAAATCAATATAAAGCAAAATGTATAATTTGAAACATTATTTTTATAATTTTATAAAGAATATATAAGTCCTTGATCTGTCTGTTTCTCTATAACCTTTGTTAGTAGACATAGTTTCACAAATTCAAAGTTTACAGGAATGTAAAATATTTTTCTCCTTGTTTCGAAGTTAATAAATGATTATTTACAATAAGTCAAGATTGAAATTTGATTACGTCTATTTCACAGCAAAAAGGGAGGTGCCTTTAAGAGATTATTTTACTAAAAACTACTGTGTTTATCCACTTTATTATTGATACTAACCCGTTTAATATCACAGAACCCTTTCTCCCCTTTTTCGTAAAAGGGACGTTGCAACCTAGCTTTTGTCTCGAATTATCGTAATTATACTTAATATTTACTAATTTTAAAATTTACTACTAGATAAAACTAAATAGTTTTATAGTTAGTGTTTCCTAGAGCTTCTAAAAATATTATTCTAGTAGGAATGCAGTATTTTATTTTATGGTGCATAAAAAATAATGGCTGATTACTGAAAGTTTGTCTCAAAAGGTACTATGTCCCATTAATGTCCTTTGTGTCCCTAAAATTCCTAAAGTGATGCTTAAGTAATATAATCTATGTTAGCTGAAAACAAACCCTTGATATTATGTCGTAATTTTATATATATTTTCATTATATTGCTGTATACTAAAGTAGCGAACCGTCATAATGTAGTCACGATGCAAAAGAGGGAATTATTCTGACTGCACAGCCATTCACTGAAAACCATCGTTTTAATTGGGGTGGCTTGCCGTGTAGCTTTCAGCGTTAAATTTAATTTAATAAGTTCCCACGGGAGGCGCACTCAGTATCTCGTCTACCACTACGCTTCCAACAGGGAAAGGGTAGGGGGAGAATTTCGAGCTTGGTATTTATTTGCAGGAGAAACTAGCAACAATGAATAAAATTTTAACGACGAAAAGGAGACAATTATTGTTTGCCTAAAGTGTTCTCTTCTTTCTTGAACAACGTCTCATAGAAATTAAAATTCTTGTGATTAATAACGTACAAGACGTATTGAAATGCATATAAAGGGTATGTTAATCATAATACAAAATCAGGTTTAAATATTGAAAGTCTAATTTAAAATAACTATAGTGTTCAATGAAAAGAAACGAAGTTCCCATGACTACTTCATTTATAACGATTAATATTTTGAGTAATCTTAATCAGGTTTAAATATTGAAAGTCTAATTTAAAATAACTATAGTGTTGAATGAAAAGAAACGAAGTTCCCATGACTACTTCATTTATAACGATTAATATTTTGTGTTAATCATAATCAGGTTTAAATATTGAAAGTCTAATTTAAAATAACTATAGTGTTGAATGAAAAGAAACGAAGTTCCCATGACTACTTCATTTATAACGATTAATATTTTGTGTTAATCATAATCAGGTTTAAATATTGAAAGTCTAATTTAAAATAACTATAGTGTTGTATGCAACGAAACGAAGTTCCCATGACTACTTCATTTATAACGATTAATATTTTGTGTTAATCATAATCAGGTTTAAATATTGAAAGTCTAATTTAAAATAACTATAGTGTTGAATGAAAAGAAACGAAGTTCCCATGACTACTTCATTTATAACGATTAATATTTTGTGTTAATCATAATCAGGTTTAAATATTGAAAGTCTAATTTAAAATAACTATAGTGTTGTATGCAACGAAACGAAGTTCCCATGACTACTTCATTTATAACGATTAATATTTTGTGTTAATCATAATCAGGTTTAAATATTGAAAGTCTAATTTAAAATAACTATAGTGTTGTATGCAACGAAACGAAGTTCCCATGACTACTTCATTTATAACGATTAATATTTTGTGTTAATCATAATCAGGTTTAAATATTGAAAGTCTAATTTAAAATAACTATAGTGTTGTATGCAACGAAACGAAGTTCCCATGACTACTTCATTTATAACGATTAATATTTTGTGTTAATCATAATCAGGTTTAAATATTGAAAGTCTAATTTAAAATAACTATAGTGTTGTATGCAACGAAACGAAGTTCCCATGACTACTTCATTTATAACGATTAATATTTTGTGTTGATCTTAATACAATCATGTTTAAATATTTAAATTCTACTTTAAAATAACTATAGTGTTGTATACAAAGTAACGAAGTTCTTGTGACTACTTCATTTATAACGAGTAATATTTTGCGTTAATCGTAATCAGGTTTAAATATTGAAAGTCTAATTTAAAATAACTATAGTGTTGTATGAAAAGAAACGAAGTTCCCATGACTACTTCATTTATAACGATTAATATTTTGTGTTTAATACAATCAGGTTTAAATATTGAAAGTCTAATTTAAAATAACTATAGTGTTGTATACAACGTAACGAAGTTCTTGTAACTACTTCATTTATATCGAGTAATATTTTGTGTTAATCATAATCAGGTTTAAATATTGAAAGTCTAATTTAAAATAACTATAGTGTTGTATGCAACGAAACGAAGTTCCCATGACTACTTCATTTATAACGATTAATATTTTGTGTTGATCTTAATACAATCATGTTTAAATATTTAAATTCTACTTTAAAATAACTATAGTGTTGTATACAACGTAACGAAGTTCTTGTAACTACTTCATTTATATCGAGTAATATTTTGTGTTAATCATAATCAGGTTTAAATATTGAAAGTCTAATTTAAAATAACTATAGTGTTGTATGCAACGAAACGAATTCCCATGACTACTTCAGTTATAACGATTAATATTCTGTGTTGATCTTAATACAATCATGTTTAAATATTTAAAGTAATTTAAAATAACTATAGTGTTGTATACAACGTAACGAAGTTCCTGTGACTACTTCATTTATAACGAGTAATATTTTGTCAATCATAATAGGGTTTAAATATTGAAAGTCTAATTTTAAATAACTATAGTGTTCTATACAATGTAATGAAGTTCTCTTAACTACTTCATTTATATCGAATAATATTTTGTGTTAAACTTAATAAAATCAGGTTTAAATATTGAAAGTCTAATTTAAAATAACTGTAGTGTTGTATATAATTAAACAAAGTTCACACGACTACTTCATTTATATTGATTAATAATTTGTGTTAATCCTAATAAAATCAACTTTAAATATTTAAAGTAATTTAAAATAACTATAGTGTTGTATACAACGTAACGAAGTTCCTGTGACTACTTCATTTATAACGAGTAATATTTTGTCAATCATAATAGGGTTTAAATATTGAAAGTCTAATTTTAAATAACTATAGTGTTCTATACAATGTAATGAAGTTCTCTTAACTACTTCATTTATATCGAATAATATTTTGTGTTAAACTTAATAAAATCAGGTTTAAATATTGAAAGTCTAATTTAAAATAACTGTAGTGTTGTTTACAATGTAACGAAGTTCCCGTGACATATAACGAGAAAAATTTTAACGAAGAAATAGAGCCAATTGTTATTTACTTAAGTTCTTTTTATACTTTCTTTTACAACGTCTTAAAATAAGTTTCTTGTAATAAGTTAGCAATAAGCTTATACAAGATAAGTTTCTTGTGATTTATGTGATAATATAATGAAATAAACTTACAGAGAAAATGTGAATAGTGACACTGGGATGGCATATGGTTTTAGAAAATTGACGCAGAAGAATGATAGAATAGTTAGAACGCTGGTCTTCGGAACCGAAGTTCGCCGAATAATGGCCAAATTGTTATTGTGCTGGCCTTCGTGGAACCGGCATTCGTGGGTTCGAATCCCCCTATGGAATGGATGTTCTTAGCCGTTCGGAATTGGCTATAAGCAGTAAGTCACGGTATCATTAGCACTCGTGTTGCAAAAATTAGACCGTAGCGTTCCAAAACCAAACCAAACAGGAACCGGAGTTCGTGGGTTCGAATCCTTCAGTGGTATGGATGTTCGTAGTAGTTCGGGATCGGCTTTAAGCTGTAAGTACCGGTCTTATTAAACCTCTTATCGCAGAAAAGTAGACCGTAGCACTTCAAACCAAAAAGTGCCATTTGTTTGCAGAACTGGCGCCAAAGACTAGCCAACTGCAAAATGATCAGAATCATTGAAAAGTTAGCACTCTCTGAACAATCTTTCAAGATAATCGGCAAATGTCATGTAAGATTTTTCAGCACCAACATACATCTCGAAAACGTCTATATTTTGCCTTGTAAGCAACACTTTACAGCTTCGCCACGTTTGTTCCAGATGAATCCCTCATTTCCATACTTAAGAAAAAATACAAACGAGAATTCATCAATGATGTGAGTGGAAACAAATCATTCAAAATGATCCAAATTTCCTAAGAACTGTAAGAACGAATGATGAAACTTATATGCATCATTTTTGATTCTCTTTCCATTACCGCATCAAATATATGGAACTACACCGATCCCCTGACTTCGAAAAAAAATCCTGCAAACCAAATCGGCTGGAAAAATCAGGACGATTATTGTCTTTGACCCCAAAGGTGTAATTTATCAGTATGCTGTGCCTTCGAAATTTACTGTGACTGGTGATCATTACGTTTCAGATTTGAAAATTTTGTTACAACACAATTCGAGAAAGCAGTATGAACTTCTAGGTAACTGGACGTTACATCTCTTAAAGCTCAACTGCATGTCCCTCTTTTTGTTAAGCAATATTTTAATAAATGCAATATTAAAATTATGCCACTTCCTTCTTACAATCCTGATGTTGCCTCACCTGATTTCTAGATATTTCCGACATTGAAGGACAATCTTCATAAAAGAAATTTTTAAACAATTTCAGATATTATTGCATGGTTCGTTGAAGCAACTTCCAAAAAAAATGCTTCTGTACTTGTTTTGATAAAGTGATTAACCGATGGGACAGTTGCATATTATCCAAAGGATTTTTTTAAATGATTTATTTTTTGCTATAAGTAACTGATATTTTTTGTGATTTTACGCAGTTTCTTTGAAACAACTTTGTACATTCAGTGACCGGCCGAATGGTAGAGCGCTGCTCTTCGGAACCGGAGTTCGCGGGTTCGAATCCCGCTGCTGGCATGGATGTTCGTAGCCGTTCGGAATCGGTTTTAAACCGTAGGTCCCGGTCTCATTAGCCCTCGTGTGCAAAACAGTAGACCGTAGCGCTCCAAACCAAACCAAACATTCAGTGACCACTTTGCTATAATTGTCTTGACACCATCCACTATGTTTTGGTGGTGGGGTAAAAAAAACAGTATCTGATTTCGTGGCTTCCCATTGAGTAGAACCGAATGTTTGGGTCAACATTTTTCGTACTTCATCTAAAAAATTGCTCTTGACCGCAACATTTTTGTCTTATAGAATAACAAAGTGCCATTTTGTGTTGCTTATAGAATATTCCAATGCAATATGGACATAAGCATCCGATAGCAAAATTTAACAATAATACAAGTTAATAAACAACCTTTAATCCAAAAGATTTGCATTTTCATTGTTCCATACTCCAAAATATCTTCCAAAATTTCGTTTAATCTTTCAATATCTAATCTTCGTTTCTCCTATGAAATCTTACTCAAATGTACAAAATCATTTTAATCATAGAGACTTTCAAAAAGTTTATATATGTAAATATCTTATATATTTTCTTGCTAATAATTCCTGGAAATAAAAGAAGAAAATTGATGAAATTATGTTAATTTAAACAAAATATATTACAAGATTTTATCACTTTTAACAGTTTTCTTTACAAGTTTTTTTGAAAAAAAAATTGCAAAAAATCATCACATTTTTTAATTTTATTATTAAATACAAGGAAATGAAACAAAATAAAATATGTAGGTTTTAAGTTGAATTTTTAATTTTTTACAGGTGTAAAAGCATTTAGCTTTAATATTAGTTTACTATCCCAAGTTATCTTGGGATATTGGAAAAGTTAAATATAAGTCTTTGTAGGATAGTTTTTGAAACAAGGGGCAACGAAATACCTGACATTATGTGCACTGGTATCTGCACTGTTTCCTTTCTGGCTTACCCGAAGAATCTGTTTTACGGGATCAATGACTCTTGTTGGACTCTTGATGGGGTTTTTTTTTTAGTAGAAGGTATAACATCTGGGAAATGCCTTCAGGTTAACTTGAGTGGTAAAGGACTATTGCTGGATCTTCCTGGTGTGGCAAAAAACTCGTTACAGTTATTTTCTAAAATTAGTTTTTCGATCATTTTAAAACACTTGACCAGTCCAGGCAAAATAACCGCGAAATCAACAAAACTTTGGAAACTGCCAATCAAAGCTCGATATTTCATTTCATTTCCCCCAGGCCGAGTAAAAACTTTATGAAACAATTCGTACTGACAAATTATGCTTGGCCCAAGTTTTCTCGGGATAATAATTAACTGCTATATATATAAACCCAAGATAGCTCGGGATAATGAGGCAAGTCGTTAATTAAATCGATTTATTTTAAAGTTTAAAATTAGTTTTACTTAAGGAGAGATGCAAAGACAATTCCCAGTTTTAAAATCTTAACGTAGGATTTAAAGTTGTACTATAGATCTTTTGTTAACAATAAGAGATTTGAAAAAAAATTTTCAATTTTACAACTCCTCTTCAACCTCCACTCAAAATACAGTTTTCTTTTTTTTTTTTTTTTTGTTTAAATTAATTTTACAATTTACACTAAATCACAAATTTGTGATGAAAATCACACTCAGTTTATTTAATTTGTGATTAAGTGAATGTTTCAGTCTATATAGTATGAATGTTATGTGTTTCCTTTGTGTTTTCTTTGTTAATTCAATTAGATTTTAAATATTCAATTTTTGTAAAATTTTTCCTCAAAATGTTGTTTTTGTATATGTATCAATTTGTTGAGTTACGATCCCCTCGCCAGATTTCAAACGCCACGCTGCAAGCACGCCAATTTCGCCAAATGTGGTTGAAGCACCAACAAGATCCATGATTAGAAACAGGAGAGTGGGCTAAGAAGAGGAGTTGAAAAAGCCTCAGATTTCTCAGTAAATTAAAATTATTTGGACATGAAAACTGTTAAATGTACTCTTGAAGTACAGACAGACACGAAATCAAATTAATTCCTATAGAAAGAAATTTTTTAATGTAGTATATTATGGAAAAAATGTTATTAATGAAGTTGAACTAAGAAGATTTCAAGAAAATAGGATTTTATTTAGTGAAAAAATAACTTCTTAAGTCATTAAAACTTTTTGGTCATACCTGGTTAAACGTGAATATAAATCCTAATAACAATTTTAAAATAATAATCTATTTCTTGTATTATAGAAGTTGTTAGTTGTAAATGAGTTAAATTCTAAGTAATTTTTAATTACAGCAAAGATTTCTAAAATATTTTCAAGAGAATTGTTACTTTAAAATTCGAAAGCTGCCCAAGGGATTTGTGACTAATTGAAATAGATTTCATCTGTTTGCACATGGTTGTAGCTAAATATAATTAAAACGTCATTCTGTTTGAATGCCAACTATAACAGAACATTTCTTGAAATTCCACGAAATAGAAGATTTGGAGACGTTTTCTAAATACATATCACACTGCTCCTCGTAAACCATTTATTTCAATTTAGACAATCGTAGTCAGGATCTGAGATTGCATTAACGAGGACTTAACTGTAATTGCCTTGCGTAACACGTGATAATAAATGTTACGAAAATTGTTTCGAATTTATTAACTGCGCGTGTAAATATCAAAGTAATAGTAAAATTATAATTAGGATTTATGCTAAGATGCAAAAAAAAAATTAAAAATTGTTACACTTTTGAAATTTTTAGCCAAATAAAATAATGTCGATAAAGAACTAAATAAAGATAAGTGAAAAATCTAAAACAGTATTGGGTTATAAAAGTTATAAACATTGAGTATGTGAAGATATTGCATTTTAATTAATATAACGCAAACTTGTCTGTTTCTCACTCTTTCTCTCTAAATATATATAGCTGCCGAAGGATGGCCTATTAGTTAGGGTGCTGGCCTTCGGTAACGGAGTTCATGGGTTCGAATCCCACTAAGGCATGGATGTTCTTGCAGTTCGGAATCGGCTTTAAGCTGTGCGTCCCTCTCTCATTAGCCCTCGTATTTCAAATAGTAGACTTTAGCACTCCAAAACCAAACCAAACCAAACCTGTAGCATAGCTAAAAATATAGTTCTGGTTATCGCTAATTGGCTGGGACAAACAACTATAAAAGATGATGTAAGGAGTTGATAGTTTCGGCTGTTCAGCAAATTTTCGATAGTTGGGTTGGTAGTTTCGTTCATAGTAGAAAATATGAATAAACTACGATAGTTTGTGATTCCAATTGTCTTTATTTTACTTAGTCCTTCTCTACCTCTCTAAGTCTGTAGAGTTGTAATATCAGCTCGGATCTTCCCTTCCAGATTAGGCAAAAAGCCATATCTCATATATATATATATATATATATATATATATATATATATATATATATATATATATATATAATTATCAGGTCCGAGGTTCGATCCTCGGGCTGGGCAAGGTAGACTCAGCCTTTCATCCCTCTCAGTGGGGTAGAGAAATTGAGGACCAAGCATGCTTGGGAACTAAACACTGGGGGTTCCGCGTAAGATTGACCACCTAACCGGAACTTCGCACCCCAGGGCCTTTGGTCAAGCAAACGGAGAATGGCACCGTAACCCTTGGCCCCCTAGGGGCTGTTGCGCATTTTAAACAAACAAACAAACAATATATATATATATATATATATATGAATATACACATATGTACTTACATATGCATATATACATACATGAGTGTATGTGTATGTATATATGAATGTATATGTATGTATGTATGTATATGTATATATGTATATGTGTATGTAGATATATATATATATATGTGTATAAAGATCTATATATATATATGTATATATATATATATAATATAATTTATTTACTTACTTATTCAATGTCTTTTCCACTAAGTATGTTTTTTTTACTTATCAGAACTACACTTCTAACACCACTAAATTTTATAGGAACTTTATGATTTGAGAGAAAAGAATTGAGAAATGTTTCTTTTTATTCCTTTGTAGTTAAAACCCCAGTCTCATTTCCACTATTTCTACGGTAGTTACTTGTAGGATTAATAAATTTAAAACAATTTTCGCAACATTTATTATCACGTGTTACACAAAGCAATTACAGTTAAGACCTCGTTAATGCAATCTCGGATCCTTAAGCCAGAATATGTTTGTCTAAATTGAAATAAATGGTTTACGAGGACTTGTCTGATATGTATTTAGAAAACGTCTCAAAGCTTCTGTGTCTCGTGGAATTTTCAAGAAATGTTCTCTTAGAAGTGGCATTCGGATACAATGACATCTTGATTATATTAATGTACAACCATGTACTACGGGAGAAATCCATTTCAGTTAAGCTCAAATCCTTTGGGCCACGTTTGAATTTAAGGCATCGACTCTAGAAAATACTTGAGAAATTCTCCCATCAATCTGGATTAATTACAGTTACTTAGAAGTTTGTTAATTCTAAATAATTAAACCTGTACCACAACGTTTGTTCTTTGCAGAAAGTCTGAAAAAGTTTTTCTGTTGCTCTTTAATGATGTGTAGAGAATTTCATGAGCTTCGGAAAAGCTTTCCATAACGGTTAAACTGTTGCCAGTTCATGTAATGTAAATATTGCTGTTAACCTTATTAAATTTCACACACATAGTTATGATGTTAATTCTTTTAATCCTTTTTTATCCTACCGGTACTTATAAGTACCGCTTCAATCAAACACCTATATATTCCTAATAAAGCCGTTTTTCCTGACGATACTCACAAAGACATGACCGATGCTGTTCCTACAGCAGAAAAGAAATGACAGCACCAATCAAGAATCCTTTTTACTCGCATAGTAGGGATTTTATAATTGCCGTGCTGCATTGGAAGATCATTTTGTAGTAGAGTTGATACATGTGTTGTTCAAAAGAGTAAATTTAGTGGTTTATTACCAGTTATTTGGTACTATTATTTTAGAGACTTCTATACTTCGCAGGTAAGCACTTCATTTGTTTTATTCATAATTTAATGTTTTATTTTCTATCATAGAGTCAAAAATATGTTGGTACTAGAAAGTACCAGCTGCAAAATTAACTTCTAAAATACAGTAAAAATTAATTTTCTTTTCTCTATGATTATTCTCCATTAAAACTTATCTAATGATGCAAAAATGCAGAAAGGAAGTTGATGGTAATTAAATTCAGGATATAAAGAGTTAAAATTTCGACTTCTTGTTAATTTAATATCTGGAGCAGGATACCACAATACACTGTCTACCAATAAGTATTTAGACTCCTGAGATAGAAATGAAAAACTAACTTTATTCAAAATCAATAGTTGGTAGAACCTCCACGAGAGGTAATTACAGCGTGAACCCTCCGGGACATACTTTCCACAAGTTTTTATATTACAGCTAGTGGTATTGTCTTCTACTCGGCTAGGAGCAGACATAAAAATTCCTTCACCGATTTTGGACGGGTAGTGAACCCCTTAATTCGGCGATCTAACTCGTCCCAGAGGTTCTAGATAGGATTCAGGTCTGGACTCTGGACAGGCCAGTCCATTCGATGAGCTCCATTGGCACCATACAAATCCTTGGTTAAAATCGAAACATGACAACTGGCATTGTCGTCCAGAAAGTAACAGAGGCCCAACCCGTAAAACAGCCACAACGTAGGAAGCACATTGTCATCCAAAATAATGCAGTAGGTATCGGCGTTGAGCTTACCATGAATGGGGACCAAGGGTCCCAGTCCATACCAGGAGAAACACCCCCAGACTATAATTCCACCTCCGAACTTGACTGTTGGCACAATGCATTCTGGCAGGAAGAAAACACAACCCTATATTCAAAATGCAAAGTATTCTATTGAACTTTTGGTTTATATGCTTTTTTGTATTTTTTGGGATTTCCTGCAGATGTAAGGGGAATGTGTTGACGGGCTTACACATGAGAGTTCTGGCGCTTGTATGTAAATTTAGACTTATATTGATAAATTAGAATTATTGATAATTTAGAATTATATTGATATCTACACTCAAAGTGTGTACGTTATAAATAACATCGTTATATGGATAAACACGAGAAACTCAAGTGAGAAAATATTTTCCAATAGATTTAAACTTTAGACTTCTTGTTAATCAAATAAATATATAAAGGAAGGTACTACAGTTGTAGATGTCTACACAACACAACCCTAAATTTAAAATGCAAAGCAGAAGAGTGTCATTCATTATTCACTTTACATCCGTTTACTGAAAGCTGTCGTTAATTAGAACAACATTCCTTTGCCTTTTTGATGAAAGTTAATTTCTCCATCTTCCGCGGCTGGAGCCTCTGGAACTTTGTTATTAACCGCGTCTCTGAGGAAAGGCTGAAATTCGAAAACGGCATTTGTTCGGGAGTGGCACAGCAGTAAATCCTTCTACAGGCCGATGACAAAAGAGAGAGCGGGTGCAAAGTTATTCCGCACTTTTGCTTTGTGAAAGAGCTCGAGCAGGAATTCTCGATCTCCTTCACAAAACTTTAGGTCTGGTTCCCATTTTTATAAGTTTCCGGGAGCCTTTTATTTAATTAAGATTGCTCGAGACACGAATTCTTAAGCAGTATCAGTGAAATCCTTCGGCAGTTTCAATGACATGAGCTGAGCTTCAATAAAATATATTATGCTCGGCGAAAAGTGATAGTTTGTTTTTATGCATTATCTCTTGAGTGGATGAATTTCTATATCGGGAAGTTTTACATTAAGATATTGCGGTGAGTTTCATCATAGTGTTACGAAATGTTCAGGAATAACTATATGATATTTAACTATACGATAGTGGAAGAACTATTTTCATTTACCATTATGTCGTTTTTCAATAACTATAATAAGTTTTATTTGCATTACTGCTAATTAGGCCTGGACATACAACTTTGAAGCTCTTCCAAATTACTATTATTAAGAATTGTTGTGGGAAGAGATCAATAAAAGACATTATTATATTAATAAAGAATAAAAACGCAATCTTTCAACAAGGTACATTCAAAGCAATGAGCTAGGTCTGTTAAAAAATTAATGCTAAAAAATTGACAAGAAGATAAAAATGATTTACTGTTGAAGATTATTTTACAGCTTACCAACACAGATCAGTTTATCATATTTTCCGAATTGTTCGAGTGTATGTAATATTAGTTCTTGATTAGATGCAAATAAGTAGGATCATGGGATCAGAGCAGATGTCCAATTATCGCTAGAAATGATGTAATCACGCTCCGCTTACGCTAATTCCATTTTTTTATAATTCACTTACTGTCACTTTTGCACATTTCTTAACACATTGACAGGCAGTATGAACAAGTGAAGTTCGAAAACTAACACTATATGGTTTGGTAATTTTTAGAATATTAGAAGTACAGTTTTACTCTTTCTGCTTAAATAAACTTAATTTTGGTTAATTCAGCACCTTTAACCCCTTCCGGTATGATTTAATAATGAAAAACTGTGCATGAAATAACCATTTAATTTTTATTTAAAAAACTTGTTTCATTTTACAATTCTTACATATTCTTAATTAAAATCCACTTTTTACATAGTGTTAAATAATATCAGAAACAGTAAAATTAAGAAAATATCAAAGCACAACATTAATAAGGTATACAGATAATAGTCTTCAAGCTAGTGGTACTTTTCAAAACAAAGTGCAAAGGAATTCTCAATTGTTTACACCGCCAAGTAGTCTCACTTTTAATTGGATTCTTGTAACACACACGGCATTTCTTAGTAGGTTTTCTTTTATTCTGACTCATTAATTTGGCAATGACTTGTACCAAGTAAACAATATGCAATAGTGACTTGTGATTTTCACAAGTGATAAAAGTGTTGCCAAATTCAGTACACTAGAAATTTTAAACAAAATTATCATATTTAACAGTAACTTTAATCGCATGACGAGTGTAGCTCGTCATTGTGCGGTATGGAATGAAAAACTAATGACGAGCTAGAATCGTCATTTTACCGGAAGGGGTTAATTAAGTTGCGGCTATAACCGTCATGGCTCCAGCGGGCTCTAGACACTAAGTAATGGGATGATGGTGGCTATAACAACAAATATTTAAAAACGTAAATGATATGTTTAATGACTCAAATAAGCAATTCTTTGTGTACAACGAAATACTTTTGGAAGTTTTACATGAAATGTTAGTTTATAATCAAAGAAAAATAAATAAAAAAAAAATAAATTCAAGAGAAAACATGATCGCACTATTCCCTTCACAACCACGTGCATACTGAAGATACAAGTGGTGTAACAGGTGAGTAACGAAATTCAACCTTTAAAAATTGTTTCCAAAACATGACACTAGGCTGCTACTTGTACGCCGGTAAATGCACATGTGTGCGCTATAGCCGTAGTGACTAAAAACGATCGTTCCGTTTTGAACTGCTATTGCCGTCATGTCACATAGTGAACTTCGCTTTGACGATTATAGATGCAAGTGTCCCTAAATAATTTCATCAAAAATGAAACAGTAGCGTAATCTCGTTTTAATTTTATGTCTAAAATCATTTTAATACAAATTGCCAAATTAGGTGTGTAAAAGTTTACTCTAGGTGTATTTTTAATGAAGCTAATATTGAAAGGCTAATAACTGGTGAAATTATTAATAATTTACCTTTAATTTACAACCAATGTTAGCTTAATATATTATTACTGTACATATAATTTCTTGCAGATTGACTCAAAGTATTACTGTATTTCTGTAATGTGCACTTTACACTTACAAGCTAATAGAAGAAATTATTGCTATAACGAATATATGCATGTTCCTTTACAGAAGAAAATTGAATTGATTTCGAAAGTACACTGTCACCAAAAAGCCAATGCTCATCCTAATTTGTATTATAAAAAGCAAAATAAAATGATCCTCGTCGACTTCATAGTTATTTTCCTGACAGCCACGTAAAGTGCTTTAAAAATAGGAAAGGAAAAGAAACTTTAAGTATATAACCTTATAGGCATCAACATGGAATTTCTTCCCCATTTTGCCCTTTAAAGGATAAATTCTACCTTCGAAATCGATTTTATTGTTTGCGCGGTGATCAATAAATAAGAAAAAGGGCTAAAATCGTCAATACACTTTCAAAAAAAAGTACGCATAAAGACAATGTTGGCTGTGCAATTTTTCGTGTATACATAGAAATTCAATTTTAGAATAGCTACAACTTAGGAGAAAGCCGATTTGATTCCTGTCTTTATAACAAGACATGTGCTTAAAGCGCAGTGGAATATGCCAATATCCTTTTTTATCAAAAGACATATAATTTTTTTTCTTTTGCTACTGCTCTCAAATCTAGATTTTTTTATAGAAAGATTTAAATATTTCTTACTGCATAAACTGTCAGTCTTTTCAAAATATAGACTGTCTGATGTATCTGAATAAAGTTATATAACGGAAAAGATTATCTGAAAAACCTATTTGATGTGTTATATTTTGTATTGAATAGTATTCGACAAATACTTAAATTTCTATTATCTTGAGATCTATAGGCAATTTGTTCTTAAATGCATAACGAAATATGTTTTTACTACACGCTGCACAACTTATTATAAACGTTATTTTTGAATTTACAGTATTTATCATAAATATAGTCTTATATTTTATCGAAATATAACGAAGGATTCAGTCAGAAATGCAGTTTTCATGTTTTATTATAGAACAGCACTGTTAGCAAAAATATTAGACTTCAGAATAAAGATATAGTAAAAGGTAATTATTTTGCATCTCAATAAAACTATGCACAATTTACGATGAGAAGAATATATTGTTATGTATAAAGTAAATTTAAATGCCACTGTTTGGAATTTTTCTAAACTAGAAGTCATATTAAGAAAATATAAATATTTATTTCAAAATTTGAAGCGTCAATTTTTTGCTTATTGATAAATTTAGTTTGAAAACTGAAGTCCTTTTGCTTTGAGACGTAATATGGAATGAATGAATATGATCTGTGTCTCTCCAGAACAGGAATGAGTATTCGAATCTCGCTGTTGACTTGAATAATGCTTAATGCTTTAATAATGTTGTAGTAAATTACAGTCTAATTAGATAAGTGTTTATTTTAAAATTTAATAGCTTCAATTTACTGCTTGTTGATAAATTTAGTATGAAAACCGATGTCCTTTTGCTTTGAGACGTAATACAGAATGAATGAATGTGGTCTGCATCTCTCCAAAACAGGAACGAGCGTTCGAATCTCGCTGTTGACTTGAATAATTTTAATGCTTTAATAATGTTGCAGTAAATTACAGTCTAATCAGCCCACGTGTTTAAAAAATAATATAGGGCTGCGAAGCAAACCTAATCTGTAGCATGAAATGCAAATCCAACGTAAGTAAGGCTCAGTTAGAGAGAGAAATAGCAGACAGCTGTTTTGTTGCTTCGAGAAAGCAACATTCTCCTTCTGATAGTGCAGTCTAACTAGACCTTGTGTTTTAAATAAAAATACAATAATGCACCTAACCAAAACTATACAATGAAATTCAAATTCAACGTAAAGCAGAAGTAGAGAAAGTACGCAGACAGCTGTTTCTTTACTTCAAGAGAGCAACATTTTCAGTGCCAGATAATCCAGTGGCTAGTAAAAGCAGACTAAGTGTAGAGACAACAGCTTACCACACACGTCGAACCTATGACATTCTGGTAAACATCTCTGTTAGTTCAGTGTGGGTGTCCTTATGAAATCGACACCTGTTGCTAACCAAACCATTCATTTTCTGTCTCTCCGCTCAGTCTACATTTACAAGTCACTGAGTATTTTCGTACTAAGAATGTCCCTCGAACGTAGCAACGAAACACTTTCTCCTTACTTTTCTTCCACATTTGTTCTTCACTTACCTTAGCTTTCGATTTTAAGCTATAATCTTGCCCAAAAAATTTACAAATCAAATACAAACCGGTATTTAAAATAGAATGATTCCGAATAATTAAATACTTCCAGAGACTTCATGCTGAATAATAAGATTTGGATTGATTTGGCTTAGAGTGTTAAGGTCGATTTTTTGTTTACACGAGAGTAAATAAGCCTGCTAAAAGCCCATAATGAAAGGCTATGTTAATTCGTGACAGATGGGGTATTAGAACCCATGAATTCAGGTACTGAAGAGCAGTCTCTACCTATTTAGTCATCTTTTGTTCCACAATAAGAAATATGTTGTGTAAAATAATTACATTTGCTTATTAAAATTGTGACTTCTATAATAAACTAAGTTTTTTTATAATTTTTAATATTTATAATACAGAATATTAGTAGGAGAATATAAATACAAATATGGGTACGACTTTATTATTGATTTGAGTGCATATATATATATATATATATATATATATATAGTGAAGAGGCATATAATTAAAAATATTCTTCTCATTCAGAATATGAATATATAAATTCTCACTTATATTTTGCATTATTGTATCAGTTTACATATATATATATTTAATATGAAGAGGCATATAATTAAAAATATTCTTCTCATTCAGAATATCAATATATAAATTCTCACTTATATTTTACATTATTGTATCAGTGTAAAAATATATATATATATTTAATGTTAAGAGGCATATAATTAAAATTGTTCTCATTCAGAATATCAATATATAATTCTCACTCAATTTTTACATTATTGTATCGGTGTGAAATTGTTTTTCTGGTATTGTAAATATATATTTCTAACATAATCCATAGAAAAGGAATATTTCAATTACTTTAAATATTGATCAGTCAATTAATGATAGATCAGTCGGCATAGGCAACGATCTCGCAACTGATCGGTTGCGCTTTCGGAACCTGAGCCGACCTATGATCGGCCGTGTTCGTTAGAGGTGACTGGAGCACGTAAAATAAGTTCGTGGTCACAATGTCCTCCAAGTTCTCAATTAATACCTCTGGAGTTGGCAGGCCAAGTCTATGGGTCTTCTGCTTGGTCCCTGCTTCAAATTTACAAGGACTACTTGAGCGAAGTCGTTCTTTCACCTTAATGGTGCTCATTAAAACGAAAGGCGCACCCCTTGGACTTAATACGAGAGTCTGCAGGCTCAATCGTGCTTGGTTTGTCCGAGTGGCTATAGAAACAACAACAACAAAGTGATTTGAATATTATGGTAAATAAGAAATATTGTGCACATTTAATGCTCATTTGTCTTTAATGCTCTGATTAAAACTGTTTGTATGAAACTTTCATTGTTTCCTTTATATTTATATGAATTTCAGTTAATTTTACTCTAAAATCACTTGAACAGCCTTATTTTTGTGGAGGCACTCTTGTGGCACCATAAAGATTGTGTGGTCTACAGTTTGATGACCACGATTATACTTAATATTTGTGCCACAATGATACTAACTTCACTTTCATGGTTTTTATAATGTGATACTAGGTATTAGATAATGACTTTAGGATTTTAGTTATATTCTACTTTTTAATACAATTCATTCTACAATTCTTATTATTAAGCTTAAGTCTTCGGTTGTCCTCATATGAGAGAATAATTAAATGACGTATGTTAGAAGTAAAACTTTAAATATCACTTTTCTAATTAGAAATTTAACTGAAATTGAAGGCTCTTTTGTATAATATGTGATGTACAACCGTTTAAAGCATGAAGTGTGTATATTGTATGTGATGTACAGGACAAGGGATAATTTTCCGATTCCAAACGATTTTTTGATTTTTTTTATGTTATGAAATTTTTTTAAAAGCATTTATATTAGTATCTCTTTCAATAGAGTAATATATATAGTCAGTAAAGCTACCCGATCGGCTTAGTGGTTAGAGATTTTGCCTATTACGTGGAAGGTGTAGTTTTAATTTTCGCATCAGATCTGGTTGTTATTTGTGTTGTTCCTTTATAAGAAGTAAAGCTAACTGTCTACATGGTGCTCTTATAAGGAAATTGTAAGCAAAATCTGCGACACTGTAGTAATGAATGCGTAAATAAAGGGAAGAACCTCCTCATTAAAAAAATTAATCCTCTGCACTCGAAGATATATTTTAATTTTTTTAGCAGCATCTCTCAATGCTTTTAAGTGCTTTATTTGAAATATACTTACACTAAAAAAATATTTTGATAATTTGAATGTTCATGGATGTTCGTAAACGTTACGAATATGCTTTATACAGTAGGTCCCGGTCTAATTAGCTCTCGAGTAGCAAAACAGTAGAGCGTAGCACTCCAATCCATGACTATTTGTTACCGGAGTTCGAATACCACTGATAGCATAGATGTTCGTAGATGTTGGGAATCGATTTTAAGCAGAAGGTACCAGTTTCTTTAGCCCTCATGTAGCAAAACAGTAGACTGTAGCCCTTCAAGCCAAACTACACCAAACCAAACCAATCCTGCAGATATTTTTATATTCAAACATCTATTGGTTTGATTTAAACATCGAGTGGGATTCTACAAAGGAGGTCCTGGGGTAATAGCTCATGTCGAGTCACACTCGACATAGAAGTCCAAAGTGTTAAAGGTTAAGAATGATTGTCATGAAAACGTATTTTGTGAGAGGTTGGGAAATCCAGGTACCTTCAGAGAGCAATGAAAAAGAAATATTTTGATACCATTCTCGCATATACCAGTAAATTTATTTTCTTTATATGCTTATATCTGGCCATAACTTCGGTCTACATTTCTTTCTTAAAGTCTCAATTTCAGTTCCATGAATCGCAGAATCATAAGTCTCATATAACTCAAAATACCTATGATTGTAAAAGAGAATAATATCCATTCAAATAGCAACAAATGGTGATTGTATGAAAGCCACGTTCTTGTTTCGAAAAGGACTGATGTGTTTCCACTAATTAGAAGGACGGAAATTTAGCATCGGGATGCACTAAATATGCGACGAAATGAATTGAAATGATTAGTACGTAGAGAATAAAACCCCAATACGATTGGAGGGGGAATAGAAATTACTGATGTAGAGACCCTTTCGACAGATGAGGTCGACATTGTTTTTGAATTAGCCGACATATTGTACGGCTGCAACTCTTAAAGCACAAGTTTAGTTCCATTTCTTAGTTTTACACTGCTGTACTAATCATGAACAACATACATTGTTAATTGGTGTTTAAGAGATTCACTTTTATTTATTCCTAAAGTACGTTTTATTATTCGATGATGACATGCTTAAATTTTATATCGACACCAAATGAACTTTTTGTAGGCCTTTTAAATTATATACATTTTAATTGTATCATTCATCATTATAAATATCATTTCATGCATATTTCCATATGCATATACACACACACGCATATATATATATATATATATATATATATATATATATATATATATATATGTGTGTGTGTGTGTGTGTGTGTGTGTGTGTGTATATATATATATTTATATACGTACAAATAAACTTAATTTGCCAATGTACTTATAAGTGTATCTTAATATATATATATATATATATATATATATATATATATATATATATATATATATATATATATATATATATATATATATTGTTTTGAGTTAGTAAGTACAAAATCACGAAAATTAATTCCTGCACACTGAGTCTTTCTTATTATATCTCTTTATAAAATTAGTTTCGTTTCCTCCATGTCATCAAGCCGCCACATCATAATAACTATTAAGACTCCTGATTGGCTGGCTCAAACACCTATAAACTGTGATTCACTTGTTTTTAAGCCCTGGAAACCTTCGGGAGATAATACTATAATAAACCGTATTTCTCTTTTCCATAATTCTTTTTCTCTTTCGGCTACGTTTTTACTTATGACTGCACCCAAGAGAATGTAGATTCTCTTAACTTTGTGATGGGTTAATTTACCAATTATATAGTAATAGCCTAATATATTAGCCTATCTAGTAATAGCCTAAGTTATCTGTCCGTCTGTCCTAGAATTTATGAAGCTGTTGGACATGGAATGGATGGAGGTATCCATATTGGATTCTTGATGAGTTGTTAGATTCTTGATGAGTTCTTGATTCTAAAATAAATTAGTATAATAAATATGCTTCATATCACAGCAAAAAATACTGTTATCTTTAAAACGTTTGAAATCCATACCTGCCCTCTTTTTGATCTTTGAATGCCATTATATAAAGACCCCTTTTAAGAGTAGGGGATTAAATTTATCAATTTATCACATAATAAATAGTGAACTTTTTTCTAGCATTGTGAAGTCACTCCTATAAACATCTCATTTAATCATTTCTTATTTTAAATTATTTAAATATTGTCTGCATTATTTTCAAACGTTTTATCATTGAACTTAAGTATCATGTAAATAATTTTATTTTATATTATATTTGGCTTAAATAATAGATTAGGTACATATGTGATAATTTTAAATTTAATCATCGATTATTTTTTGTTGAAATTAAAATTTTATCACTGGTATTAACCCTCCGACTGCTCAATTTGCAGACCAAAATCGGTTCAAAAATTGTACATTTGTTTTTGTACATTTTAAATCTATATATATTGAAGAATTGGAATATGCACTTTTTCTCTCTAGAAAAGATTTTTTTATATAGATTTTTATAGTGAGTTTTATACTGTAAGAAAACCAAATTTCGATGTTATTACAAGAATTTTTTTTAAATAAATTTCAGGTGAATTACAGTTAATTTATATTTATTACATAATATAATTATAATATATAATATATAATTATATATTATAATTACATTATATATTATAATTATAAATACATAATATAATTACATAATTAATTATATAAATATATTATTATAATTATAATATGTAAAATTATTATATTATCTAATATAGCTATAATTCTATTCATATATTTCTATTTATTACATAATTAAATGTCTAAAACTGTATATAATTTATTACACTGTTTAAACTGTAAAAAAGTGGGATGTGCTCCTCAAAACAAGGAAGAAAAGTAAATGCCCGCGAAAATAGCGGGATAAGCAAATTTTGCTACATTTGAGTTGCCCGTGGAAATAGCGGGATGAGCAGCCAGAGGGTTAACAAATTCTTTTCATAAAAGTCTAGGAGTCTATTTCATGGTCTAACAAATATCTAGCTTTTAAGTTATATAGCTTTGAAAATTAAGAAGTTTGCTCATTTGTGTGTTTGTTTTTTATACATAACCGCTCGGTAAGCAATTGATTCGCTCAATTTTGGACATCATTCATATATACCGCCAAATAATCACTGCCAATATTAAAAGTTCTGATGTTACTCGTATCACGTAATATGACAAGATAAATTGAAATTGGCAACTAACATGCAGTCATTAATGATTTAAATTTTAATGGCTGCATGTTATTAAAAATAACATTAAAGTAACAATATTAAAAATAACATTTAATGATGTTAATTTTATATTTTACTATGTCCAAAACTTTTAAAACCGCATTACAGTTCTAGAAAATTAAAAGTTTTACTGATCCTGTGATATGACTTTTTATATGCTAGTTTATAATATATAATGTCAACATAAGCGCAAGGATTTTCAAATATGGCTGCTAGAATTAAGCGGTTATAGGCAAGGATTTGGAGTGGGCCCTAATCTTGCAGACCTTGTAGGGACATGTGACTATCACAAAATTAATGCTACTATAAAGTTTCATTGGTTGCACATATGAGAAAAATAGGAGACAGTGTTCATCCAAGCTTACATCCAAGGTAAAACTTTTATACAAAAATACATCCTCCTGTGCGATTTGAAGAAGCCTCTATAATTAAGCCTGCTTCGTTTATAAAGTTCTATTATCTATTCAAATGGCTTTCGACGAAGCTTCACAAAAGCCACGTACGTCTGCAGCGCAAGCAGAGGAAAGCGGTATGTGTTTCTGCTAATTAGAGATCCACTAGTTTCACATTCGGGCCACGACAATCCAATTGTTGCCATTCGGAAAAGGCTAAATTTGGAACAAAATGAATTGAAATGACTGTTTCATTGGACTTCAAGCTTAGTAATAGGGGGGGGTGCAGTAGGGAGAAAGCGAAGAAAGAACACTCCGTTGTAACCGAAGAGATATTTGTAGTGTTCTCGATTGTTTTTGAATTACTGCGAAGGGAGGAGGGCATAATTGCCCCAATTGTGCAAAATTAATTTCGGGAATTGAGTATGTATCAACGAGAGAAGGTGATGTAATGTATCATAAAAATGCCTCCCGTGAAGAGTTGTTAATTTGCTTTAATGCGTTTCGCTTGCGGATCAATCTCCTTTCAATTATTCCAGAATAGAATGCTTGAAACAATCAT
>CM063506.1:133977322-133979822 GCA_032207245.1 Pardosa pseudoannulata | reverse complement strand
GTGGTACTTTTCAAAACAAAGTGCAAAGGAATTCTGAATTGTTTACATCGCCAGGGAATCGCACTTCTAATTTGATTCTTGTAACACACACGGCATTTCTTACTAGGTTTTCTTTTATTCTGACTCATCAATTTGGCAGTGACTTGTACCAAGAAACTTTAAATAAACAATATGTAATAGTGACCTGGGATTTCCACAAGTAACAAAAGTGTTGCTAAATTCAGTACACTAGAAATTTTAAACTAAATTAATTATCATATTTATCAGTAACTTTAGTCGCATGACGAGTGTAGCTCGTCATTGTGCGGTATGGAATGAAAAACCAATGATGAGCTAGACTCGTCATTTTACCGGAAGGGGTTAATATAATTGTATTCTAGACTTGCATTACCTCTTAATGCATTGTAAAGCACAATATTTTAAATTGCATCTTTTAATAATAATCAGTAATGATATTTTGACATTGTTAATTTTAGTTTGTTGAAAGTGGAGTTTTCTTTTCTTCTTGAAGTTTTCGTTTTATTCTGGCGTTATTTTGCGGTTTTATGACGTACGATTGTTGTGGGAAAATTAACTTCTGTCAGACATTGTTTATCAGACATATTTACATTGTGTGTTTTAAGACGATGCAGTACATTTTATATTCATTATAAGGTAATTTCATCTTAAAAGTTTACTCACTTTAGCACAACAAGAATGACTTATTAGTTGATAGGAAATTAATATATATCCTTTCATCTTCAATTTTCGTTGTATTCTAGACTTGCATCACCTCATAATGCATTGTGAAACAGATTATTTTAAAATGCATCTTTTAATAATACTTAGTAATACCATTTTAACATTGTTTATTTTAGTGGGTTGAAAGTTGATTTTTCTTTTCTTGTATTCTCGTTTTATTTTAACGTTATTTTGCAGTGTAATGACGTACGATTGTTATGGGAAAAATTAACTTTTATCCGGCATTGTTTCTCAGACATATTTACATTATGTGTTTTAAGAGGATACAGTACATTTTATATCCATTATAAGATAATTTCATCTTAGAAAGTTTGCTCATTTTAGCACAACAAGAAGTACTTATTTGTTGATAGGAAATTAATATATATATTTTCTTAGTTGTATACTAGACTTGTATTACTTCTTGATGCATTACGTTTCACAATGAATTAAGAAGAATCTCTTAATAATTCTTAGTTAAGGCATGTTAAATTTAAGTGTGTAAAAGGTGTAATTGACACTTTTTAATTAATTTTCATTTTTATTAATCGATTTTCATCTTAAAATAAAGACCTCTTACTAGTTTTAGAACAACATGTTTCCTAATTTTTTGTTAAGGCATGGCTTGACAAACTACCATTTTGCTTATTAATTGTAGTACTGCATAGTGAGACTCAATGAATTATTAAGAAGTATGTTTTAATAATACTTAGCTCTATCATTTTGACGTTTTTTTTATTTAAACGAGAGGAGGGCTGAAATTTCCTTGGCTTTATACATTTTTGTTTTGATGCAAGCATTTTTTTATGGCGTACGTTTGAAGTGTGAAGATATATCTTCCAACCTGAATTCCCTTTATCAAATTTGAAGAAAACTTTAATGGGAATTCTCAATGGGGAATAATGCCTTTTAATTTCATTACAATAGATCTTCATCATAAAATAAAAAGTATGCTCATTTTAGAACAACAGGTTTACTTAATTGCTGGTGATAAACAGATCCATATCATTTTATTTTGTATTTTAATTGCATTCTAGATTTACTAACACCATTTCTTAATGCAATGCACTTCATCAATATCTCTTAATGATACTTAGTAACAGCTTTTTGGATTTATTGAGTTGATATTTATAATTCATTTAGCTTCTTGAATTTTTCATTTTAATATTTTATATTAATATTATATGTTAATATTATATTTGATAGAACGCCCTGTTTGTGCTCTGTGAAGATTTAAATTCCATTCAGCTTTCTATAGCCTGAAAACTATAAAATAAAAATACACACACATACAACTTTGAATCTTGATGGTAATGTGCAAATAATAATTCTGATGTGGTATCAAAATATCAAATTTTAAAACATGCATTTAGTTTAACAGTCAAACATTTTAATAGTGTAGTGTCCATATTATATACTTTAAGACAGTTCTTAAGAAACTTCTCACCTTGAATTTAGGTTATTAAAGACGAACTACAGTCATAGGTGGAACCTCAGGCTTCTTCCATGGTCTTACGGAAAAATTAAATTTCACATAAAAGGTAGCAGGGAACTTAATGTAATTAAACGCCGGTTTCCAATATAAATGGATGACACTGTTTCGTATTTTAATTGCACCGAGGCAGCATCTTTAATACTTTTTCTGTAATGGAATTTCGCAATTTTACCTTGCATCTCAAAATTGTTTTTCTTCTATCATGTTTCTGTCTCTTAAGTTTAAAAGATATGCTAGTACTTAAAATGACATGGTTTTATTTTATTTGTTTTTTAATATGCAAAA
>CM063506.1:133959822-133964822 GCA_032207245.1 Pardosa pseudoannulata | reverse complement strand
CGCAACTGTAAATACAACACTTGTACTTGAAATCCATTTTTTTTTACCTCATTGGATATATAACAAACAGATACGCATTCATTTCACTAAAAATTTCAACAAGAAATTCTTTTATGATTTCGTTTTCAATAGTTGATTTGATTAAGTAATCATTGTGGCACAATACTATCTGCATCACTCTAAAAATCAGCACATATTATTTCTCAACTCATGCAAATATTTTGGCATAGAATTTGTATTACTCTACATGTAAATATATATTTGTATTTCATACAGACATTTTATCATAAAAAATAAATACAAATGTCACTTTATAAGGTACCAGAGAGAAAAGATGTGACAAAAAAATCCAAGTTGAATAGCACGTTCAAGAGCTTTTTATTGGTTTGTTTTAGGATTATTTATTCTGTTTTTGACTATTTTACACTATACACTTGTAAATATATCATAAATCAACTTATAATTGATAGATGATTTCTATCTTCTTAGATATATAACAAACGGCTATGCTTACATAGCTCTAAAAATTTATTTAACTTATGGAATCCCCTGCTATGGCTTGATGATTCTTAAAGAAGTATCCTCCAGGGATCACATCATAATTAAAGCCATGTTCAGAAGGGATTCACACGGTGCTGTTAAATAAAACAACTAGATCTAGACACAGGCATTTATTTAAGATAGTATAATGAATGACGTAGAGCCCTGGATATCTAACTGAACTAACTTTACAGAAGTTTAAAATACCGAAAGTACATACAAGTTACATAACATCAGGACCTTCGATTCAGCCGAGCCATCTGCTACTGTCACACTGACTCTTATATAGGCAGACAACATATACACACATTACAGACATTTGCATATTTAAAAAGATGCTGTGTTGCCACAAATAAAAATACGATAATTATAAAACTTTACTCATAACAAATATCCATACAGATCAAATAATTGTTACAATAATATGTCAAAATACATTACAATATTTATAATATATACAAGACACTATTTACTAAGACTGAATCATTAAGTCAACGGCCTTAATCAGAAATGATGCATATGACGTCAATCTTCAGCGAATCAAAACGAGGCAATGGCTTTAGTTGTTATTGCGTATTCACCACAAATTCAATAAGAAATTCTTTTGAAATTTTTTCAATAGGTGATTTGATTTGTTTACCATCTTTGCACAATACTATCTGCATAGCTCTTAAAATATTCTCAACTCATTCAAACATTTTACCTACAAAATAAATAAAGAAGAAAATAAAAATAAAATATATACTATAAAAAATACCCCGGAAAACAGTTGTGACAAAGAGAAAATCCATGGTAAATTGCACTTACAAGAGCTTGTTTTTAGTTTGTTTTAGGATTATTTATATAATTGTTTACCTTTTTAGATTTCACATCTGTGAATAAACTACTTATAATTGATATTAGATTTTCTATCGTATTGGGTATGTAGCAAACAGCCACACCTACTTGCAGTTCCTTTTTCAATAGATTATTTTAGTTTACTGTCTCTGCATAGAATCTGCATTACTCTACAAGTAAAGATATATTATTTTCATCTCACACAGATATTTTACCATCAAAAATAAATAAATAATAATGACCCTTTATAACATACCAGAGAGAAAAGATGGGACAAACATAAAATCCATGTGGAATAGCACCTACAAGAGCTTCTTATTGGTTTGTTTTAGGATTATTTATTCAATTTTTTTTTACCATTTTACACAATACAATTGTAAATATACAACTTAAAATTGATATATGCTTTATATTTTATTAGATGTATAACAAACAGCTATGGTTGGATAGTTCTAAAAATTTCTTGAATTCAATAAGGAATTCTTTTGTCATTTTTTCAATACATGAATTGATTAGTTTACCATCTTTGCACAATACTATCTGCTACACTCTAAAACTAACACATATTATTCTAGGCTCATACAAACAATTTACCTGCAAAATAAATAAAGAACAAAGTAAAAGTGAAATATATACTATAAAAATACCCTAGAGTACAATTATGACAAAAAGAAAATCCAAGATAAATTGCACTTACAAGAGCTTCTTATTAGTTTGTTTGAAGAATATTTATATAATTTTTTACTTTTTTAGATTTCACAACTATGAATGCACCACTTATAACTGATATTAGATTTTCTATTCTATTGAATATGTAGCAAACAGCCACACCTACTTGTAGTACCTTTTTCCATAGATTATTTGAGTTCACAGTCTTTGCATAGAATCCGCATTATGTTAAAGTAGAGATATATTATTTTCATTTCACACTTATGTTTTACCATCAAAAATAAATAAATAAAAATGACACTTTATAACACACCAGAGAGAAAAGATGTGACAATCAAAAACCCAAGATGATTAGTACCTACAAGATCTTGCTTGTTATTGGTTTGTTTTAGTATTATTTATTCAATTCTTTACCATTTTACACTATACAATTGTAAATATAAAATTATAATTGATATGTTTTCTATCTTATTAGATATATAACAAACAGCTATATTTGCATAGCACTAAAAACTTCTTTAATTCGACGAGAAATTCTTTTGTAATTTCTTTTCTCAATAGATTAGTTGATAAGTTTACTACCATCTTTGCACAATACTATCTGCATCACTCTGAAAATAAACACACATTATTCTCAGCTCGTACAAACATTTTACCTGCAGAATAAATAAAGAATTAAGTAAAAATAAAATAGACCCTATAAAAAATACCCGATAGAACAGTTATGACAAAGAGAAAATCCAAGAAAAATTGCACTTACAACAGCTTCTGATTGGTTTGTTTTAAGATTATTTACATACTTTTTTACCTTTTTAAATTTCACAACTATAATTAAACTACTTATAACTAATATTTAATTTTCTATCCTATTGGATATGTAGCAAACAGCCACACCTACTTGCAGTGCCTTTTTCAACAGATTATTTTAGTTATTACTGTCTCTGCATAGATTCTGCATTACTCTACAAGTAAAGATATATTATTTTCATTTCACACAGATATTTTACCATCAAAAATAAATAAATAATAATGACCCTTTATAACATACCAGAGAGAGAAGATGGGACAAACATAAAATCCAAGTGGAATAGCACCTACAAGAGCTTCTTATTGGTTTGTTTTAGGATTATTTATTCAATTTTTACCATTTTTCTACCATTTTACACAATACAATTGTAAATATACAACTAAAAATTGAAATATGCTTTATATTTTATTAGATGTATAACAAACAGCTATGGCTGGATAGCTCTAAAAATTTCTTGAATTCAATGAGAAATTCTTTTGTAATTTTTTCAATAGATGATTTGATTAGTTTATCATCTTTACACAATACTATCTGCATCACTCTACCATAAAAAATAAACAAAAATGTCACTTTATAACAGAAAGAAAAGATGTGACAAGAAAAAATCCAAGGTGAAAAGCACCTACAAGAGCTTCTTATTGGTTTGTTTTAGTATTATTTATTCAATTCTTTACCATTTTACACTATACAATTGTAAATATAAACTTATAATTGATATATGTTTTCTATCTTATTAGATATATAACAAACAGCTATGCTTACATAGGACTAAAAACTTCTTTAATTCGACGAGAAATTCTTTTGTAATTTCTTTTCTCAATAGATTAGTTGATAAGTTTACCATCTTTGCACAATACTATCTGCATCACTCTAAAAATAAACACACATTATTCTCAGCTCATACAAACATTTTACCTGCAAAATAAATAAAGAAGAAAGTAAAAATAAAATAGACCCTATAAAAAAAGTACCCGAGAGAAAAGATGTGACAAACAGAAAACCTAAGATGAATGACGCCTACAACCGCTTCCTATCGGTATATTTTAGGTTTATTTATTCAATTTTATTTTTCCGCGAAGATATTTTAAAGAACAGCGGGAAATATACGAAAAGTTTTTGATTGTGTTGGCGCTCTCTGATTTTCCTTTCGCTTTCCCGCTCCCGCAGGGGTGGTGGAAGAGGCGGCAAAATGTCCGATAAGACGTTTGTGGAGTATGCAGAAAGCATCATGATTCCACTATTTGTTGCAGCCGGAATTTCTTATCATCTGAATGGTGTGGAAGAATGGAAGGAATGGAAGTGGGAGAATCGGCATAATGTCTAGATAATTTGGCTCGCGGAATAGGGTGAAATGTTTTGTGTCCTTGCTTTTCTTTCTTTTTTTCTATCGTAAGCTACGAATTTAGCATTTAAGGTAACAATGGACGTTAGAAAATATTTGTAGGAATTTTTAAACTTTGAATTGTGAAATTTTGCACGGATATGCATTAAAGAAAATTAATCACGTTAAATAAATAGTAACCTCGCAAAATTATTTTAATTCAAAGTTTTAAAAGAATATATTAGCAGATATATAAAAACCTTATGTCTTGATGTCTAGTTACGACTAGCTCGAACTCGTAATGGAATCGTGAATATTAATCTTTTAATTTTAAATAGTTTTCACTTCATTATGTTTTTAATTTTTCTTGATAAAACTCAAGCATCCATTGCCTATTTTATTTCTTTGCCCCAGTCGTAGCCAAATTGTAATCATTAGTTGTTTGTGTAATCTCCTAAGTAGGTTAGAACTAGAGGGCTTGGCCCAGGAAGTTCTGTGCACCAATTTCACCGAGTCACCGAGTAACTCTGGTACATTATGGCTGTGAATGCTGGACAATGGCTAAATCTATGAAAAACGAACTTTTGATCTTTGATCGCAATAAAAACAAATTATTGGCAGAATTAGTGAATATGGTGTTTAGAGATTCATGTTTAACTTTGAAATTTACCAAAAACATAGGCAACCAGACGTCGTTAATATCTTGAAAAGTTACAGTATTTAGTTGCTTGTAACATTCTTTAGAGCTGAGAATACCAAATAAATACAATCTCACATTTGCCAAACCTATGGTAGCTTAATACATTGACGGAAAATAGGAACAAG
>CM063506.1:133937322-133944822 GCA_032207245.1 Pardosa pseudoannulata | reverse complement strand
ACATAGAGAACTGTAGTGATGGCTAGACAAATGTATTTAGCTTCGATATTAATGTGTTTAAAGCATACAAGTGCCTAAAAATAGTCATAAAATAATAGAAAAATGAAAAAGTATTTGAAAAAAGAAAGAATTTAAATGAATAAAGAAGCCCTAGGTCTGCTTCTGAACTCCTGATGTGCGAAATCATAGTCAGGCAGATCATCAATAATTTCATTAGGAATATTATTTAAAGTATTAAAAAATCTCTGTGGCAGTTTAAGAATATGCTATTTAATGGTTGGTAAATTAAGATCTCACCGGATTATGTCATTACGAAAGTAGCAAAAACACAACAATCCTTGACAATAAGTCATAATAATAATAAAAATACGAGATACATTTGGCTTTTATAGTTTCATAAAGATCTTAAGCCCAGCCAATCAAATTACAGGCACAAGTCAAAACTAATCAAACACAAGCAATGAAAACACAAAAGGATCAACTCAAAAAAACCTCGTACGTCCGAGAAAAATATTGCTTAAATAATAATAAACAGCCAAGTCGCCAAGTATGAGTGCGATTACATATTTCAACACAATATAAAATGGGTATTATAAATCAATAATTTTTTCTTTCTTTACTAAATTATATTTGGAAAATCATTTTCTCTTAATTTATGCAACCTTAAAATAAAAAACAACAAATATTTCATTTCCGTTCGGCCCCAAACAAATTCCTGTAAAATATCTAATATATAGTTCTAGCAAAGGAACAGCTAATAAATAACACACCATGGGGAAAAAAGAGCAATACTATAAAATATTTAATGCCGAACTTGGGGAAAAATCTAATTCCCGAAGTTTCTTCCGCCACTACACTCTTCCCATCCCCCTTAACTACCGAAAGGGATAGAAAAGGATAGAAAAACAAATAAATAAATAACATCCATTGCGAAATAGACTACAGATTGAAAACTAAACGACTATATCTTCGTTTTTTTTTCTCCAAGCCTTATCACGAGAGCATCATAAAAGTGTTATGCCGTTCGTTTATTTCGCTGGTTGAAATTTTTCTGTTATCTTGAACTTCGATTTCATTTTTCAGCGAAAGAAATGATGGAAAATGTAGATCGAGATAAAGGAGTGGAATATTTCACAGCAAAAATGGTTAACTACGGAGAGAATTTTTAATTTCGCCAGTCATTTCTCTGAGGGATTGAAAGTTCAGCAGTTAGGTTTTTTTTTTTCGCATGTTAAGCCAGCATATTGAATGAAATTAATCAAAAAGAGCTGTTCAATAGGTTTTGCATGCATAGGAGTACGTTTGCAGTGATTTAGTATGTAGTTTTGAATGGAAAAATTCATCAGATTTTTTTTACAAATAAGTCTTTTAAATAATCACTTTCCATTTGGACCTTTCACGTTTTTTTTTCTGTGTAAACTTTCTAACCCGGCAATTGTCTCAAAGAGATAAATTTGTTAAAAATAAGTTGATTTTCGGAATTTTAAATGAGTTTTATCTTTTGATTCTTTTCGGTTTGCTTCATATGTTTGACGTCAGATATTTGTAAGTTGTAATTTATATTATCCTCTTTTCCTACTTTCAGTGCAGTAGTTTAAATGATTATTATCTTTTTAATGTGAATTAAACATAACAAACCTGCTAAAGAGATAAGATGCTAATGTAAAGGCAAAATGTTTCAGCGAAAGAAATTTTAAACATGTATACCATGTAGTACATTTACTACAGTTCAATATGTTAGACTATTGCAGAATTAAGTAGCCTTAGCAGAACCCAAAACAGTTCCATCTACGGGTTTTAAACACGATAAATTTTGAGAAAATACGTTGAAAAGTGTAGGCTATGTAATACATTTACTGTAGGTTCATAAATTAGTCGATTGTAGTCAATACAGAATTGTAACAGAATCAAGAGACCATTCAATCAAAAAGTGTGGCAAGCAAAAAGTTAAGGAAAAAATGTTTGAAATGTAGACTATATAGCACATTTATTGTAGATCAATAAATTAGCCAATTATAGTCGATAAAAATATCGTTTCAGAATCAAGATGCCATTCGAGCAATGAGTGTGGATACTAAGCATTTATATTAAGCAGCTATAATATTTTCCACCAAAATTAAATTTTTATTGGGTAATAAAATTTCAAAAATTATTCTTTTACTTTTATAAATTTAAAGTATATATTTATTTTAAAAAATATTGAGTTATAAAAATTTATGTATTATATCTGTATTTCTTTCTACGCTTATATTTCGCCAGTCATTTCTCTGAGGGATTGAAAGTTCAGCAGTTAGGTTTTTTTTCGCATGTTAAGCCAGCATATTGAATGAAATTAATCAAAAAGAGCTGTTCAATAGGTTTTGTATGCATAGGAGTACGTTTGCAGTGATTTAGTATGTAGTTTTGAAAAGAAAAATTCATCAGATTTTTTTTTACAAATAAGTCTTTTAAATAATCACTTTCCATTTGGACCTTTCACGTTTCTTTTTTCTGTGTAAACTTTCTAACCCGGCAATTGTCTCAGAGAGATACATTTGTTAAAAATAAGTTGATTTTCGGAATTTTAAATGAGTTTTATCTTTTGATTCTTTTCGGTTTGCTTCATATGTTTGACGTCAGATATTGTAAGTTGTAATTTATATTATGATCTTTTCCTACTTTCAGTGCAGTAGTTTAAATGATTATTATCTTTTTAATGTGAATTAAACTTAACAAACCTGCTAAAGAGATAAGATGCTAATGTAAAGGCAAAATGTTTCAGCGAAAGAAATTTTAAACATGTATACCATGTAGTACATTTACTACAGTTCAATATGTTAGACTATTGCAGAATTAAGTAGCCTTAGCAGAACCCAAAACAGTTCCATCTACGGGTTTTAAACACGATAAATTTTGAGAAAATACGATGCAAAATTGTAGGCTATGTAATACACTTACTGTAGGTTTATAAATTAGTCGATTGTAGTCAATACAGAATTGTAACAGAATCAAGAGACCATTCAATCAAAAGTGTGGCAAGCAAAAAGTTAAGGAAAAAATGTTTGAAAATGTACACTATGTAATACACTTACTGTAGGTTTATAAATTAGTCGATTGTAGTCAATACAGAATTGTAACAGAATCAAGAGACCATTCAATCAAAAGTGTGGCAAGCAAAAAGTTAAGGAAAAAATGTTTGAAATGTAGACTATATAGCACATTTATTGTAGATCAATAAATTAGCCAATTATAGTCGATAAAATATCGTTTCAGAATCAAGATGCCATTCGAGCAATGAGTGTGGATACTAAAAATTTATATTAAGCATCTATAATATTTTCCATTAAAATTAAATTTTTATTGGGTAATAAAACTTTTCAAAAATTATTCTTTTACTTTTATAAATTTAAAGTATATATTATTTTAAAAAATATTGAGTTATAAAATTTATGTATTTATCTGTAATTTCTTTCTACGCTTATATTTCGCTAGTCATTTCTCTGAGGGATTGGAAGTTCAGCAGTTAGGTTTTTTTTGCATGTTAAGCCAGCATATTGAATGAAATTAATCAAAAAGAGCTGTTCAATAGGTTTTGCATGCATAGGAGTACGTTTGCAGTGATTTAGTATGTAGTTTTGAATGGAAAAATTCATCAGATTTTTTTTACAAATAAGTCTTTTAAATAATCACTTTCCATTTGGACCTTTCACGTTTTTTTTTCTGTGTAAACTTTCTAACCCGGCAATTGTCTCAGAGAGATACATTTGTTAAAAATAAGTTGATTTTCGGAATTTTAAATGAGTTTTATCTTTTGATTCTTTTCGGTTTGCTTCATATGTTTGACGTCAGATATTGTAAGTTGTAATTTATATTATGATCTTTTCCTACTTTCAGTGCAGTAGTTTAAATGATTATTATCTTTTTAATGTGAATTAAACTTAACAAACCTGCTAAAGAGATAAGATGCTAATGTAAAGGCAAAATGTTTCAGCGAAAGAAATTTTAAACATGTATACCATGTAGTACATTTACTACAGTTCAATATGTTAGACTATTGCAGAATTAAGTAGCCTTAGCAGAACCCAAAACAGTTCCATCTACGGGTTTTAAACACGATAAATTTTGAGAAAATACGTTGAAAAGTGTAGGCTATGTAATACATTTACTGTAGGTTCATAAATTAGTCGATTGTAGTCAATACAGAATTGTAACAGAATCAAGAGACCATTCAATCAAAAAGTGTGGCAAGCAAAAAGTTAAGGAAAATGTTTGAAAATTGTAGGCTATGTAATACACTTACTGTAGGTTTATAAATTAGTCGATTGTAGTCAATACAGAATTGTAACAGAATCAAGAGACCATTCAATCAAAAGTGTGGCAAGCAAAAAGTTAAGGAAAAAATGTTTGAAATGTAGACTATATAGCACATTTATTGTAGATCAATAAATTAGCCAATTATAGTCGATAAAAATATCGTTTCAGAATCAAGATGCCATTCGAGCAATGAGTGTGGATACTAAGCATTTATATTAAGCAGCTATAATATTTTCCACCAAAATTAAATTTTTATTGGGTAATAAAACTTTTCAAAAATTATTCTTTTACTTTTATAAATTTAAATTATATATTATTTTAAAAAATATTGAGTTATAAAATTTATGTATTATATCTGTATTTCTTTCTACGCTTATATTTCGCTAGTCATTTCTCTGAGGGATTGGAAGTTCAGCAGTTAGGTTTTTTTTCACATGTTAAGCCAGCATATTGAATAAAATTAATCAAAAAGAGCTGTTCAATAGGTTTTGCATGCATAGGAGTGAGTTTGCAGTGATTTAGTATGTAGTTTTGAATGGGAAAATTCATCAGATTTTTTTTACAAATAAGTCTTTTAAACAATCACTTTCCATTTGGACCTTTCACGTTTTTTTTCTGTGTAAACTTTCTAACCTGGCAATTGTCTCAAAAAAGATAAATTTGTTAAAAATAAGTAGATTTGGGGAATTTTAAATGAGTTTTATCTTTTGACTCTTTTCGGTTTGCTTCATATGTTTGATGTCAGACAATTTGTAAGTCGTAATTTACACTATCCGCTTGTCCTCCGTTTAGTGCAGTTTATTATTTTTTGAATGTGAATTAAACTTAACAAGCCGAATGATGTCCGAATGGTTAGGGTTCTGGCCTTCGGAACCGGTGTTCGTGGGTTCGAATCCCACTTTGGCAGGGATGTTTGTAGCCGTTCGGAATCGGCTTTAAGCAGTAGGTCCCGGTCTCATTAGCCCTCTTGTTGCAAAAAGTAGACCATAGCACTCCAAACCAACCTAAACCAACCAACCTAAACTTAACAAAGTTCCTGAAGAGATAAGATGTTGATGGAAAGGCAAAGTGTTTCAGCGAAATAAATTTTATGCATGTATATCATGTAGTACATTACTATAGATCAATATGTTAGACTATCGCAAAATCAAGGAGTCTCAGCAAAATAAAAAAAACATTTCCATTTTCGGGATTTAAACAAGAGAAATTTTTAAAAAAGATGTTAATAAGTGTAGGCTATATAATACACTTACTGTAGGTTCATAAAATAGTCGATTGTAGTCAATACAGATTCGTAACAGAATCAAGAGACCAATCAATCAACGAGTGTGGCACGCAAGAAGTTACGGATTTAATGCGTTCAGTGCAGTTGTTTAAAATGTTTATTATTTTTTAAATGTGAATTAAACTTAACAAATGTGCTGAAGAGATAAAATGTTAATGGAAATGCAAAATGTTTCAGCGAAAGAAATTTTAAATATGTATACCATGTAGTATATTTGCTACAGACCAATATGTTAGACTATTGCACAATTAAGGAGCCTTAGCAGAATTAAAAAAACAGTTCAATCTACGGGTTTTAAAGAGAAATTATGGGAAAAGATGTTGAAGAGTGTAATCTATGTAATACACTTACTGTAGGTTCATAAATAAGTCGATTGTAGTAAATACAAAATTGTAACAGAATCAAGAGACCATTTAATCAACGAGTGTGGCACACAAGAAGTTACGGATTTACTCTGTTAAGTGTAGTTGTTTAAAATGTTTATTATTTTTTAAATGTGAATTAAACTTAAACGTGCTGAAGAGATAAGATGTTAATGAAAAAGCAAAATGTGTCAGTGAAAGAAATTTTAAATATATATACTATGTAGTATATTTACAATAGATCAATATGTTAGACTATTGTAAAATTAAGGAGCCTTATCATAATTAAAAAAAACAGTTCCATCCACAAGAAATTATAGAAAAAGATGTTGAAAGGTGTAGGCTATGCAATACACTTACTGTAGGTTCATAAATTAGTCGACTGTAGTCAATACAGAATTGTAACAGAATCAAGATACCATTCAATCAACGAATGTGGCACGCAAGAAGTAAGGGAAAAAAATTTAAAAATGTAGACTATGTAATACATTTACTGTAAGTTCATAAATTAGTCAATTGTAGTCAATACATAATTGTAATAGAATCAAGAGACCATTCAATCAACGAGATCGGAATGTAAGAAGTCAAGGAAAAAATGTTTGAAAATGTAGACTATGTAATACATTTACTCTAGGTTCATAAATTAGTCGATTGTAGTCAGTACATAATTGTAATAGAATCAACAGACCATTCAGTTAACGAGTGTGGAACGTAAGAAGTTAGAGAAGAAATGTTTAAAATTGTAAACTATGTAATTCATTCACTGTAGGTTCATAAATTAGTCGATTGTAATCAACACAGAATCGTCACATAATGAAGAGACCATTCAATCAACGAATGTGACACACAAGATGTTAAGGAAAAAATGTTTAACAATGTAGACTATATAGCACATTTATTGTAGATCAATAAATTAGCCGATTATAGTCGATACAAAGTCGTTTCAGAATCAAGAAGCCATACGAGCAATGAGTGTGGATCCTAAAAATTTATATTAAGCATCTATAATATATCTATACACTGGGGATACCGCTTAAGGTTGACCACCTAACAGGAACATATGCTTCGCACCCCAGGGTCCTTGGTCTCGGAAACGGAGATTGGCACCTTAGGCTCTGGCCCCCTAGAGGCTGTTGGGCCGAGGATTAGAGCTATAATATTTTCCACCAAAATTAGATTTTTATTAGGTAAGATAACTTTTCAAAAATTATTCTTTTATGAATATTTAAAAAAAATATTAAGTTATAAAATTTATCTATTATATCTTTATTTCTTTCTACGTTTACGTTTCATATTTATTGTATTTTTTAAATTTTACATTAATACATTTTATAAATTAGTTAGTAAATAATTTTGTTTAATGTAGTTTAAATATATAATAATACTGAAAATATTCTCGGGTTTCATACTCGTTGATTATATGGTCTGTTGTTTCTCTTATGATTCTGTATTGACTACAATCGACTACGATGTTAATATGTAGTAAATGTACTATAAGGTCTATACTTTCTAACACTTCTTTTCATAATATTTTGGGGCCAAGCGATGGCCAACAAGTTA
>CM063506.1:133879822-133929822 GCA_032207245.1 Pardosa pseudoannulata | reverse complement strand
AAGAAGTGGAGAGACATTAATTACGTTCACAAAACCTTTCTATAAACCGAGGTCCTTCAAATAAGATGAATTTAATTTGTTGATAGTCTTCTCGTTCTTTCAATATTTTTAGAAATATTTTAGGTTTTTTTCTGCTATAAAGAAATGCAATATGACTTCATAAGTTGAGCAAAGAAGTGGAGAGATATTAATTAGGTCCACAAAACCTTTTTATATACCGAGCTCCTTCGAGAGAGATGAAATTAATTTGTTTCTTACAAGATTCTGGTAGAAGAAAACGTGTTGAAAAATATTTAGGGAAATTCCTTACACAGAATTGACCAAAAAACGTTTGATATACAGAAATGTAACTATGGTAGTATATTTGAATTTAGCACTTCCAGGACTAGGGGGTTATATCGGAAATTTATCTTGTTTCTTCGGTATTTTTAGAATTATTTTAGGTTTTTTCCGAGATAAAGAAGTGCTAGACAACTTCATAAGTTGGAAGAAGAATTGGAGATAAATTACGTCCACAAAACCTTTCTATAAACCGAGGTCCTTCAAACCAGATGAATTTAATTTGTTCAGTGCAAGATTCTGGTAGAAGAAAAATATGTTGAATAATATTTAGGGACGTTTCTTAATGATAATTGACCAAAAGACGTTTGATACACAGAAATGTATCTATGGTAGTCTATATGACTTTAACAACTCCAGGACTAAGGGTTATATTGGAATACCATGAATGTTTTTATAACCCGTTACTTTGTTGATAATCTTCTAGTTTTTTCAGTATTGTTAGAATTATTTTAGATTTTTTTTCTGCGATAAAAATGTGCAAGATGACTTCATAAGTTAGGCAACGATGTGGAGTGACATTAATTACGTTCACAAAACCTTTTTATAAACCGAGGTGCTTCGAGGGAGATGAATTTAATTTGTTCAGTACATGATTCTGGTAGAATTAAAATGTGTTTAATAATATTTAGGGAAGTTCCTTAAACACAATTGACCAAAAGATGTTTGATATAAAGAATTGTATCTCTGGTAGTGTATATGAATTTAACACTTGCAGGACTATGGATTATATTGAAATATCATCAATATTTTTATAACCCGTTACTTTGTTGCTAATCTTCTTTCAATATATTTTTGGAATTTTTTAGGTTGTTTTGTGTCATAAAAAGGGCTATATGACTTTATAAGTTGGGCAAAGAAGTGGAGAGACATTAATTACGTCCACACAACCTTTTTTTATAAACTGTGGTCCTTTGAGGGAGATGAATTTAAACTATCAGTACAAGATTCTAGTAGAATAAAAATGTGTCGAACAATATTTAGGGAAGTTCCTTAAACAGAATTGACCCAAAGATATTTGATATACAGAAATGTATCTATGGTAGTATATTTGAATTTACCACTTCCAGGACTAGGGGTTATATTCGAATATTATCAATATTTTATATAATTCTTGATAATCTTCCTTTTCTTTCAATGAATTTGAGGAATTTTTTTAGGTTGTTTTCTGCGATAAAGAAGTGCTAGATGACTTTATAAGTTGGGCAAAAAAGTGGAAATACATTACGTCCATAAAACCTTTTTATAAACCGAGCTCTTTCGAGAGAGATGAGTTTAATTTCTTCAGTATCAGATACTGATAGGAGAAAAAGGTGTTGAATAATATTTAGAGAAGTTTCTTAAACAGAATTTACCACAAGAGGTTTGATATACAAAAATGTATCTCTGGTAGTATATATGAATTTAACGCTTCCTGGACTAGGGATTAAGTTGAAATTTCATCAATATTTTTATAACCCGTTACTTTTTTGATAATCTTCTTGTTCTTTCAGTATCTTTTTTGGAATTATTTTGTTTTTTTTTCCTACGATAAAGAATTGCTACAAAACTTTATAAGTTGGGGTAAGAAGTGGAAAGACATTAATTGCTTGTTACTAGAAAGCATTTTTTAATTCCAAAGCTGCTACAAATATTAAAGAACCAATGTTAAAGACATCTACTGAACGAAAGAAAAATTATGTATGTGTAATGTAGAATATACATTTATATGGATATATACACTTATATGGATATAACTATACTAGATGAACCGACAGATATTGTCCTGTTTTAATGCTATATTTCCAAAAATTGTAAAATGTTTTTAAATAAATTATAAATTGGACCGTCCTGATGGAAAATTAGGGAAAAAATATTTTAAAAGTACTTCATGCCACCACAAGGTACAGTCATCACAAACGTAATTAGATTAAATTAAAATCCCCCTCATCTCCTGTACACGGATTCGATCCTGGGACTTCTTATACTGAAGCCCGCTGCTCTGACCATCACAGATACGTAAGCTGTGAAGGGTTTCAAGCGGTATTACAGTCTGTTCCATAAGAGCGTGTAGTTCATATCTTCGTCAATAGATAGCACTTAGATACCGGATGCACTTGTTTTTCAAACATTAGAGAAGAATGCTTTATGGTTATATTCTTTATTCGATTTGTTTTGCTATGTTTAAATCAACAATTCCAAAATGAGTGCCACGTATGCGAGCCGTTTTGAGGTAGTGTTTCTGTGTAACGATCCAAAAGTACCAAAAATGTCTTGTGCAGCTGCAGCCCGCTACACGAGAAAGTCGGAGTCAAGAAGTGGGTAACACGTTATAAAACGGTACAATATGTTGACGACCAACCGGAACGAGGTAAACTGCATTCAATGTTAAAATCGAATGATAAAGTGAATCTTTCATAATCAATAACAATGTGGAAGGGACAACTTATTAAGTGAAATGTATTTCCGTTTAATGTGTATACTACACGGTACAAATGTATTTTTAACTAATTCGTTTGTATTTTCAGAGAAATAGACGATATGTTCTTATGGAACAGACTTTATAGTCTCAATAAGCACCCAATTCTGGATTTTTAATTAAAAAATAATTTCTATTGGATCAAATTCTGAATCTAAACAATTCTTGAATCGGCTTTATGACATACGCCAAATTTCATAAAAATCAGTTCAGTCGTTTAGGAGGAGTTCTATTACAAACACACGGACAGAAGAATCTTATATATATATATATATACATATATATATACATATATATATATATATATTTATATATATATATATATAGATAGATGGATAGATAGATAGATAGATAGATAGATAGATAGATAGATAGATAGATAGATAGATAGATAGATAGATAGATAGATAGATAGATAGATAGATAGATAGATAGACAGATAGATAGACAGATAGACAGACAGACAGACAGACAGACAGACAGACAGACAGACAGATATATATATATATATATATATATATATATATATATAAACATATATATACATATATATAGATATATATATACATATATACATACATAAATATACATACATATATACATATATATATATATATATACATACATATATACATATATATATATATATACACATATATATATATATATGTATATATATATAATTCATATTCATGTACAAATATTAATCCCAGTAGCTTGGAAATTGTAGCCTTAAAATTTTTAACGCTTAAGTTGAGTTTACGATTTAGAAAGTTTATTTCTGCTTACCTTAACAAGTAAATATCTGAACCAAAATCTAAAAACAAAAATCCTTCCCTACACTTGCCAACCACGTCCAAAGAATCCTATAAACACAAATATCTCTGTTAGATTTTAGATATGCATTTCTCGCGACCACTGAATATTTTATAGTATTCGGCAATTCAGACTTATTTATGGACAGGCGGTATTTTTCTTGCAATGTAGAAAAAAGGGGGGGGTAAATAAATAAAATATGTTTTATCGAGGAAACTCTTATGCAATCAGTTTTTCAATAAAACGGATGGAAAAACTTGGATGTTATTTATTTATTGGTGCATAGATTTCGCGAGGACTTTTAACGCTGTTCGGGAGGGGGTGAGAGGAACTTCGAAGTAATGAAGGCTGTTTTTCTAGAGATGTATTTTTATTTTAGAAAGGTAATGTTGACTTATATATCTTATTTATTTTTTACTGTAACATTCATTCTATTGTATTACTGTCTATTGTATACTGTAACATTCATTCTATTATTAACACGTGTGAGACAAATAAATCGCTTAAGTATATGGCGAATCAATTAATCTAGGATTATAGCTGTTGTAATGTAAATTAATTTCTTGTAATGTACTTACAGTACTAACACCAGTGTTCGTTTACAAAGGGTAAACACAGTAAAAATATGATACCTTACATTTAGATTAAGACATTTATTCTGTACACTATTTACAAATTGATACCCTACTTGATCACCATATAATATAACTAGCAATTATTTATGTTTTATATTCATATTTACACCATAATTGTTACAATTCTCTTTAGTTATGAGTTATTCCTTAACCCCTTCCGGTATGATTTAATAACGAAAAACAGTGCATGAAATAACCATTTAATTTTTATTTAAAAAAACTTGTTTCATTTTACAATTCTTACATATTCTTAATTAAAATCCACTTTTTACATAGTGTTAAATAATATCAGAAACAGTAAAATTAAGAAAATATCAAAGCAAAACATTAATAAGGTATACAGATAATAGTCTTCAAGCTAATGGTACTTTTCAAAACAAAGTGCAAAGAAATTCTTAATTGTTTACACCGCCAAATAGTCTCACTTTTAATTTGATTCTTGTAACACACACGGTATTTCTTAGTAGGTTTTCTTTTATTCTGACTCATTAATTTGGCAATGACTTGTACCAAGTAAACAATATGCAATAGTAACTTGTGATTTTCACAAGTGATAAAAGTGTTGCCAAATTCAGTACACTAGAAATTTTAAACTAAATTAATTATCATATTTAACAGTAACTTTAATCGCATGACGAGTGTAGCTCGTCATTGTGCGGTATGGAATGAAAAACTAATGACGAGCTAGACTCGTCATTTTACCGGAAGGGGTTAATCAAAATATTGAATTACTAACTGAGGCCTAAATAACCGTCATGAATATGTTAAATCTGTTTTTCCTCCAGTAAAAGCACAGGGGAGCAGGCAGGGGCTTTCCTCATGCGGTGTGTCGATCAGGGCTTTCGGCCGCACGGGACGTCGGTGCTGGCCAGCAGGGCTTGGGATTTCTATGTACAGCTACTCTTGTCTGCACCAACGAGGACCATCTACCTTAAAACAAAGGTTTAAGATGTTGTGGGTGTCCCCGGGTGTACAATCCACAGCAGCTCTTAATATACAATGCATTATAGTAAATACAGTAAAATTATCTCAAACTAGCACATACAAATCATGATATACTCTTAACGCTAGATTTACTGAAAGTGTCATTTTGACACCTAGCGATCGTTTATCTCTGACAGATTTTTTTTTTTTTTTTTTTTTTTTTTCGAAAATATCTTAATTTTTTCTTGACTTTTAATAAACCATTGTGATTTATGAAATAGTAAAGATTTAAAGAAAATCGTATATTTAATATAGCCTTAACAAATGGTTTTAACCACAAATACCGTAGGTGTCATTTGAGAGAAAATAAATTTGAAAACATTTCATTGTACTATCTGAACACTGTTACTACTCTAAACTATTTTTATTTGCACCAGCTAAACAAAATACAAAGGAAAAGAATATGGTGGGTCTGCCCGACTTCGATTACTCTTCTTAACTCTCTTTTTGAACACCCCACCTCGGTTTTAACGCCTCTTTTTCTTCTTTTCCAATCGCCTGTTTGGTGAAATTTTCCCACATCTGCACCCCCTTCGGGAGTGCAGGTGGGCTCATTAAAATAGCCCCTTTTGTGAAAGCTGACATTATTCGTAGCCCCTGCCCCCATAACTCATTGTTACATCTCTGTGCAAGCTTGACAGTTACGCTTGTGCCATTCCGTGATCTATAACTTCTCCGCAGGGGTCCTCAAACACGAAGTCAACAAATGCATCTAAATTCTTCTTGCAAATTTCTCCCACAGCTGTGCAAGCACGTGCTGACCATCGTGGGAAAGTACCTCGCTACAATAGCCATTTAAAACATTGTGTAATGAAACAATTTTGCTTCACATACTTGACGTATTGTATGTTGTATGTTAATATATTTTGGTTATTATGTTTGAGCTTTGTGCTACTCAGTCAAATCATTTAGTAATTCATATTTCCTGATTACTTTATCAGTTGTTATTCCCTATATAATAATAGCCTAATTTGTTTATGAAGCGGTTGGACCTGGAAAGGATAGAGGCATCCATATTGGATTCTTGATGAGTTAGGGTTAACTAAATTCAAAGAGAGTAAAGTTTATCTTCTCCTAATCTATGAATCAGATTCTAAAATAAAATGGTGTAAATATACATCATATCACAACAAAAAATACTGTTGTCTTTAAAACGTTCAAAATCCACCCCTTTCCCCGTTTTCGAGCATTTAATGCCATTTATATGAAGCCCCATTTTGAGAGCAGGCTCTTGAATTTTGTTAAATTTAATATCTCATAATAAATTTATCATTATATTTATTTAATCAATTTATCTCATAAATAATAAGTAAAAATAATTTTTTTAACATTATGACATTATTCCTTTCACCATCTCATTTAATCATTCCTTATTTTAAATTATTTAAATATCGTCTGCATTATTTTCATAAGTTTTATCATTGAACTTAGATATTACGTAAATAATTTTCTTTTATATTTGGCTTAAATAATCGATTAGGTACATCTGTGATAATTTTAAATTTAACCAACGATTATTTTTTGTTGCAAGATAATTCAGCCAAAAAACAAACCATTTATTTATCTGCCTCATAGGGTACTTTACAATTATGGAAAATTAAAAATTTTACTGATCCCGTCATATGACTGGCTATTTGCTAGTACTATCATAGTAAATAATTTCAAAATTTAGAATGTATTTCAAATGTATAGAAAAAATATACAATGAACTGTTTTTTGCTATACATAAAATAATGGTGTCAGTGCTTAAGTCGGTAAGGTGTAGATGTTTGGTACCGAAGAACGAGGATTCGAATATTAATACTGGCACAAATGTTCGAATAATGGAGGATTTATTGTATTACAGCCATACATTTTCTACCAATTAAATGTCTTTTTCATCCATGTGTACTAAAATTATTCTATTGTAAAATGTTCATTGTCACATAAGAAATTTCTCCATTATTGATCAGTGAAAAAAAGAATTTTTAAACGTTGACAGACAGGTAGGGGATAATTCTTTAATAGGATAATAAAACCAGATTACAAGACCTGATATTATGAAACAATAATTCAGATTCCATATTTTGTTATCTATAATTCATATTCGAACAAACAAGCTTTTCCCATTAAATATCTCCAAAACCGTTAAACTGAGGCTTCGTTTACAAAGTCAACGGCAGCAAAGCGTGCAACTTCTGCTTTTCCAATAATGACCTAGTCTGCGAACTTCACATGACTCCGGTTGCCCCGAAGTAGTAAATGCCTTGATGTCTTTCAGTAGGCAGTTTACATATTGCACAATAAATGTTTATGTCCAGTGGCATTAAAAGTGTTTGCACCCTAAACTTAAATACTCTCTGTTTTCTCCCATTATCCTTCGGCGAGCGTCGGAAATCGGGTCGTAAAATCCGCCTTAACATCACAAACACTCCTAATATCAGATCTTTTCTCTGCAGGGGAGTAGATCGTTCGAAATTATGCCCTTCGATGTGTTTTCGTTCGATGATTTCGTTCTTCCGCAAAAACGACAGTCCAGGAGAAAACAATGCTTTCCCAAAATGGTTACTGACATCGTTTCAAAATACCCTAGGCGGCTATTAACACGCTTGGCAACCTTCCAGTCATTCTTTTCTGGAGGTTATGGTGGGTGGATACCTCCAGAATTCGCCAAGTGGCGATCGCCAAAGGGAATGCATCTCTCTAATGAGGCAAATAAATGTACGTGAACTGGAACCAGAGACCGAAAATTTAAAGAAAATGTATCTGGATGTTTCTTAGGACTGTAGAATCATGTTCAACTAAGAATTAAGAGGCACACGAACCTTAAGAATACGAAACATGCCATAACTCAAAGAGTTATACGATTTGACTTAGATTTCATTCTCATTTATTCATTAATGCAAAATTTTTCTACCTAGTCAATATAAGATTATTATGTAAAAATAATATTTAATTTGCATTACACTTATTGGCAAGTATTTATGCAGTATTAAAAATAGACTAAAATAAACTAATTAAAACAAATATTTTAGCTGATACCAAATTTAATATACATGTGTGTGCAATCGTGTGCAATGGTGAATATGTAATATAACAAAAAATTAAGCTAGACGCATCTCAATTATTTCCCCAATTTAAATTCCATTTTGTTATAAAGAAAAAACTCAATTCCATAGCGGAATAATCTTCCCTTTTTCCCATCAGAAAATCTTAACTTAGTTCTTATTTCCTTGTTCATATCTATTCTCACGAGAATGAGTTCTGCAATTAAGACCCTGATACCTGATTTTGCCCCTTTTAAGTAATCAACTGACAGGCCAAAGGAATCTTGAATTTCCAATTTTCTGGTACTATGCACTTCCGTTTCGCTCTAGGTTTAGTTTCTGTCAGATTTTAGACAAGGAATTTAGCTAGAATCCGTATGCAGTACGATTGTGCTGTTTAACGTCAATAAAAATAAGGTTTAAAAGTGATCGGTTAATCGACTGCCTCATTTTTGTTGAGACTAGCCTCTGAAAACCAAATTTGGACTAGTTTCTTTAATTTTTCAGGTAATTTTGAATTGCTACCAAATATATGGGGAATCCTGGATGATTTACAAGGTCTGTGATCTCAAACCTCTGAATCTGCGGTGTTATACACACACACACACTGATATATATATATATATATATATATATATATATATATATATATATATATATATATATATATATATATATATACATACATACATACATACATACATACATACATACATATATATATACATACGCACGCGTATGAGAAGTCAAAGAGCCAAAGATATCTTGATAATGTTTTTATTCATGAATATTGCACAGTTTAACCGTCAACCATCAAAACAAGGCAGGTAGTTAGTATTGAGTCTACATTCCAATAAAGGAGCAACATTTAGCCAGGGTTCATACAGCAACCCTTTTTCAAGATGCTTTCTATCTCTGAAACCTTACGCGTTAAGTATTTTTAAAAGGAGTCAATAAAAATTCCTCATCGTACATTAAAAGAGTGAGCTCCGTTTTTTACTCTCAAGCCCCTAATTTATTTTACGTTTCCAAACCCATATACATACATACACACACGCATACACTTACGTTTGTGTGTGTTTATTTTTTTTTCTTATTTCTTTTTTAACCCAATCTTATTCCTTAATATGCATTTTGTAGACACAAAACGTGTTAATCAAGAGTGTCATCGGCTTAAAATTCTTCCCATTTCGCAAAGCATTCTATGCAAGAGATGCGAATAGTCTTTCCAGTAACCATAATCGCCGGCAAATGGCTCAGTTTTAACCCTGATCTAACAGTTAAATTCGCTCAATAAGTTTCCGTCTCTCTGAGAAATATTACTCCTTTGTCTAGCAATGAGGTCCAACTATGTTTCAGCATGTGTTTTCGAGTACTTTCTCTCGCCTGCTGCTTACTAGTGAAGATATCCTTTTCTATCAGCTCTTAAATGCAATTTCAATTAGACTTGGACTGGCTTGCCGTTCTCTTCAATGTGGTTCGACTGTATCTTACTTTATTACCACTGGTTGATTAGGCTTTACCTTGCCCAGTAGTCTCTGCAAGTAAAAATAATAGGGGCTACATAATCACTGTGAATGGCAGTTATTAATTTTGCTCGAATATATATATATATATATATATATATATATATATATATATATATATATATATATATATAAATAATATGTAATACAATTCTAAAACTCATCTTTTTTTTTAAATATGGCGGCGAATGCTCATGGTACCTTTCCTGGTACCTTTGAATTTAGAGTCACAGCCCCGTTAATAAAGTTTTCCCTTGCATTATGATGTACTATATCTTCTATAATAAACTAGAGATAATTAAAGTAAAGTGAGTGGTTACCAGAGTGACATCAATCCTGGATCCACGCCCCTTCCAGTAGTTAATAAAAAAGCCTAGCAAGCAGATTTCATGGGTTTTTCTTTGAGAATGCGATGTAATATATCATGAAATATTTTCTGTTTTGTGTTCTTTTAGCCTACGGAAATTTGTGTGCTACCTGGTGTTCTAAATAAAATATTTTTGTAAGTCTGCATATATATACTAGGCTACAAAAATTGATAAAAATGACTACAGTTATTTAAATTATGTGGACGTTATATTAAGTTATTTCATGTGTGTGCGTGTGTGCGTACGTGCGCGTGCTTGTGAGTGAGTGAATGAGTGACTGAGTTGTGTGTGTGTGTGTGTTTATATATATATATAAGTAAAATATATATTAATAGAACTCATATCTTTCAAACATCCGGTCAGGTTGGATTATTTCGAAATCTCAATATATACGTAAGAAAATAAAATTCATAATTCCGTAAATTTTTTATTCATACTCGGTTACAATTTTTATAATGTCGGATAAAGAAGCTTAAAATGCTGTTTAGGGTTCTTGCTTCAAGGAATAAAAAGACCCTCTTCCCTCTTAAAAACAGCTTTTATATATTTCCCTTCGTCTTTTTTATTATCATTTAGGTGTGAGAATGAAAACGGCTGACGGCACTAAAATTTTTATATGTTCCCCCTCCCACTTGTAAAGCTCCCCATCCCAAGCTCGCTGTTAAGATGGTTCAATACGGGCATTGCTTCCGGGCAGCGCGAAAGGGAAGATATTTTGCTTTTTAATGCTACCTAGCTTATCTCTCAAATATTACTTAAGCGGATGTAGCTGAAGTGCACTTATCACGTGATGTATGGCTCAAATTCTTTCTGCGAGAATTTTAAGCAGATTTTGGCAACCATGGAGGAGCTGTGAAATAATTTCTGGGCGATAAAAAAGGGGAGAAATAGAGAGACAGAGAGGGGGGCATTAGTCAGGAACAGACGTGGCGTAAAGCAAGTCAACGAGGCACAAAACCTGAGGTGGTTTTAAAATTATTATCTGTTCCTTTGCTGAGAGAATTTTCAATATAAAACCTTGCCAGTCGGAGAAAATGATTTTGGGAAGTCAAAATATGTATTGGTTTGGATTTGACCTATAAAGAATCAGTTAGACAGATTTGTTATCCTGTTTATCCATAATCTATACAGAGAAGAGTGAGCAAGATATATTAGCTTTTTAATCTGTAAATTATTCAGAGAAGTGTGAGCAAGATATATTAGCTTATTAATCTGTAAATTATTCAGAGAAGAGTCAGCAAGATATATTAGCTTTTTAATCTGTAAATTATTCAGAAAAGATTCAGCAAGAATTATTAGCTTTTTAATCTGTAAATTATTCAGAGGACAGTCAGAAAGATATATTAGCTTTATAATCTACATATTATTCAGAGAAGAGTCATCAAGATACATTAGCTTTATAATCAGCAAATTATTCAGAGAAGAGTGAGCAAGATATAATAGCTTTTTAATCTGTAAATTATTCAGAGAAGACTCAACTAGATATATTAGCTTTATAATCTGTAAATTATTCAGAGAAGAGTCATCAAGATACATTAGCTTTATAATCTGCAAATTATTCAGAAAAGAGTGAGCAAGATATATTAATTTTTTAATCTGCAAATTGTTTAGAGAAGAGTGAGCAAGATATATTAGTTTTATAATCTGTAAATTATTCAGAGAAGAGTCAGTTAGGAAGAAAGGTTAACTTGTTTGTTTATAAACTACTTTCAAAATTTTCCTCAGATAAGATAATCATGAATTATAATTCAAATAAATGTAGAGTGATAAAAGTAGATTGAAAGTCAGAAATAGATGTTAAAGCACCCAATTCGAGACATGAAATTATTTTCTTTATGAATAATTATATTTACTGCTTCATTAAGAGCCGTAGTTGCTCAGGCGGTAAATGTAGCGATTTCGTCACTTGAGAGTAGCAGAAACTAGCAGTCCAAAGTTATGCCTTGTGTATTAACTCTCTGACTGCTCAATTTGTAGACCTACATCGTTTAAAAAAATGTTTGTGTGTGTTTGCCTATTTTAAATCTATATACATAGGAGAATTCAAAAATGTATTTTTATTCAAAAAGGGCTTTTTTATATAGATATTTATCATGAGAAAATAAGCTGTCAGAGAAGCCAATTTCAGTTGCTATCACAAGAAAAAATATAAATTACTATTGAATTACAGTTACTTTTTACTTATTCCAAATATATTTAATATAACTACAATTCCGTTATGAAATATACCTGTAGTTCTAGTCATAGAATTATATTTATTACATAATTAAACGTCTAATACTGTTTATAATTTATTTCCCTGGACGACGGGAAAAAGGCTGGATGTGCTCTTCAATAAAGGAGTAGCCTAACGATGACCGAGTGATTAGATCACTGATCTTTGGTACTCAGTATAGCGAAACTCAGTATAGCGTACACGTTTGTAGGCCTTCGGAATCGGCTTTAAGCAGTAGGTCTCGGTCTCATTAACCCTCGTGTTGGAAAAAAGTATACCGTAGCGCTCCAAACAGAACCAAAAAAGAAAGAAAATCACATGCCATCGCGGATTGAACAAATTTTACTACATGGCAGGCCAAGTCTGTAAGTCTTCTGCTTGATCCCTTCTTCAAAATTACGAGGACCTACTTGAGAGAAGTCGTTCTTTCACTTATTGGTGCTCATTAAAAAAACGAAAGGGGTACCCCTTGGCCTTAATACAAGAGCCTGCAGGCTCAATCGTGCTTGGTTTGTCCCAGTGGCATGAGAAACAACAACACGTTAGCAAGGCAGCGGTCGTAATGTCCTCCAAATTCCCAAACGATACCTTTGGAGGTGGCAGGCCAATACCGGGGTGTTTTGCTTCTTCACTGCTTTTAAATTACGAGGACACACTCTTAGAGGTCCAACCTCTGGAAAAAAAATATAACCATCTTTTCATGAGAAATCATATCACTTCTAAATGAACACGGCTCTAATCAACCACTACTTTACGGATGATTTTATCAGACTGGTACAAATGTGGAGAAAGGGTAGAATTTATAAACTAAACTCCTCGGCGCAACTGCCCCCAGGGGGTCAGAGCCTGCGGTGCCAATCTCCGTTTCCGAGATCAAGAGCACGGGGGTGTGAAGAATATGTTCCGGTTAGGTGATCAATCTTACGCGCAACCCTCAGTGTTCAGTTCTCAAGCATGCTTGATCCTCAGTTTGTCTACATACTGATGGGATGTAAGTCTGAGTCAGTCTCGCCCAGTCCGGGGATCGGACCTCGAATCCGTGCCGTGGGAGCGTGAAGCGCTACCCCAACGTCACTGGGCTACAGAATTTATAAGACATAAATTAAAAGAGATAATTCTATGTATTCATTCCATTTTTACAATGCATATAGCAGTATAAATATATATGATCACTACGCTTAATGTAATCGATAGAGCCGGTATTTCGGTGTTTGACAGAATATATAACAGAAAATAATATAGCAAGAAAATTCAGCTCTTGTTATCCGTAATATCATGCCACTATGTCATACTGCGATAGTCATTTTAGAACCTGATTTTATTATTTTTATGAACAATAAAAAAGTCGATAAAGTGTTAAACTTTCTCCCGAAAACCCTCAAAAGGAAAAAGTGGAAAATAAATCTGCCACCAAACATCTTTATTGTCCTCTTTTTAGTAGCTTTCCTGTATGAAAGATGCAAGGGTCAATAAAATCTTTATACATTTCTCTCCACAAAATATATCCCATCCTTTGGATCGTTGTGAAAAATGATTCAGTAACAGGAATATATATTAAGATTTTAAATGGTAGGAAGCTGATCTTCTAAATGTGTTTTTTGAAAAAGTGCATCCTGGTAAAGTTCTTTACATGCTGTCTGATCAAACTTTGTTTTTTTGGTCTTATCTCTATGATCCTTTATAAAAAGGTAAAGTAGGTATTTTTTATAAAGTGTAACAAAAATGCATATATTGGAAATTTTGTCCTTACAATAAATGTAATATTATTTTGGCTTCAGCTTCAAGGGTGGTATTAAACTTTTTTTTTACTTATTAAACAATACTTTTAACCCTTTATATACTGAATTAATTTACTATCAATTTTTTTACTGCCTTTTTACATCATTTTATAAGTTTTAATGGAGAATGATCATAGGAAAAAAAATTAATTTTTACTGTATTTTTATATTTAATTTTGCAGCTGGTACTTTCTAGTACCAACATATATTTTTGACTCTATGATAAAAAATAAAACATTAAATTATAAATAAAACAAATGAAATGATTACCAGCGAAGTATAGAAGTCTCTAAAAAATAATAGTACCAAATTACTGGTAATAAATCACTAAATTTACTCAATTGAACAACACGTGTATCAACTCTACCACAAAATGACCTTCGAAAACATCACACCAATTATAAAATTCCTACTATGAGAATAAAAAGGATTCCTGATTGATTTTCTGTCATTTCTTTTCTGGTGTAGGAACTGCACCGTTCATGTTCTTGTGAGTACCGTCTGGAAAAACAACTTTATTAGGAATATATAGGTGTTTGATTGAAGCGGTACTTGTAAGTACCGTCAGGATAAAAAAAAAATTGAAAGTATCCGATTACGTTTGGCTGAAAAAGATACAACTCTGCTCTTTGGTACTGGAGTTCACGAGTTCAAATCTCGCTGATATGATAGTTTATAGCCATTAGGATTCGGCTTTAATAAGTTATATCCGTTCTAATTACCCCTCGTGTAGCTAAACAGTAACGATCTAAACCAAACCGACTGCGGTACTTTAACACCCGTTTCCGTAAAATAAACTAAATTTTTAATATTAGTATTTTTAGTGGGAAAACATATAAAACACATATTTGGTTGATAAATTTGGTTGATAAATAAATTTGGTTGGTAATTTATTATAGATTTTCTTAAAGAAAAGTGGAATATTCCATATTTAATGTTCAAACCCTTTCAAAATATATTAATATCTCACTATACCTTCTTAAATAAAAGTTTTTCATTTACTTAAATACCCTTAAAAACGCAGAATAGATAAATAAAATACTATAAAGTATTATAAAGTTCTATCAAATAGTCATAAAAATATTATATTTTTAAAAGATTAAGAGCGATTTTCACCTGTAGTGTTTGTTTCCCTACAGTAGACATATCCTATCTGCATAAATACTTTTACAGGTTAAATTTATGAAATAGATATAATTTCTCTCTCCTGTGTACAATGATTTGATTTCAAAAGAATACAAATCATACAAATTACTTAAAAATATAATTTATATTTCATATTGATTTATTAAAATAAATTTATAATGTATTAAATTTTGTTTTTACTTGCTTCTTTATATTTATTACATAAATATCTGCCACCACCTCCATCTTGATAATATATTAACGCTAAATTTTTTTTTCGAGATACTTCTGTTAAATCTAGTAAGACGTACTTGTTTTTTTAAATGTATCAAAAATTTGATTAGTCAAAACATCTCACAAAATCACAGAAAATATATTAGAAATAAAAAAATAAACTCAGTAATAATTAAAAAAAATCCTAGAGCATAATAATTTTATATAATATATTACATTACTGTAAGGTTAACGTTTTATTACCATTCTGAAAATCCATTCTGAAAATTCTCGAAGAATGACTTGGAGTGCAGTCTTCCCTTTTCAAAGCTTTTATCCAATGCCATTGCAATGTAGGATCTTTGGGAGAAAAAATCCAATATTTTTGCCTTTTTTTGAAACGCTTAGTACAGCCATATGCACAATAGCTTGTTACCATTTTCATATAATTTACAAAATGGAAGTCCCAATCTCAAGCACAATTCGTAGGAGACTCAAATGTTTTTCCAACTAGGAATTTGAGCTGCAATTTTCGTTGCTCGTGAATTTATGAGCACATTCTCTATAATATGAAACACAAAATTAGAATAAATAAATAAATATAAAACAAATATGAAACACAAAAATAGAATAAACAAGAAAGTTCCCTGAACAAGTAAATTAATTAACCCCAATCTCAAGCATAATACGTAGTAAAATCAAATGTTTTGCCAACGAGGAAGTTGAGCTGCAATTTTTGTTGCTCATGAAGTCATGATCACATTCTTTATTAATATAAAGCACAAAAATAGAATAACTAAGAAAATTCCTTAAACAAGTAAATTAATTAACCCCAATCTCAAGCACAATACTTAGGAACCTCAAATGTTTTGCCAACGAAGAAGTTGAGCTGCAATTTTTGTTACTCTTCAAGTCATGATCATATTCTCTATAATATGGAAGACAAAAATAAAATAAACAAATATGAAACAAATTTGAAACAAAAAATAGAATAAATAAAAAAGTTCCTTTGACAAGTAAATTAAACACAATCTCAAGCACAATTCGTAGGAGACTCAAATGTTTTGGCAACGAGGAAATTAAGCTGCAATTTGTGTTGCTCGTGAAGTCATGAGCACATTCTCTATAATATGAAACACAAAAATAGAATAAATAAATAAACAAATATGAAACCCAAAAATAGAATAAATAAGAAAGTTCCTTGAACAAGTAAATTAACCCCAATCTCAAGCACAATACATAGGAAACTCAAATGTTTTGCCAACGAGTAAGTTGAGCTGCAATTTTTGTTGCTCGTGAAGTCATGAGCACATTCTCTATAATATGAAACACAAAAATAGAATAAATAAACAAATATGGAACAGAAAAATAGAATAAATAAGAAAGTTCCTTGAACAAGTAAATTAATTAACCCCAATCTCAAGCACAATACATAGGAACTCAAATGTTTTGCCAACGAGTAAGTTGAGCTCCAATTTTTGTTGCTCGTGAAGTCATCAGCACATTCTCTATAATATGAAACACAAAAATAGAATAAAATATGAAACACAAAAATAGAATAAATAAGAAAGTTCTTTGAACAAGTAAATTGATTTTTAAAATGCCAAAATTTGAATATATAACAATTGCGTATTTAACCGCTGGTTAAGTACAATTAAGTATTCTTAACATATATGGAAACCAAAGGCTGGGCGTGCAGCGATTAGTACTAAATAAAATATTTGGCGCCAGTTAAAAGCAAACAAAGCATTTCCAATCTGGCAAACTCAATTTCAAAATGCTCGCTTCGCTTCCCCCCTTCTAAATCCCGTAAAGATGTAAAAGGTCCTTAAATATTATTGTTCCGTTTAAGGCGGAATAAAATATAAAAGCCTTAAATCATTCCAACTCTTTCAAAAAGTCACAAAATGCTTTGCATATTTTATAAGTTCTCCAACGTCAACTTAATTTAACGAGCATCCGAACAAAAAGCGGAGTTGCGAGGGAGACTCAAAAGAAAAAAAAATGGAAGAAAATTTCTGATCTGAAAAGTTATGAGTCTTTTCCTAAAAGTTTTAAATTGGGATTTAATGCACTGTTTTTTTATTATTTATCGCCGCTGTTGTGTCGAAACATTTTATAGCAGAGAGAAGAGGGAGTTAATGTGTTTTCCCTCTGATGATGATTTTTGTCCATTATTGAATTTTAAAACTTGTTAACAGCAGGGAAATATTTAAAATTTTTGCTCCACGCGTTTCCCCAAATCGCGTAAAAGATTTAAAATGGGGTTTCACGCCGAATCTTTTTTTTATTATTATTACTTTATGCTTTGGATGCTAAAATGATGCAGTCATTTTCTGACTAATTTTGTTGTTGAGTTATTTATCTTTCTTGGATTTTACCGAGTACGGTTGATAAATTTTCTAACAGTATTTAGTCGGAATTACCAAAGTTTGTCAGATTTTGTTGTATTAAAGAAACTCGAAGCTATTTCATTTTCAAAATATTCAATTCTTTTTATTTTTAATATTGAACTGGAAATAATTTGGGCAGACTTTGATAGGTTACTTTTGCCATATCATCCCCTATATAATAATAGCCTAACTTATCTCTCCGTCTGTTCTCGAATTTGTGAAACGGTTGGATCTTGAATACATAGAGGCATCCATAGAGAATTCTTGATGAATTAGGGTTAGCAAATTCAAAACGAGTAAAGTTTATCTTCTCCAAAACTATCAATTCAATTCTAAAATAAATTTGTATAAGTATGTTTTATATCCCAGCGGAAAATACTGTTGTCTTTAAAACGTTCGAAATTCACCCCTTCTCCCCTTTTCGAGCTTTTAATAACATTATTTCAAGCCCTATTTTCCCCGATTAAGAGCAGGCGATTAAATTTATCAAATTACTACATAATAAATAGGCAAAATAATTTTTTCTAGCATTATGACGTCGTTTCTTAAACCATTTCATTAAATCATTTTTTATTTTAAATTATTTAAATATCTGCTGAATTATTTTCATACGTTTTATCACTGAACTTAGATATAACGTAAATAATTTTCTTTTATATTTAGCTTAAATAATTGATCAGGTAGATATGTGATAATTTTAAATTTAATTATCGATTATATTTTGTTGCAAGATAATTCTGAGCCGAAACGGAAACCATCTTTTTTACCTGCCTCATTTGGTACTTTACAATTCTGGAAAATTAAAAATTATATTGATTTTTGCAACTTGCATCAAATAGCTTAATTGTAAGAATTTTTTTGTTAATTTTGAATTCGTAATATTAAAAGGCTATTATTTTCTAATTTAAAAAGATTCTAGAGTAGTTTCACTTGTGAATAATTGATGTAGGGATAGTTAGTTATACATATTGTAAATTTGTAGTACTACCCATTATATTTGTGAAAGAAATTGAAGTTTGGATATAAATATTTTAGACTATCTTAAACAGAAAAATGTCTGAAAAATTAAAATTGAAAAGAGGTTTTTTAATTAGCAATTTTTCTATAAAAAAATTATACAAAAATTTTAATTGGTGTTAAGAGAAATATAATTAATTTACTTCAATTTATAAAGGTTTATAAATTTTTAACTTTAAATTAAAACATGCACTTTGTAATTCAATTTCTTTCTATAAAAGAAATTGAGAGATAGTTAGTTATATATATTGTAATTAGTTACATATATTGTTAGTTATATATATTGCCCATTATATTTGTGAAAGAAATTGAAGTTTGAATATAAATATTTTAGACTATCTTAAACAGAAAAATGTCTGAAAAATTAAAATTGAAAAGAGGTTTTTTTAATTAGCAATTTTTCTATAAAAAAATTATACAAAAATTTTAATTTGTGTTAAAAGAAATATAATTAATTTACTTCAATTTATAAAGGTTTATAAATTTTTAACTTTAAATTAAAACATGCACTTTGTAGTTCAATTTCTTTCTATAAAAGGCTAAAAAAATCTAGTAATTAATAAGAATACTTCATTTATTTCAGATATATGCTAGAAATGTATAGTAAAATTTTTGTAAGAATCTATAATAAAGGAAGTTCAAAGGATATTTAAAAAAAAATATTTAATTTTAAGTTAAATGTTATCTATGATTAATTTACTTATATTTCAATTGATAAGTGTACAATGTTTCAAAATTCTGAGTTAATTATTTAGTGGATTTTGTAATGACCGTTATTGTCTCACAAATCCCAAAAATGTTGGCTAATTTTTCTTTTCATAAGCAACAAAAAATAATTCTACTAATTTTTAATATACATGTTTAAACAGTAACTGTAACTATGTATGTATATGTGAATGTGAAGCAATGCATATGCATTTTAAGAAAAAAAAATTTAAAAACCCAACTACAGTTTAATAAAACAAAATTTATATAAAATCTTTAACCGTTATTATTTATTTATTTCTCTTTGGCTTGAATAATTTCCACCATAATCAGAAATATTTCGCCAAGTACTATGCAATTCCAACTTCGTTGCCTGAAGACTTAAGCAGACTACTTACATCTCAACTTCTCACTTAAACATCAGTGTCGGAGATTAGTTTCGAAGTATTAAACTGCTCAAAAACGTCTGGTGTGTAAATTTTTCTTTTCCTACAAGCGGTGAGGGTTACCAACACATAAAAGTTTTATCACGGGTTATCGCTTATTCCGATACTAGAAAACCCCCCTTAAAGTTCTGTTACGAGAGCTTTAAAATAGTTTTTCTCGAAGAGTTCTCTCGTGTTATAAGGCGATATTGATTTTTATTCCTTTTTATTAATATTTTCTCACGGCTAAAAAAGCGGCAACAATAATAAAGCACTTCTACTTTGTATGTTGTTCTGAAATTATTTGAAGTTTATAAATTTTTATGAAAGGATCTTTGTTTTGAAAGTTATTCTATGCATATTTTAAAACAAAATATAATGTTATGTAAGTGTGTATTTTTAGTATACATGCCATTAATAATAAAAATATATATGTGTGTATTGTGTAATCTATCGGAAATTATTTCCTCTGGTTGCAATAAAATATTATATCCCTTATTTTTTTACTTGCCTGGGCAACTGAGCAAGAATAATACCAATCAGCTATCAGTAATAAAGATGAAGTCGGGTCACGTTGAAGATAACGGAACACAAGTCCAAATCTAATTGAAATTTTATTTAAGAGTTGCTAGAAAAGGATATCTTCACTAGTCACCGGCAGCCAAGAGAATGTACATAAAAAAACTTGCTGAAACAGATTCGGACCTCAGAGCGAAAAGCATAAAATTTTCTCAAGGGACAACAAACTTAGTCAGCGAATTTAGACCATTGTAGGAGTGAGTTATTTTATTGGGACAGCTAGAAAATGCATTGGACAGAAAATTTACATGTGTTGCAGAGAAAACTTTGGGAAATGTGTTGGTAGAGTTTTAAGTCGAGGACACTCCTTTGATTAAGACATTTTGCGGCTAGGAAAATAAATTTTACGGAATCAGAATGGGGGTGGGAGATTTTTAAATAGATATTAAAGTAAAATAATTCTGATATATTACATATACATGTAAGCCACCACAATTTAATCCACCTGTCACATGAAATTGTAGCCCCTATTGTTTTTAATTACCCGGGCTACTGGACAAGTAGAAACCTACGTGCTGATAATTAATAAAGATGATGCAGAACAGAAATGAGAATCAGCACAAGTCTGACGTGGATCTTACACTTTTTTTTTAGAGCTACGAAAGCAGCATGTTACTCTGTGAAAGGCATAAGATAGAAGACATTTTGCTTTTACAGAATTGGGCTCCACAAGTCTGAGACTAATTTCTTCCCAGAGAAAGTAGATGAGACAGCGCTCTTAACTTGGATCAGTGTCAAAAATGAACCAGGAACAGTTAGAAAATGGCGCGACAGCACAGATAACTTACATTTATTTCAGAGTTAGCTTTCGGAAATTGATTCAAAGAATTCAAGTTGCAGGCACTCCTTTAGATTAGATCTTCCACAAGTTAAGAACCTCTTATATTGATATTCGAGCTTGGTCTATTTAATCAAACCCTGAGTTGGGGGTCTGTTTTTGCTGTGGGTTAAATATTTGTATTTACATGTTTCTTTGTTGTTTCGTGGTTGAATATTTATTTTATTAATTCAATCTGCATTCGAGCCGAACGATGGCCGAATGGTTAGGGTGCTGGCCTTCGGAGCCGGAGTTCGTGGGTTCAAATCCCACTATGGTATGGATGGGATGTTTGTAGCAGTTCAGAACAGGCTTTAAGCAGTAGATCCCTGTCTCATTAGCCCTCGTGGTGCAAATAGGAGACCGTAGCACTCCAAAACAAAACCAAACCTAACCAATCTGCCTTCGAACTAATGTCCAATGACATCGTAGACTAACTGAAACTGTATGTGTGTGTGAGCATATAGTATCGATTTCTTATATTTTATTTGCTTTCATTTTTTCGCAGTATTAACGTACCAATAAATACGTTTTTAACTTTATATAATGAATAACTTTAATATGTATTCATTACTAAGATGTTTGGATAAGACAATTAAATATATAAATAATCAATTATTTTCTAGGATGTATAAAAATTTAAAAGTAATTCAATAAGTGTGTATTATGTTAGTCCTTACACACAAATTAGAATGCGAAATCGCTTTAATACATATTTAGAAACATTTACGTAAATTAGCTAAGATTTTATTTCCTAATTTAGTATTTTAATTGACAATGAATTTTTCAGAAGGATTCAGGCTAATAAAAGAAATTAAATAACCAAATTAACATCCTGTAAAAAACGTTTCAGCAGAGTAAAAAAAACATTTCTTTTGTAGTTTTAAATGCGTTTTAATCATTAAGGAGCAAATTAAAAATCAATCTTAAGTAACTGGAATGACAAACGGAGGAAACCAAATCTGTTAATTATCAATGAAATGAAAACCACTAATTAGGAAGTAAAAGGAAATTAAGTTTTAAGCAACCGAAAGCATAAATTGCATTTCAGCAACACAGGAAACCTTTACGCCAGTGGAGTTGGATATTCATTACGAATAACACAATAAGCAGTGCATAATTCAATTAATAATTATTTCCCTTACACAAGAGAAAGCAAGTTTTTATTTGCTTATTCTTTACGGTTTCTTCAGCCTTGTTCGAACAATTACTCACTTTCGGTGTTCAGAAAATATTTTGAATAATTTTCTATTAGAGGCAAATTTTAAAATATACATTCATTTAACCTGCAATTAAATATCTTTAAATGATAATGTAATTCTTCAAAAATGCAAATCTTGGTAATTTTTAATGCATTAACCCCTTCCGGTAAAATGACGAGTCTAGCTCGCCTTTAGTTTTTCATTCCATACCGCACAATGACGAGCTACACTCGTCATGCGATTAAAGTTACTGTTAAATATGATAATTAATTTAGTTTAAAATTTCTAGTGTACTGAATTTGGCAACACTTTTATCACTTGTGAAAATCACAAGTCACTATTGCATATTGTTTACTTAGAATTTCTTGGTACAAGTCATTGCCAAATTGATGAGTCAGAATAAAAGAAAACCTACTAAGAAATGCCGTGTGTGTTACAAGAATCAAATTAAAAGTGAGACTACTTGGCGGTGTAAACAATTAAGAATTCCTTTGCACTTTGTTTTGAAAAGTACCACTAGCTTGAAGACTATTATCTGTATACCTTATTAATGTTTTGCTTTGATATTTTCTTAATTTTACTGTTTCTGATATTATTTAACACTATGTAAAAAGTGGATTTTAATTAAGAATATGTAAGAATTGTAAAATGAAACAAGTTTTTTAAATAAAAATTAAATGGTTATTCCATGCACAGTTTTTCATTATTAAATCATACCGGAAGGGGTTTAAACGTTAAGAGCCGCAGTCACTCAGTCAACAAGGGGAATGATATAGGAAATGGAAGGTTGTGGTTTATAACTCAAGCCTGCCTAACATCCGCGTGTTTCTTAAATGTGACTGGGGCACGTGGTCACAATGTCCTGAAAGTTCTCCAACAATATGTATGGGGATTGAAAGCCTATGCGTCTTCTGTTTGGTCTTTGTCTAAATTATGAGGACGCACTTGAACACTATCGTTCTTTTCCCCTAGAGGTGCTCATTCAACAAAAGGCTCACCCCTTTGCCTTAACACATTGTATGCTGGACACTTACTAGTACTTTTCTGATGATTGATACTTGAGCGCGGGTCACGTACTAGTACGGATTAGTGTAACAACATGGTTTGTTTGTGGGTACAAAATTAACGGTATATACAGGAATATTCTTGTCTACTAAATAAATTCTGACAGAATTTAGACAAATAAAAACTAGTTTTTACATCAATCGATGCGGAACCACAGGAAGGGAAGGTTTATTTTAAAATAATCAATTTAGATTTAAAATTAATTTTTATTTATCCTTGTGAAAATGATATTATATATATATATATATATATATATATATATATATATATATATATATTTGTCTATTTATACATTTGTTTATCTATTTCAATATAAAATATTAAAAGTTGGTTAAAAAATCAAATAATTTTCCATCTATTGAGATTTAACTGAATACCTCAATTTAGAAAACGCCCAAAACACCAGCTCCCGGTACAATTCCGCTGCGATGTGTGCCAGCACACAGTGTGCTAAATCGGAATTAATCGAGGAGTTATTCTTTGTTTCCGAAAAGTAAAAATTATTTTAGCTCGATCACCCGAATTTATCGGTTACTAAAGCTTTTGTATAATCCTTATAAATAAATTAATCTTAATAACAATCAATATTTCATATGTAAATATATATATATATATATATATAAATTTTATCAATGTACTGGACTATTTATTATGCGGTGGGTGTGACATAGCTGGATGATGAATTGTCTTTATCATAATCTGTATATCTGGAAACGAAGTCGATAATATTTTATCGGTGGTTGCTCGCCAAGCTGTATATAACAGTTAATTTTCAGTTTAAAAGTCTCGCTAATATCTAATGTCTAATAACCCTTTGTGAATATTTGATTACGTCATTCTAACGAAGAAGTACGAGGGCCTGATCCATTATTTTTAGCCTTAGAAAAGGGCCTGCCACACCCATAATACATCAACATTTTTGAAATGCAGCCGCCTTTCCAAGTCACGCCTACAAGTCAGACCTTATAAAAGCCAAATGGATTGATGGCAGTCCGCTAATTATGGCTCTTTAACACGTGATTTGATAAAATACTTGATGACAAAGTACAAAGTTTCCGGCAGAATCTTGGTTTCCTATGGTACCCTGTTATAACAATTTGTTCCAAGAAGAAAATCAGGATATGAAAAATCAGGCGTACATGAAAAACTGCTGAAATATATAGAAAATATTTTTAAGAATATAAATAAATCTCTTAAATACGAAATTAAATATACTCAAAGATTAAATATCTCAAAGATTTTTAAAATTATTTAACATTTATTACTATATTTAGGAATGTAATGCTATTGCATAAAATATATAACAAGCTAATATATACGTAAACTGAGTTTTTAGTTAAACTAGATGAGTTTATTAAATAATACCTGTTAAAGAAGCAGTAGAGTGTACCTTTTTTTTTTACTGTATATTTAATATTAATATAGAAATAAAAGCAGATATTAGTTTACACATGATACAGTTGATGAAACAAAACTTTTGATATGTGTAATGCTTTAAGATTTTCTCTCTTTCTTACTAACTGTAGTTTGTTATACAGTTTACCGTTTATATATATATATATATATATATATATATATATATATATATATATATATATATATATATATATATATATATATATATATATAATCTGTGTATGCATGTATATATGTATGCATATGTATGCGTATTTATGCATGTATATATGTATGCATATGTATGCGTATTTATGCATGTATATATGTATGCATATGTATGCGTATTTATGCATGTATACATGTATGCATATGTTTGCGTATTTATGCATGTATATGTAAGTATGTATGTGTATATATATATATATATATATATATATATATATATATATATATATATATATATATATATATAAAAGATACATGACTACGTACATAGACACAGGCACACTTAATATTACTGAAGACTAGTGAATAATAAACAATAGCATGTATTTATTTCAATCTTATCAGTTTTTCCCGAACTATCGTCAAATAGGTACAGAGCTGATTTTTGGTACTGGAGTTCATAAGTTTTAATTCCACTATATGGATGTTCGTAGTTATTCAGATTCGGCTTTAAGAAGTAGGTCCCGGTCTCATTATCCCTAGTGTAGCAAAACTGTAAATCGTAGTGCTCCAAACTTAACCTAATTAAGGAAGTAAGTTACAAGTATAAAACTATATGTTTTGATTTTAGTTATATTGTTCAGGTACGAGTATTCAGTTGTAAATAAGGTTATTTCCTATGTGAAATACAAGTTTTTATCGAAACATTTCAGCAACAAAGAATTGATTATTATAGATAAGGCTCCGATGCGTACTCAATTCCACGCGCTCGTTTGAAAGCAAAATAGCTACGAACCATTTTTAAATCTGAATTAATCGAGGAGTTATTCTTTGTTTCCGAAAAGTAAAAATTATTTCTGCTCGACCACCTGAGTTTATTGATTACTAAATTTTTTGTATAATCATTATAAATATATTACTAAATTTTTTATAATAAAAAGAACGAGAAAATTATTCGAAAAAAAATATCATGTTTGTGCTCCAGTTATACATTGAAGTATTGAATCGGTAACAGTCATTTGATGTGTATAGTTAAGGCTCCAAAGAAGACTCAATTCCACGAGCTCGTTTGAAAGCAAAATGGCTACGAACCATTTTTTAAATCGGAATTAATCGAGGAGTTATTCTTTGCTTCCGAAAAGTAAAAATTATTTCAGCTCGACCACCTAAGTTTATTGATTATTAAAACTTTTGTATAATCATTATAAATATATTACTGAATTTTTTATAATAAAAAGAACGAGAAAATTATTCGAAAAAAATTTCATGTTTGTGCTCCAGTTATACATTGAAGTATTGAATTGGTAACAGACATTCGATGTGTATAAATAAGGCTCCAATAAAGACTCAATTCCACGCGCTCGTTTGAAAGCAAAATGGCTACGAACCATTTTTAAATCGGAATTAATCGAGGAGTTATTCTTTGTTTCCGAAAAGTAAAAATTATTTCACCTCGGCCACCTGAGTTTATTGATTAGTAAAACTTTTGTATAATCATTATAAATATATTACTAAGTTTTTTTGTAATAAAAAGAACGAGAAAATTATTCGAAAAAATGTCATGTTTGTGCCCCAGTTATACATTGATTGAAGTATTGAATCGGTAACAGTCATTCGAGGTGTAACAGTAAAATCAAATCAAGTTATTTTTCGAAAATTCACACCTACCTAAGAATAAATAAATTTATTTAATTTTGTATAACTTAAAAGACAAAAACATATACCAGTATTTATTCATAAATAAGGTTTTCTGATATACGACGGTAAAAGGAAGGTTAATTTTCACTGGAGAATTCCCAATGACAAAGTAACTGACGAGAAAAGGCATATGACGAAGAACTGTGACGTGTGATAAAAAAAAAGAAAGCTACAAGAGACAAATGGTTCTGTGAAAAAAAAACAGGATGAAAACGATAGAAATTTCAAATTCCAGCTCACACGTTATCGTTCGTAATGTCTGGTTTTGCAGAAAAATTTCCGGTGACAATCATTTGACTTAAACTGCTTTTTTTTTCATTTGTAAACGGAAACAAATGTCTTTTAACCGTAATTTTTTATCTTTCCTGCGGTATGGGGAGAAATAAATTTAAAAGTTTTATTCTAAGCTTTAAAGCGATCCATTTATTATTTGGGATTTGGCCTCGTACTTACGTGGTTTTATATGAAATAGTAATATTTGCTTCTAGATTGATAGTCTTCATATTTCATATTTATGAAGAACTTTACTATATGTCATGGTTGCAATAAGTTTGATAACTAATGTTTTGTAACTACTAACTAGATTAGAGTATATTAAAATGTAACTCTGGCCGAATTTTGTACTTGTGGTGGTTGTTTAATTATTATAGTTTAGTGTAATTCTAATTGAATTATGATTTAATGTGTAAGCTAGTACAGTTTGAAACAAGTATATACTTGGAATTTCTTAGATAAATTAAATCAACTTCCTATATGTTTAAATAGATCATTTTACATTTGTTTATAAAATAAATTAAAATATCAGCTATGTTAGAAAATGAAATTTATATTAAAAATATAATTATTAATGTGAAAATATAGAAAGAGCTTAAAAATAGAAAAATATAAATAAAAAAAATTGAAAATATAATCAAGAAGTTTAACAAAAGTTATTAACACTAGCCACTACAAAGTCGCAGATTTTGTTGACCTTTTTGTAATGCGACGATGATGAATATGCTATATCTATACTATATTGTACTGCATCTTTACAGTATGCAGTACAATTTAAAATGTCAGTTCGCTATATTGGAAAGCGAAAATTATTTTTAAAATATAATTATTAATGTAAAAATATAGAAAGACCTTAAAATTAGAAAAATATAAATACAAAATTTGAAAATATAATCAAAATATTATTTGGTGTTATAATTTACATGTTTAACTGTCATAATATCTATATTAAATCTTTACAGTATGAAGTACAATTTAAAATTCATATTTTAATTATTTATATATATTAGAGATGTACGATCTATTCAACAAAATGAAACATGCTTAAAGCCGATTTAAACGTTAACATATGCATTTTTTACACGAAATTTGAAATGTTTTTACAAATAAATTATTGTTATGTTAAGAAATATGAAAAATCTAGAAACAGCTTTGATTTTGAAGATTATAAATACAAAATTAAGACATAAACTATTTCAGGCTTAAATCCTAATACAGATGTCCTTAAATCAGTACAAGACATACAGTAAAACTATTATACATATTTTGTAAGATATTTGCCAATGTGCATAGTGGTTAACGTATTGTACTCTCACCAGATGAGCATTAGTTTGATACCCAAGTAAGGCCTGGATGTATTTGTGATCTCCTCTAATAGTGAGTAATACTGGCTGACTGGATGACCTTTGTATTATAAAAAAGTCAACAAAATCTGCGGCTTTGTTGTGGCCAATGTTAACCCATATTGTACCACACCAACTAAATATTTCTGTAAGTTATTAAAACTTAATCCATATCATTAATATGGTGTAACTAAGTATATAAAACCAAAATTTTGAAAAAATATTTTTAATTTTTTTATGTAATTGGCTGTCCTATAAATAGGACAACGGTCCATTACACTACTAAAACTTAACCAATATCACTTACATTACATTAGGCTGATTCATAGATAAAATTTGGGGAAACAGTCAAATAAAGGCCAACATTACATTTTAAGCATACTGTTGTAGGTTTTCTCTTGCAGTTATTGAACTGGCAGTAAGAGAGTAAGTTTATCTTGCAAATATCTCCAGTTTTCTGAATTGAATAGTCATTTATTTACCCCTTGTTGTGTCAGGTGTGTGAACAGGTGTTTGAACTGGTTTTCATTGAAAGATAAGAAAATATTGCTCTATCAATGCAATATCGAATTCATAGAAAAATAATCAGGATTAGACCGTCGTCTTAATTTTAGGGCACCTTTTTTATACTTACAAAATACACATGTAAAATGTATTTTTCAACAAAAACTTTCAGCTACATTATTAGCTCTGTTTTTAAACTAAAAGTAACCCCCACAATATTTAAAAAATAATAATAATGAATATAAAATTAAAGATTAAAAAATGACAATTTTGAAGAGGTAGCTGAAAATAAATTTTACAATACCATATAATTTGATTTCTCAGTTTTCTTTTGTTACTGTGCTAAAGTGTGTCTATCTTAAAGGTGTTAAAATAAAATCTACTCAGAAAATACTTATAACTTTATTATTAAATGGAATTTTATTTGCTGTCCTGTTTATAGGACAGCGGTCCAATATGGGTTAATAAAGTCATGTGTTCATGCATTGGAAATAAATATTAGAAAGGAAGTAAACTATCTGAGCAATATTAAAAAGATGAGGCTGTGCTGAAGATGTAGAACAAACGTCTTTCAAATTTTCGCACTCGATATTTTCTATGAACAAGTATAAGAAATATCCCAGATAGCAAATTTAGTTTGCAGCAGTGTTGCTTTGCAAGCCTGCAAACTTGCAGCAAGTTCAGCATCCCAAGTCTGCAAGTTTGAAACAAGACTGCAGCAAGTCTAAGAATTTTCGTTTGCTTCAAGGTTGTCATGACAAGGTTGCCACAGTTTTGCAGAAAAATAGAGTTGCAAAGCTGTGGTTGCTTTATGGTCAGCCTAACTTGCAGGAGTTTAGCTGCAAGTTTGTCGTATCAAATTTGTAGTGACAAGATATTTTCCAGAAACAGTCAAACTTGCTGCAAGTATGCATGCTATCTAGGATATACTATATACTAATTACGATTTTCTATGGAGTTAACCCAACATATTTGCCTTCTTGTATATCAAATAAGAGTGTTGTCTATCAGTTTCGATCCATGGATTCGAATCTAATTCAAGGCTTCAATGTTACCATTTGATAGGAATTAAATTGGGCAGTATGGAACAGTATTTTTTAAGTTCTTTTCTGACATAAAATAACTACTGGAATAATATTATGCATCAAAATATTTTATCTAATGATACAACGTCGTGAAAGATACTTATCATATTCAAAATAACTTAACGTTTATTTTGAACTTTATTCCTTATTATATTTAAACGGTCTTTATAAAATGTTTAATTTTAGTTTTATTAATTCTAATTAATTAATATAAAATTATAGCCCTTTTTCAAAATGGTAGTCTTCTATGATGGTTGAATTTAAAAAAAAATCTTTGATAAATGCAACTAACAAATTAATAATTATACATCCGCACTGTCATTTTAATTTAGACCACCAGTTTGACTTAGTTTAAAATAACACTGAAATATTTCTCCCTTTTATTAATTATATATGTATTTATTTCTTTATTTTCTATTCTAGGTATGTACACTATTTTCCAAGATAAGAATAAAGTTGCATTAAAGTAAGTTCTTATTTATAGATTCTGACGGAAAATCATATTTCTGTATTCTGTTTAAAGCACTGTATTCTCAAATTCTTATACTGCTTCGTAGTTCTCAAAATAGAACTAGTTATATGAGAATAGTTAATATACATACAGTGTATCATGTTCTATATTATATTAATATTTTTTTAGAAATCTCTCTAAAATACTTTTAGTATGCTAGCTGGATTATACTCAAGTAAATTTTCTGCACCTTTTTAAAATCTAGTGTATTTTTCCGGAAACCGGTTTCCTTTAAATTTTTAAAATGGTGTTTTTTTAAGCAGAATATGTCGTCTTATTTCGACTAAAAGAATTAATCCATAGCTAATGTATTATTTTATAAAATTCATATATTTTAATATATATATTATCAAGAGAATTATATGGAATGATTTAATTATTGAACTTAGATTTTATACACAACTTACCTGTAAAATGAATGAAGCATATACATTAATTAAAAATTAATTGTTCGAATACATTGATAGGACATTAAAATGGCTTAAACATTTAAGTTTGAAAATTGTTGAAACTATAAACATCTAGGTTTTCCCTAATAAATCATTCTTAGCCTACTTTGTGATTTATATAACAACGGTTTATAAAACTTTTCGATATCATAGTTTTAAATATCTAATATTGATATGTCATCCTGCAAATGAATTATTAGTTAAAATCCTTATTTAGCTATCGCGTTTTCCATTTATCTGTCCTTATAAATAAACCTTGGAGTAATTTCAATTGCTTATTCTTCTTAACTTGATTACATTTATTAAATTTCATTGTAAATAGATAAGGATTATTATCCTGTTAAAATTCTATATTATTTGTTAGTTAATTTGTTATTAAATCATTATGATTTTGTTGTTATTAATTTGTTGTTTATTAATTTTGTTGTATTGTTACATATATTTTAAAATACTTTAATGTAATATTTACATGTAATCATTTTTGTACAAAAGAACAATCAATTTCTCTTGCAGATATAAATTTAGATAAAACTTTAGATTTTAATTTAAAAAAATTTAGAAATATTTTTTAAACAAATGAAATTACATGCAGATTTTATTATTTATTAAATTAGATTTTTTTAAATCTGTTCAAAATAATATAGCAAAATTAAACTGATTTTGTTAATAATTATATTAATTTTAAATAAGGGATATATTAAGAAATTTTTATTTATATTTATTCATGAATAGATATCAATTTTTCAATCATTATAATCATAAGTTAACTATACTGTTGAAATAAGATTTTTTAAATAAACTGTGATTTAATGAAATTTAAATTTAATTACAATTTCAAAAATAAAAATGAGTAATATTAGCACTCAATTGTCTTTGCGTATTTTATATTTAAGCGAGATTCATAAGGGATATTAATATATTTTTATTTACATTTCACGATTCAATCAGATAGAAATATCAAATTTTCAAGAGAATTTCTCCCATTTAAAACTCCACTATACTGTTGAAATAAGATTTTTTAATCCGAAGTGTGTGTTTCACTATGTAGGAATTGGTAAATTTCAATAGATTGCAAATTTCAAAAATAAAAATGAGTAATATTAGCACTCAATTGTCTTTGAATATTTTATATTTAAGCGTGATTCATAAGGGATATTAATATATTTTTATTTATATTTCACGATTTAATCAGATAGAAATATCAAATTTTCAGCAGAATTTCTCCCATTTAAAACTCTACTATACTCTTGAAATAAGATTTTTTATTATAAACTGCGTGCTTTACTATGTAGGAGTTGATACATTTCAATAGATTTCCAATTTCAAAAATAAAATCAGTAATATTAGCACTCAATTACGTGTCTTTGCATATTTTATATTTAAGCGTGATCCATAAGGGATATTAATATATTTTTATTTATATTTCATAATTCAATCAGATAGAAATATCAAATTTTCAAGTGAATTTCTCCCACATAAAAGTGCACTATAATCTTGAAATAAGATTTTTTATAAAACTGTGTTTCATGTAGGAGTTCAATAGATTGCAAATTTCAAAAATAAAAATGAGTAATATTAGCACTCAATTGTCTTTGAATATTTTATATTTAAGCGTGATTCATAAGGGATATTAATATATTTTTATTTATATTTCACGATTTAATCAGATAGAAATATCAAATTTTCAGCAGAATTTCTCCCATTTAAAACTCTACTATACTCTTGAAATAAGATTTTTTAATCCAAACTGCGTGTTTTACTATGTAGGAGTTGATACATTTCAATAGACTACCAATTTCGAAAATAAAAATGAGTAATATTAGCACTCAATTGTCTTTGCGTATTTTATATTTAAGCGTGATCCATAAGGGATATTAATATATTTTATTTACATTTCATGATTCAATCAGATAGAAATATGAAATTTTCAAGTGAATTTCTCCCACATAAAAGTGCACTATAATCTTGAAATAAGATTTTTTAATAAATATTGCATGTCTTTTATGTAGGAGTTCATACATGACATTAGACTACCAATTTCAAAAATAAAATAAGTAATAATAGCACTCAATTGTCTTTGTATACTTTATATTTAAGCGTGATCCATGAGGGATATTAATATATTTTTATTTATATTTCATAATTCAATCAGATAGAAATATCAAATTTTCAAGTGGATTTCTCCAATATAAAAGTCTAATATAATCTTGATATAAGATTTTTAATTCAAACTGCGTGTTTCAATATGTAGGAGTTCATACATGACATTAGACTACCAATTTCAAAAATAAAAATGAGTAATATTAGCACTCACTTATCTTTGCATATTTTATATTTAAGCGTGATCCATAAAGGATATTAATATATTTATATTTATATTTCATAATTCAATCAGATAGAAATATCAAATTTTCAAGCGAATTTCTCCCATACGCAAGTCCACTATATTCTTGAAGTAACATTTTTAGTCTACCAATTTTAAAAATAGAAATGAGTAATATTAGCACTCAATTGACCTTCCATATTTTATATTTAAACTTGATCTATAAGGGATACTAATATTCAGGGATATAATTTTTATTTATATTTCATAATTCAATCAGGTAGAAATATCAAATTTTCAAGCGAATTTCTCCCATAAGCAAGTCCACTATATTCTTGAAATAACATTTTTTTAGTCTATCAAATTTAAAATAAAAATGAGTAATATTAGCTCTAAATTGTCTTTCCATATTTTATATTTAAACTTGATCTATAAGGGATACTAATATTCAGGGATATAATTTTTATTTATATTTCATAATTCAATCAGGTAGAAATATCAAATTTTCAAGTGAATTTCTCCCATACGCAAGTCCACTATATTCTTGAAGTAACATTTTTAGTCTACTAATTTTAAAAATAAAAATGAGTAATATTAGCACTCAATTGACCTTCCATATTTTATATTTAAACTTGATCTATAAGGGATACTAATATTCAGGGATATAATTTTTATTTATATTTCATAATTCAATCAGGTAGAAATATCAAATTTTCAAGTGAATTTCTCCCATACGCAAGTCCACTATATTCTTGAAGTAACATTTTTAGTCTACTAATTTTAAAAATAGAAATGAGTAATATTATCACTCAATTGACCTTCCATATTTTATATTTAATCTTGATCTATAAGGGATACTAATATTCAGGGATATAATTTTTATTTATATTTCATAATTGAATCAGATAGAAATATCAAATTTTCTAGTGAATGTCTCTCATTTAAAAATCTACTATACTCTTGAAATAAAATTTTTTAATCCAAACTACGTGTTTCACTATGTATTAATTAATAAATTACAATAGACTACCCAATTTCAAAAATAAAAATGAGTGATATTAGCATTCAACTGTCTTTACATATTTTATATTTAAGCGTGATCCTTGTGTCACAAATAAATGTTTTGTAAATATTTTTTTTCTATTCCGTAATACAGAGGGTAGTTAATGAAAGAGGGTAAATTTTCATACTAACCTTTTTTCGCCAAGAAGCGGGAAATTTCCTTGATGATGGCATCCCTGCCTTGAGATTACTGTAGTAGACTCGTCCTTAAGGACTACTTAAAATAGACCCGAGGGGCATTTTTGCCTAGGTACCCAATCTCAGCCCTCACTTTCAAAAGCCCCGGAAAAATAGCGTCGTTAAACCATTTCTCTGGTGCTTCTTTAATAGAATTTTAGAAATAAATTTTCCCAGTCTCGTTATAAAGTAAGAAGATTTCCAGAAAATTAAATTACACCCGCTAGCTAACTTTGATGGGACGAGAATTAAACTGCCGTGAAAATAAGTGCTATTACGCGGGGAAGAAAACCGTTGTTCGTGAAAGTGTCTTTTCCGAAACACAAATTTCGAACATTTCAGTGTTTATAAACCATCCGATGAATCCTTGGAGAGTTTGGACAAAATTTTTCTGATATGTATCTTACTGATAAACTGTTTTGTTATTAAAAATGAAACTTCGTGCAGCTATATTTTTGGGGAAAGTCAATAGAAGTTAAAATTTCTGTTGAAGCGAACAAAGTACCTTAAGAGATAAAAGACTGTTCATTATAACAGACTACTTTTGGTTAAGTATAAAATTATGAGATGTTCTGATAGTTCTGATGTTTTTAACATATTGTGTGCTGGTACATTTTGCAGCGGAATTGTACCGAGAGCTGGCGTTTTGCGCGGAAATTTAGTTATTCAGTTAAATCTCAATAGATCGAAAATAATTTACTATAATTACTTATAATTTTTTAACCAACTTTTCGTATTTTATATTTAAATATATAAACAAATATATAAATAGACAAATAAACATATATATATATATATATATATATATATATATATATATATATATATATATATATATATATATATATATATATATATATATATATATATATATATATATAATGTATAAATATACATATATATAATATCATTTTAGCAAGGATAAATAAAAAGTTAATTTTAAATCTAAATTGATTTTTTTTAATCAACCTTCCCGTTCTGTGGTACCGCATCGACTGATGTAAAAACTAGTTTTTATTTGTCTAAATTTTTCAAAAATCTATGTAGTAGACAAGAACATTCGGCTTCGTTTTCCTGTATATACCATTATTTTTGTACCCACAAACAAACCATGTTGTTACACTAACCCGTACTAGTACGTGACCCGCGCTCAAGTATCAATCCTCAGAAAACGTACTAGTATGTGTCCCGAATACAATGTTTTAAAATGAAATTATTTTTAGATCATTATCCTTATACCTGCAGAACTCTGAATTTTATTTTTCAGAAATATTTTTAATAAAAATATTTTTTTGAGGGGCGGGGGAGTTGTATCTGGCGGATATTGTTAATTTCAGTTGAGTTTTTCTAAATAAAAGTTTAATTTTAAAACTAAATATTTTCGTGTGTAGCGTTCAAAAAGTAAATTTTATTAAAAATCTTTTGTTTTTATGTTGAATTTAAATCACATATCTACATTAAAGATATCGTAAGTTTCACTGGAAAATACGTCAAAACTCCCAGAAAATTTTTAATTTCTAATAGTTATTAAATTTATTATAAACATAAAATTTAAGTTTAAAAATTTCATTCTACCGATAACCAACACGGTGGAGTATTATTAATGTGAAAGTATAAAAATTTAGTATTTTAAATAGTTAGTCAAATATCATATTGCAACTCTAAAACATCTGTAAGTAAAAAAATATAAAAATTTAACTATAAAAAATATTTATCATTTCATGTAGCTTTTAAAATAAAATAAAAATTAAACTCGAAATAAAAAAAGTTAAACTTGTTTACTTATAATATAATTTTTGAAATATGTATATTAAAAACGTATTTTTATATAAAATTTATAATAACTGTCATCTTTATTTTGTTAAGTTTGTTAAATATTTGCCGTTTTAAAATTTAAAATATTTCAAATCTGTTAATAAATCGAGGAATTTAAAATATCCTTTATCATACTGTAAAACAAAATACTAAGCTCCTAATGTATTTAGTATGTTTTGGGACAATATGTATGCTATGAAAGCACTTGCTAAGTAGAGTATATTAAAAAAAATTATTATCTTCAAACGGCGACGTCAAATCACATTACCTGCATAGCAAGTACATTACTTTAAGAGCAGATTGTAATAGATGGCACTGTCATACAATTCAACACAATCCAGTACAGTATAAATGTTTGAGGAGTTAAAAAGTATTGTAATTCCCTACAGATATTATATGTATAATTTTTCAGTAGGGAATTCTGCATAATGACTATTATATTACATGATTCTTTTCACTAAGTATGTAATTACAGTTTGAAAATTCGTTGTTCAGAATGAAAATATCCCAAAACTTTAAGATCTACTTAGCTTGAATATGTTTCAATCTCGAATTTTTCCCATACCTTCGAAATTCGAGATAGATTAAATTTCATTTAAAAACCAAATGTAGAGTATAGTATAAACTCTGAATTTCGAAATTTTTAGGTAGAATTTGCACATTATCTCTGTCATATCCCAGATAGCATATTTAGGTTGCAGCAAACTTTCAGCAGTTTTGCTTTACAAGCCTGCAAAGTTGAAGCAAGTTCAGCATGACAAGTCTGCAAGTTTGAAACAAGATTGCAGCAATTCTAAGAATTTTCACTTGCTGCAAGGTTGTCATGACAAGGTTGCCACAGATTTGCAACAAAATAGCATTGCAAATGAGTGGCCGATTTATGTTCAGTCGCTTTCAGGAGTTTCGCTGCAAATTTGCCGCGTCAAATTTGTTTTGACAAGATATTATCCAGAAAAAAAACAAACTTACTGCAAGTATGCTTGCTATCTGAGTAGACATTGATCGTTTCTTTTTGAATTTTCCATATTTTTTCATACTAAATATTAACAGAGCTAGACTAGCATGCAAATATCACAGAGGAATTTTTTTGGGGTATCGAGTATTGTTTCTTCAGAATAACTCTTCGCTTATATGTTTATATATCCAAAACATCAATTCACATCAGTGATAGTATCTTGTTGTTGCAATATTAGTAAAATTTTCAATTAAGGGATTTTTCTGTAAAATTTACCTGTTATATCAAGCATCAATTTTAGTACCATATGGTGTCATTTAACACTAGATTACGAACTTTAAACGAGAAAATTATCTGTCATATTATATTTACTTGTACCTTTTAAATTACTCCATTAAAGGTGCATTAGGTAATCGCGTCAAAAAGCTTTTAAATACTGTCATATGTGTCATATAGCATTATCTCTAATTTAGTATTAACTAGATTAGTTATGAGTCATCACTGAAAGTTTTCAGTGACAGTACAGCAAATGCGTAAATGCATAACCACATTTCAGGAACTAATTAACACTACAACAGCATTTCTCCATATACTCTACAAGATCTAACAACGTTAATTATCTTTCCTACGTGAGAAACATGTGTTTTAAGTGACGAGGTGAAGAAATATATTTCGTTTCCTATTTACCGTCCCTTTAAAATGCAGCTGAATTGTCCGAAGAGGTATGTTATAGTGACAGATAAAATTACATTGAGGATTATATATTTTCGGTGAAGATTTTCAAATAGAATCAGAACTCTGATAAGTATCAAAGCATTTACATCAGCCTCATGTTTCTGATTATTCATGATAATCATGATTTAAATTTTACCTATAAAGGGAAGCTTCGGCCTTTATGTAACTGAAAAATACACTTTTGGATCTATTTTTACTGCTTTGTTGTGCCTTTATTTCTGTACATCTGCAGTAAAGGTCTGCAAGTCGCAAATTTCAAATTTTACAGGAGGAATTATAAAAAATTGTACATATTTCTACGAGTCGTGCCGTTTTTAGTGAAAGATTTTATAAACATGCTTGAAGCAATAGGGACTATATAGCGGCTGTAACTATACGAAAATAGTAGAAATAAGAAATTTATGTCTAAATGAAACACTTTATCTAACCATGTTCATTCATAGTTTTCTTTCTAATTCGCTAAATCTCCTAATTTTAAGAAATGAAGGTAATGTTTTTATCATATAATATTGGAAATTATACCAGACACAATTCTGTGGAAATCTCAATTTTAAAAGAAGTGCAATGACTTTGTACAGACTGTATTTTTATTGAAGAGGTATTTTAATTTACATAACATTTTTATATGTCATTCTTTTATACATATAAATATATATGTATTCATTACCATCATTAAAAAAAGAAGTAAGAAATTTGTTACATAAAAAATATTCTTGCGAGAATAAACATTTGATAACGCTCCAAACCAAACCAAACCAAACATTTGAATATGAGATACTGCCCGTAGCATTAAAGAATAACATGTTAATGTTAAGTTAAAATGTTTACCTTTTGTTAATCACAATATAATGGGAGATAACCTTTATCTGATTTTTTTAAATTTATAAGATATTTAATTCTAAGGATCTGTAAAAAAGAAAATCAAAATTTTTCCTTTATATTTACGTTTTATTAAAAAATATACTTTGAAAAATTATTCTGTTTGCTATAGGTACTAGTACCACATACTTTCTAACAACGCTTAAAAGTAGTGTATAAGAGCTTTTAAAATCATGCTCTCAAATTGTAAGAAAGTAGTTTTGAGAAAACTAACGTTTTGTGATATTTAATTTTGTGATTTTTAAAACTATATTAAATAGAACAAGACAACTTTTCATTTTGCTGTTCTGCACATTGCAATAGAAATATATTATTAAGGTTGGAATACATGACTAAAAAAATTAGAAGTCATGAAAATTATTATATTCTATTCTTGTTTTTATTTCTGATTTTTAAATGAATACCTTAATTCTTAAATATTAAAAATGTTGTTCATTTTGAAGGTTTTTTATAGGAATATATAATCTTAAACCTCGATTTTAACTGTATTTTTCATACGAACACAAACGATAAAACTTTATAAAAATATATAAGGAACTAAAATCTGTTTGGGCGTACTAATTCTCCGCTCTATATGACTTTACAAGCCACTGAGGGGTCTCGGATCGAGAATATTCATTGTTTGAAGCAACAAAAATGATGTTTGAGTACTTACTCTCTGTATTAGTTCTTTACTTACGTTGGCTATGCATTTTATGTTATATTACGACACATAGGTCTTAACTTTTCTTATATTAAAATCAGCGTTCAAAGTAATCTTTATTAAAATTGAAAAATGCATTTATTTTGTTATATACGAATCTGCCAATAACAATCTTTAACATTGCTTCAATTGTATTGATTAAAAACTTTAATTTTTTTTTACAATATATGCACTATTTATACGAGAATCATAATTGGAAGCTGAATTTGATTTACGGTAAATAATTATTTATAGAATGCTTTTTTCCCCTCTATAGCCGTATACCAAGATTTTACCTTAAAAGATGAAGGGCACTTAAATCTTAATTTTTAAATATTTATTTTTTAATTGGTTGGTTGTGGAGCGCTACGTTCTACTGTTTTGCACACGAGGACTAATGAGACCAGGACCTACTGCTTAAATCCGATTCCGAAAGGCTACGAACATCCATGCCATAGTGGGATTCGAACCTACGAACTCCGTTACCGACGATCAGTGCCCTAACCAATCGGCCAGCGTTCGGCTATCTGTTAATTGGAGGAAAAATATCAATTGGTAATTGGTTTAATAGTAATTAGTAGTAATTGGAGAAAATGATAATAAAATATTTTTGACTAAAAACGATTTTATTAAAATTTTAAAGATATCATAATTTGAATTCTGCTGAGTTACAGTTATTTAATGTTAAAATAAAACCAAAATAAAAGTTTTAGAATTTCTTCCAACATATTGAAAAACTCATATAATGTGTATTAACTTCTCTGATAGGTTTGTCTTAAAGCCACAAATCTCTATTTATTCCAATACATTATGTAAAAAATTATAAATTTCTTATCTATCGCCAAGTTAGAAAGAAAAAAACCTTTTATGGAAACCCTATGACGTATCTCAGCATTATGCAATTGTAGCCACAGAGGAATACTTAAAGGGGACCCGAGGGGCATTTTGAGTCTGATAATAAATCTGAACCCTCATTCTGAAAAGCTCGGGGAGTGGGCGTCGTTAAACCACTTCGCTCCAGCTACCCGGAGAAATTTTAAAGAAATCTTTCTCTCCTCCCATCGGCACTCTCTTATCACGATGATTTCCTGGAAATTAAATTACACCCGAGTGCTAAATGGACAAAAATTAGATTATCCTGTCTTAATAGGGCAAGGGAGAAAATCCATCCACGGTAGATTGACTTGGAAATATCCCACAAAATGAAGAAAAAGGGCTCGCTGCTGTTTTAAATTTTCTTTCTTCTCGTGGGGTTTAAAAACTGAAAAAGCTAGGATTAATCATTAAGACTTGAATTTGAATAATCACCCAATGCTGCTACCCTATTGGCTATACGACCTTGAAAAATGACTCTATACTGTACAGACGCATTCCAAAAATGTAAGGCATCCTACTAATACTTCCATTTTTTTAGTGTATTTTGTGTGCATATGCTCTACTTGTTATATCTAGTTTCTTTATTAGCGTACACAACATACAGTTACAATAAAAACAGAAGTACAGAATTACAAACACAATTATATGCACCTTCTCTTTTACAAAATTTCTTACATCGATTCAACACCAAAGCTTTCTGTACGTTTTCTTACAATAAAAACAGAAGTACACAGTTACAAACACAGTTATATACACTTTCTCTTTTACAAAATTTCTTACATCGATGCAACACCAAAGCTTTCTGTACGTTATCTTACAATAAAAACAGAAGTACATAGTTACAAACACAGTTATATACACCTTCTCTTTTACAAAATTTCTGACATCGATGCAACACCAAAGCTTTCTTACGTAGTGTGTTTTGTGTACATATGCTATACTTGTTATATCTAGTTTCTTTATTAGCGTACACAACATACAGTTACAATAAATACAGAAGTACACAGTTACAAACACAATTATATGCACCTTCTCTTTTACAAAATTTCTTACATCGATTCAACACCAAAGCTTTCTGTACGTTTTCTTACAATAAAAACAGAAGTACAGAATTACAAACACAATTATATGCACCTTCTCTTTTACAAAATTTCTTACATCGATGCAACACCAAAGCTTTCTGTACGTTATCTTACAATAAAAACAGAAGTACATAGTTACAAACACAGTTATATACAACTTCTCTTTTACAAAATTTCTTACATCGATGCAACACCAAAGCTTTCTGTACGTAGTGTGTTTTGTGTACATATGCTATACTTGTTATATCTAGTTTCTTTATTAGCGTACACAACATACAGTTACAATAAATACAGAAGTACACAGTTACAAACACAATTATATACACCTTCTCTTTTACAAAATTTCTTACATCAATGCAACACCAAAGCTTTCTGTACGTTTTCTTACAATAAAAACAGAAGTACAGAATTACAAACACAATTATATGCACCTTCTCTTTTACAAAATTTCTTACATCGATGCAACACCAAAGCTTTCTGTACGTTATCTTACAATAAAAACAGAAGTACATAGTTACAAACACAGTTATATACACCTTCTCTTTTACAAAATTTTCTTACATCGATGCAACACCAAAGCTTTCGGTACGTAGTGTGTTTTATGTACATATGCTCTACTTGTTATATCTAGTTTCTTTATTAGCGTACACAACATACAGTTACAATAAATACAGAAGTACACAGTTACAAACACAATTATATACACCTTCTCTTTTACAAAATTTCTTACATCGATGCAACACCACACCTTTCTGTACGTAGTGTGTTTGTATACATAAGCTCTACTTGTTATATCTAGTTTTTTATTAGCGTACACAACATACAGTTACAATTACAAGTAAAAGTTACAAACACAATTATATACACCTTCTCTTTTACGAAAGTTTCTTACATCGATGCAACACCAAAGCTTTCTGTACGTTTTCTTACAATAAAAGCAGAAGTACAGAATTACAAACACAATTATATGCACCTTCTCTTTTACAAAATTTCTTACATCGATGCAACACCAAAGCTTTCTGTACGTTATCTTACAATAAAAACAGAAGTACATAGTTACAAACACAGTTATATACACCTTCTCTTTTACAAAATTTCTTACATCGATGCAACACCAAACTTTCTCTACGTAGTGTGTTTTATGTACATATGCTCTACTTGTTATATCTAGTTTCTTTATTAGCGAACACAACATACAGTTACAATAAAAACAGAAGTACATAGTTACAAACACAATTATATACACCTTCTCTTTTACAAAATTTCTTACATCGATGCAACACCAAAGCTTTCTGTAAGTTATCTTACAATAAAAACAGAAGTACACAGTTACAAACACAGTTATATACATCTTCCTTTTTACAAAATTTCTTACATCGATGCAACACCAAAGCTTTCTGTACGTAGTGTGTTTTGTGTACATATGCTATACTTGTTATATCTAGTTTCTTTATTAGCGTACACAACATACAGTTACAATAAATACAGAAGTACACAGTTACAAACACAATTATATTCTCTTTTACAAAATTTCTTACATCAATGCAACACCAAAGCTTTCTGTACGTTTTCTTACAATAAAAGCAGAAGTACAGAATTACAAACACAATTATATGCACCTTCTCTTTTACAAAATTTCTTACATCGATGCAACACCAAAGCTTTCTGTATATTATCTTACAATAAAAACAGAAGTACACAGTTACAAACACAGTTATATACACTTTCTCTTTTACAAAATTTCTTACATCGATGCAACACCAAACTTTCTCTACGTAGTGTGTTTTATGTACATATGCTCTACTTGTTATATCTAGTTTCTTTATTAGCGAACACAACATACAGTTACAATAAAAACAGAAGTACATAGTTACAAACACAATTATATACACCTTCTCTTTTACAAAATTTCTTACCTCGATGCAACACCAAAGCTTTCTGTATATTATCTTACAATAAAAACAGAAGTACACAGTTACAAACACAGTTATATACACTTTCTCTTTTACAAAATTTCTTACATCGATGCAACACCAAAGCTTTCTGTATATTATCTTACAATAAAAACAGAAGTACACAGTTACAAACACAGTTATATACACTTTCTCTTTTACAAAATTTCTTACATCGATGCAACACCAAACTTTCTCTACGTAGTGTGTTTTATGTACATATGCTATACTTGTTATATCTAGTTTCTTTATTAGCGTACACAACATACAGTTACAATAAATACAGAAGTACACAGTTACAAACACAATTATATACACCTTCTCTTTTACAAAATTTCTTACATCGATTCAACACCAAAGCTTTCTGTACGTTTTTTTACAATAAAAACAGAAGTACAGAATTACAAACACAATTATATGCACCTTCTCTTTTACAAAATTTCTTACATCGATGCAACACCAAAGCTTTCTGTAAGTTATCTAGTTTCTTTATTAATATACGCAACACACAGTTACAATAAAAATAAAAGTACACAATTACAAGCACAGTTATATACAACATCTTCCATTTTTCAAAAGTTTTTTTTACATCGATGCAACACTACTTTCTTTATTAACGTGCACAACACACAATTACAGTTAAAATAAAAACAGACGTACACAGTTACAAACAGTTGTATACACCTTCCCTTTTACAAAAATTTCTGACATCGATGCAACACCAAACTTTTCTAGGCATTATCTAGTTTTTTTATTAACGTACACAACACACAGTTACAATAAAAACAAAAGTACACAGTTACAAACACAATTATATGCACCTTCACTTTTACAAAATTTTCTTACATCGGTGCAACACCAAACTTTTCTAGGCATTATCTAGTTTCTTTATTAGCGTACACAACATACAGTTACAATAAAAACAGAAGTACACAGTTACAAACACAATTATATACACCTTCCTTTTACAAAAGTTTCTTTCATCGATGCAACACCACACCTTTCTAGGCGTTATCTTGTTTCTCTCTTAACGTACACAAAATACAGTTACAATTACAGTAAAATTATAAGTACACAGTTATATACAACATCTTCCCTTTTACAAAAGTTTCTTACATAGATGCAATACTAAATATTTCTGGGTGTTATATAGTTCCTTTATTATCATGCACAATACACAGTTACAATAAAAACAGAAGTATAGTTATATGCACCTTCCCTTTTACAAAAGCTTCTTACATCGGTGTAACACCAGACCTTTCAAGGCGTTATCTAGTTTCTTTATTAACGTACACAACACGCAATTACAGTTACAATAAAAACAGATGTATACAGTTACAAACAGAGATATATTTAATACGTTCGCTGATACAAAAGTTTCTTACATCGATGCAACACCAAACCTTTCTGAGCGTTATCTAGTTTCTTTATTAATGTACACAACACACAATTACAGTTACAATAAAAACAGAAGTACACAGTTATATACAACACCTTCCCTTTTACAAAAAATTTCTTACATCGATGCAACACCAAACCTTCCTGACCTTATCTATTTCTTTATTAATGTACACAACACACAATTACAGTTACAATAAAAACAGAAGTACACAGTTACATACAACACCTTCCCTTTTACAAAAATTTCTTACATCGATGCAACACCAAACCTTTCTGAGCGTTATCTAGTTTCTTTATTAATGTACACAACACACAATTACAGTTACAATAAAAACAGAAGTACACAGTTACATACAACACCTTCCCTTTTACAAAAATTTCTTACATCGATGCAACACCAAACCTTCCTGAGCCTTATCTAGTTTCTTTATTAATGTACAAAGCACACAATTACAGTTACAATAAAAACAGAAGTACACAGTTATATACAACACCTTCCCTTTTACAAAAGTATCTTACATCAATGCAACACCAAACCTTTCTGGGCGTATCTAGTTTCTTTATTAACGTACACAACACACAATTACAGTAACAATAAAAACAGAAGTACATGGTTAGAAACAGAGTTATATACAACACCTTCTCTTTTAAAAAAATTCTTACATTGATGCAACACCAAACCTTCTGAGCGTATCTAGTTTCTTTATTAATGTACAAAGCACACAATTACAGTTACAATAAAAACAGAAGTACACAGTTATATACAACACCTTCCCTTTTACAAAAGTATCTTACATCAATGCAACACCAAACCTTTCTGGGCGTATCTAGTTTCTTTATTAACGTACACAACACACAATTACAGTAACAATAAAAACAGAAGTACATGGTTAGAAACAGAGTTATATACAACACCTTCTCTTTTAAAAAAATTCTTACATTGATGCAACACCAAACCTTTCTGAGCGTTATCTCGTTTCTTTGTTAATGTACACAACACACAATTACAGTTACAATAAAAACAGAAGTACACAGTTATATACAGCAACTTCCCTTTTACAAAAGTTTCTTACATCAATGCAACACCAAACCTTTCTGGGCGTACCTAGTTTCTTTATTAACGTACACAACACACAATTACAGTAACAATAAAAACATAAGTACATGGTTAGAAACAGAGTTATATACAACACCTTCTCTTTTAAAAAAATTCTTACATTGATGCAACACCAAACCTTTCTAGGTGTTATCTAGTTTCTTTATTGACGTACACAACACATTTACAGTTACAATAAAAACAGAAGTACACAGTTACAAACAGTGTTATATACAACTCCTTCCCTTTTTGAAAAATTTCTAACATCGGTGCAACACCAACCTTTCTGGGTGTTATCTAGTTTCTTTATTAACATACACAAACACAATTCGTTATAGTATAAACAGAAGTACAAAGTTATATACAACACCTTCCTTTTTACAAAATTTTTTATATCGATGCAACACCAAAACTTTCTGGGGGTTATCTAGTTTCTTTATTAGCGTACACAACACACAGTTACAGTTAACAATAAAAACAGAAGCACAAAGTTACAAACACAGTTATATACAACACTTCTCATTAAGAAAAGAGTAATTTTCTGACATAACGATTGCCTATGGTAGATGGAAAGAAAACTTACAAAACATTTTATTTCATCCTAAAATATATATATTAATAATTAAAAATATTTTTCAGTGCTCACATTTATTTCAGAAAACAAGAAATGATTCAATATTCTAGACCAGTAATTCACACTTTTACTCTCGGACCTTTACTTATAACAAAAACTTGCTTTAGCAAATGCATGTTTGTCGTAGTCGAAGAGGAAATTCCCAAAACAAAATGTTTTATATGAAGAATGTTACTTTAACAACTAAAAGATATTTTTCAATTTTTATATTTATTTCAAAACACAAGTGATATTTTGTAATCTAGACTAATTATTTACTGTTTCACTCATGGAACTTTCGTTGTTGTAAATCTGCCATAACAAATGCATGCATCTGGTAGTTAGAGAGAAAATTTCCAAAACAAACTATTTTACTTTAAGACTATTATTTTAATAATTAAAAAATATTTTTCTAATCTCATATTCAGAAAACAATAAGTCAATATTCTAGACCAGTAGTTCAATCTCTTGCCCACGGTTACATCCCGTAGGAAAAAAGCTTGCTAAGACTTTTCAAAAGAAATAACTTTGTAGAACTGCATTGTGACAATATAGCATGTTTAACTTTTACATTTTAATATGAATGTAAAAGTAAAATATAAATAAAATAATTTGATATTTAATGTAAAATCTAATAAAATTATTATTTTGTGTTTTAAAAACATTATTTTTAATACGATTACAGAGATGTGTAAGCCTGTTACATAGACATAACTTTATACTCAGCTTTATTCTTGTTGCCTACATTCTCAAATCTTTTTGATCACTAATTTCTAGTAAATTCCCCTTTTTATTTCGCGATCAGGATCATAATTGCACTAAATCCACCTTTTACTTTATATTAATACCGGAAAAAAAACTTCTGTTCTCTGACTCATAGCTCATGATGTATAATAATTTTCGTAAGCAGAATTTGTAGTATGCTTTCTCAAGTAGCTCCCTGTTAGGGAATAATTCAATACGTTACTCTTATGGGTTTATCTAATTTTGTAGGTTTATTTATACCAACAGCTAATCGGAGATAACGAACCGAATAATATCCTTAAATAGTTGTCTAATGTCAAAAAGAGACCTCAAGTGTTCACAATCAGCAATCAAATTGTCTTCTCGTTTTAAGTAAACAACAAAAATATATAAAATAAAATCCTTGTAATTTATTTATTGTTAGTTAATTTTCACAAAAATGAGAATGAATAGCTCTTTATTTTGTTTTATATCAAGCATTTTGTGCATCTCCAGGATTTTTCATGCTCCACCAAATTAGTCTATTGCGATTATTCTATTTACTGTGTTCCCTCTCAGTGATAACATGGACTCCCAGAAATTTATAGGGACTTATTTGGTACACCTGTGTTGGACCAATTTAATTTTTGTAATAATGAAAATGAATCGATCTTTATTTTGTTTTATATCAAGCTTTTCGTGAATCTTCAGAATTTTTCATGCTCCACCAAATTAGTTTCTATTTACGACGTACCCCCTCAATAATAACATGAACTTGTAGAAGTTTATAGGGACTAATTTGGTAACATTGTGTTGGAGCAATTTAATTTTTGTAATAATGGGAATGAATCGATATTTATTTTGTTTTATATCAAGCTTTTCTTGAATATCCAGCATTTTTCATGCTCCACCAAATTAGTTTTTATTTACAATGTACTCCCTCAGTGATAACATGGAATCCTAGAAGTTTACAGGGACTAATTTCGTACCACTGTGTTGAACCAATAAACGAAAGTATAAAGTTTCACTTTTTATTTCGATATTAAACTTTAAACGCAAGTATTGCGAATCAAGAACTGTGATTCGTACTTGGAGTATCAGATATTTAAAAAATACAATATTTTAATATATTTAGTTTCGATCTAATAATTACTTTCCGAAACTAATATATTTGCCCTGTGAGAGAAATCTTTTTGATCTATCTGCATTCATTATGCGCCACCGCTCGACAAAAATTTTCTGACACGTACATTTATCGGAAGATTTCGCAACAAAATTAATCCGACATCGAGCGATAAATGGATCTCATCCCTTTTCTACTTTCAATTACTTTATAAACAATCCCCGAAAAGTTCTTTTCGAACGTATAAAAATTTTCGCCAGCTAGAGACACGATCTTCGTTTGATGTTGTTTTCCAGAAATCTTATTTTCGGGCAATCTAATTTTGGAGTTATCTCCATTTAACGTGCGGGTAATTTAATTTTCCCCAAAATGTTCTTTCTATTACGGAAAGCGACTGCCGTAGCCCCCTTTTTTCTTCTTAAAAACTGTCAGCGCAGGGCCGTATGACTGGCTTAACGACACCATTTTCTGGGCTCTTTTCACTCTGTATTTCGAAAGATTTGCTAAGCCTGAGTAAAGTGGCCCGCGAGAAAATATTTTAAGGAGTCTGTGATGGTAAATTTCGAGTGCTCTTTGAAAGCGTTGTTAGTAACGAAATCTTTTTTTTTTCTTTTTTGAAAGTAGGGTTTATAATGCCAATAAACCGGTTTATATGTTTATCTATAAACTACAATGCTATGAGTATGACTACATCATCTTTGTCTCTGAGCAGACCTTTTCAACACGAATAATCTTTTTTTCCCTTTTTGAAAATAGGGTATATTATCCCATAAACTGGTTTATATATTTATCTATAAGCTAACATGCTATGAGCATATCTTCTTCATGTTTGGGGTGTCTATGAGCAAACTCTTCAACCCCAGCCCATTTTTTCCATTTGTAAGTACAGTTTGTAACACAAATAAACAGGTTTATATGTTTATCTACCAACAAGGCTATGAGTAAGGATTCTCATCAACTTTGAGGTGTCTCTGAGAAAACTTTTCAAGCCGAGTCCTTTTTTCCTTTTTTAGAGTTGGGTTTGTAACACAAACAGGTTTATATGTTTATCTATAAACTACAATTTTATGAGGTATGTACTCATCCTCTTTGAGGTGTCTCTGAACAAACTCTTCAACCTGAGTTTATTTTTTTTTCTTTCTAAAAGTAGGGTTTGTAACGCCAATAAACCAGTTTACATGTTTATCTATAAAATACAATTCTATAAGCAATTTAATCATTACTTATTTTATAGTACTTAAATATTATCTGCATTATTTTCATACGTTTTATTATTGCATTTAGATATTAAATATTACGTAAATAATTTTTTTTTATATTTGACTTAAATAGTAGATTAGGTACATATGTGATAATTTTAAATTTAATCATTGATTACTTTTTTTGCAATTAAA
>CM063506.1:133872322-133874822 GCA_032207245.1 Pardosa pseudoannulata | reverse complement strand
TTAAATTGTTGCTTACTAAAATATGTTGGAAATAAAAGGCAGTATAGAATTATTACTAAAACCACATATATGATATTATTTTTTCTCTTGTGTTTTATGAGCAAAGACTTGCCAAACAATGAAAGAACAGTAGAGAGCTGCTCTTTGGTACAGAAATTTGCGGGTTCGAATCCCACTGCCGGCACGACTGTTCATAGCCGTTCGAAATCGGTTTTAAGCAGTAAGCCCCAGTATCATTAGCTCTTGTGATCAAAACAAACCATGATAAAAAAACAAACCTAACTAAAATGGTCACTTATTTGTATCCTATTGATCTGGAGATTGTTAGTTTTTTATTCTAAAATGTAAGTTTATATATATATTTATATATAGCTTCTATTAACTTTATTATTTTACTTTCTATTATAATAAACTTAAGAAGTCTAAAGAAGATAAAAATATATTAATTGGATGGGGTTTAATTTCCCTTTTCTCCTCTCTCCCCACATTGCTGCGCCAATTTTTTCTACGTTTCGGAAAATACGATTATAGTTCTCTTTTGTTTTGTAATAAACTATATTTCTAATTTTGTTAAAGAGAAATTTAGCTTCCAGATTAAAATCTTAACTTTTGTATTTGTTATAGTTTCTTCAATGAATTGCCAGTGCAAGTCTTCCAATTTAGCAAATATTTCACCAAATATATCTTCTTTTGATTTCATTAGTCTATTGGATCCATATTTTATTGCATTTAAGTCATGTATTGGAATTAATCAAAAATTTGTATACTAGTTTTAAAAAGAAATCATTTCATCTTCGTAATTTTGTGTAGGACACGTACAGAAATATTGTAAATTAACCATTTGAACATTTCAATTCAGTTTAACTTAAAATGATATGAGAGCGAGATACGTTATGTACGAGTGTCATTCAGGAAGTAAAATCTAAAGACTGCGTTACAAAAGGCATGAAATAAGATGTCACAAGTTGAATAGGTTGTCCATGTAAATGTCGTATGCACTAGTTGTAAATTTCTGACTACTCACATTAACACCGTTGTAGTAAGTTAATATTTCGGTTCTGACATCTCATCCTACAAAAACATTTAGAACGGACAGTGCTTATCCACGAACCAGTGATATAATTGTTAGTTGATTTCAGTGTATCGACTGGCTGCGTTAAGAAAGCAGGTTCTTATTTTTGGACGCGGAATTTCTCCAACGTAGACTAAATATTTATCTGTGAAATCAACCATCTGTTGTTGATGGATATCCTCCAGCCTATTCCCCGATACTACAGTCAATTACTACCAGATATTCTTGCACTTAAAGATATTTCTGTTGGGTCACCATAAGCGAAGACCTGTGTGAGACACTGGCCCCATTTCTAGGAGTGGTCGAACGATATCCGAATGAGTTCTTTGGTACTGGAGTTCGTGTAATTAAAAACCGTTTCTAGAATAGATGTTCGTAATTAGTTTTTATAAGCAGGTGATGGTTTCATTGCCATTCTATAAGAAAACAGTCAACCATAAACCATTCCAAACCCCAATATTGTCATGCGGCAGATTTCTATGATACTGTAATGCTAAAGCTAATTCAACACCATGATAAGTGTTACAATTCGTATAATTCCCTGATATATAGCTGTATCTTTTCCAATGAATCTTTCAAATTTATAATATTTTTTTTATTTTACGAGCTTGCTATCCTACTTTCTAAATGACACTTCTAAAAAGCCTTGCATTCTTACTACGCCTGCATAAAATAGATCAAAATGTTCAATTCCTAATTTTATAGGAAGTATTTTACTGCAACTAACAAAATATCCAAGTAAATAACCTAAAAATTTGTGAGAGTGCAGGTATGTTTAGGTTTGCGAAACTGATTTGCTCGCCGCACTGACACGTTGTGGGTTGAATACCTAAGTTTTTTCACAACTCCAAGAAGCGTGTGGTGTGGCCAGAGAAAATAAGTGTACTTAAACTTCACCAAGTTTTGGAGAATTGTGATTGGTCTACAGGAGGCGATTCAGGACCATCCTTGGAGTCCCGGTCCTTCTGTTCAGAGCCGGAAAAGGACGCATTGTAAAAAGGACTATGGAACAACTAACATGATAATGGAAAAAGTGTAGGGTTGCCTGAGTCGAAAGAAGGAAGGTAAAGAATGCAGCGTTTTCTTGGATTTTGGCATTTTTTTAGGCATGTTTTTATAGCACGTGGAGTGCTCCTTTAACCTTTTAATTTTTATATATTTTTTTTTGCATACTTTCTTGTCGTTTCTTCTAATTTTGAACATTATAATATAGAACAGTGGTACTATACTATAATTAAAAGCAATGTAAAGCAACTTGGAGTTATCAATGTCTTCGAAATGACAATGCAATCTACTATACCACAACAAAATTAACCTCTTGTATCTGAACAACCTTAAGTTTAAAAAAAAATCATCAAATGTGCTATTGTTTACCCATGTCTAAATTTTTTTTCCAATTAAAAAAATAAATTATTGATAAAAATTTGT
>CM063506.1:133846011-133864722 GCA_032207245.1 Pardosa pseudoannulata | reverse complement strand
TATACGTATACTGTTGTAGTTTTTGTCTTATATGTGTGAAGTATAAATACTGTTTACAAATTTAAAACATTCGTGTACCCGCATACACGAAAATTCCTAGGGGCAAATCCTACTTCTCGGTTTTTCAGCTTTCGCGGAAGGTTCTGTTCCACATTAACCGCGAAAATGAGGGATCACTGTATGTAGGAAGCTTAAGAATTTAGTAATAAAAAATATTATAAATGTGTTTGTACCATGTCTACTTTTAGAGATTTTGTTTTTCTGTATATTCTATATTTTTATTACATTCTTAGACCCATAGCCGAACGATGGCCGAATGGTAGAGTGCTGCTCTTCGGAACCGGAGTTCGCGGGTTCGAATCCCGCTGATGGCATGGATGTTTGTGGCCGTTCGGAATCGGCTTTAAACTGTAGGTCCCGGTCTCATTAGCCCTCGTGTGCAAAACAGTAGACCGTAGCGCTCCAAACCAAACCTCTTAGACCCATAATGTTTCTAAAACAGGAACATTACATAACATACCAAATCTTTGGCGTTGCTCAATTCAACTGTAAATTTATGTACATCAGAGGCCGAATATTATATCAGACAAATATAAATTAATTTAACCTAAGAATTAATTGAACTAAATCTTTAATTACAACTTTATCAGGAGAAGACAAAACGAACAGTAATTACTGCATGGTGCGACTAATAAATAATTCATTTAAAACTAAACGAACTCTTATTAAAAATACAATTAACATTTCTATTAATTAATTGTAAAATTTAGAACACAGCATTCTTATTAACTTCTATTTTGTTGATAAAAGCCTGAAATTCATTAATATTTATATTACCTAATCGAAAATTGGAATGCAACAAAATAAAATTCAAAATTTAATCAATAATTCATTCTTGTATTAAATATCCTTTTAACAATATTCACATCTTTCAACAAAAAAATTCCCTACTCCCTACTGTTCGGTGTAATTAAAAAACCAATTAAAATATTTACCATCTGCTAAAATCTTTTAATTGGGCTGTGTTTTCTTGTTGTCTTCTTTTAGGAAACCGTCAACTAAAATTTCATTTTCTATTGTTTGTATGTATATATAAATATTTTTTGCAATGCTTGCCTTTATGGCACTTGCCTTTACAAGCATTAAACTTTAAGCACGCATATTATCCCTATAATCTCGTGTCAAGCTGTTTGATTATTTGAAAGGTAATCATCACCTTTATTACAAATGTTTTTCACAATTTGGTATTTTATAACTTTTGCAATATCAAACATTTTTATTCAACTATCAATCTAAAAGAATTACTTGTAATTACCTGTTATAAAAGTAAACTATTCCTGTTTACGACATCGGGTAAAATATACTAGTTGTTTTTGTTTTTTTTTCAAATGCGGCTGGTAATTTCATTGTATGTATATATAAATATTTTTTGCAATGCTGGAGCACGTGCCTTCACTAGTATTAACTTTTAAGCAGGTATAAAGCTGTTTGATTATATGAAAGGTAATCATCAGCTTTATTACAATATATTTTCACAATTTGGTGTATTATAACTTTTGGAATATTAAACTTTTTTTATCCAACTATTAATCTAAAAGAATTACCTGTTATAAAAGTAAAATATTCCTGTTTCTGACATCGGGTAAAGTATAATTAAAACAAAAGCTTTTTTTCTAATTTGGCTAGCAATTTCCTTTTCTATTGTTTGAATGTATGTATAAATATTTTTTGAAATGCTGGGGCACTTGCCTTTACTAGCATAAACCTTTAAGCTCATATTAATTCTGTAAGCAAGTATTAGGCTATTTGATTACATGAAAGGTAAACATCAACTTTATTACAAAAGCTTTTCACAATTTGTTACTTTATTAACTTTTGTAATATTAAACTTTTTTATCCAACTATCAATATAAAAGAATTATCTGTTATAAAAGTAAAACATTTCTGTTTCCGACGTCAGGTAAAATATACTTGAAATAAAAGCTTATTTTTCAATGCGGCTGGCAATTTCCTTTTCTATTGTTTGAATGTATGTATAAATATTTTTTGAAATGCTGGGGCACTTGCCTTTACTAGCATAAACCTTTAAGCTCATATTAATTCTGTAAGCAACAGTTTGTTTGTGATTACAAAAATAACTATATTACAAAGACGAAGCCAAAATGTTCTTTTAACTACATAGATTATGGAAAAATTTAGAAAAATAAAAACTAGTTTTTATATTAGTCGATGCCGCACCACAAAACAGGAAAAAATTTAAATTATATACTTCTATTTCTATTTGATTTTTCATATTTACGGTACTATTATAATTTTATCCACTAAAATATATATTTTTTGTTTACAAAAATCTTAAAGTTGTTATTTATATATTTCTATTTATATATTTGTATATATAATTCAATATAAAATACGAAAAGTTGGTTAAAAAATTGAATAATTATCAATCTATTGATATTTAATTGAATAACTAAATTTACGCTCAAAACGCCCGCTCCAGGTACAATTCTGCTGCGAAATGTACCCGCACATAATGTGTTAATAAAATAACTATTTACCATCTATTAAACGCCATTAAAATTCATTACGCTGTATTTTTCACATACGCCCTTTAATACGGAAATTTCAATTTTTTTCCACGCAAAGCCATGCGATTATAAAGTAGCTTGAAGATTTATAAACACTTTAAACGCTTTTATTGTTTTATTCACCTTGTTTATTCGAGATAAATATACAAAAAACATAACTAAAAAAACTACCGTGCTACTGTCTTTAAAAAATGCGGGCTAATTTTTTTCTCCAATTTTTCTTCCTGTCAAAACATATTTTTTTTAAAATTTGAACTAATTAAAATCTCTCTTTTTTGTAGTTATTGTTGGCAAGATTTACTTTGCGAAATAAATTCCATTAAATAAATAATTTTCCTTTTTCTCGCTGTATACTTCCTCAGCTCAGATGCTAAAGGCCATAGATTAAATTCTTATTTTTTATAGGGATATAAAAGTTTCTTTTTATTTGCGAAGGTAGAAGCCGTGACCGCACTACATAATCTCATGAGTATGTCAAGAAATTTGATAGAACCGATAATTTTATTCATACGCTAAAACGCTTTTCTTTCTTATCAAATTAAGCAAATCAAAAAATGGTTTTCCTTTTTTGGGGTTCATTAAATATTTCTGAGTTGGCTGAAAAACTAAATTATGTCTTATGTGTTTAAATTATATAATGAAAAGTTTTGTAATCGTTTACTTAATTTGTCCTAAATATTAGATATTATATTATTGATTAATCTTTTTATTTAAAAATTGTAAAATTTAAAGGTACTGGATATAATTTCATAAGCCTATCAAGAAATTTGACAGAGTTTATAATTTTATTCTTAAATTAAATTGATTTTAAGACATTATATGACCCGTTAGCAGCACAAATATATTAACTTGACTATAGAAAAGTCTTAAGGTTAAATGTTATAATCATAACATTTTACTTTTATATTTTTCCAAAATAATACAGTTTAACACCATTAAGTGACAGCATATATTTTTAGACACCGAGTAAATAAATAAGAGGCCATTTTGATTAATCACATACTGTAATGTAAATCATTGATAATCAATAATACAATTCACATGCACTAACAAGTACCGAATGATAACAGTAAAGTTTTTAATGTCGTCTTGTCATTTAAATTTAAATGATTAGTCATAGTCTACTTGTCACAGAATCAAATACTTGTAAAGTTAAACTATATATTTTTAACTATTTATTAGTTAAAAAGTTACTTAGTTTAATTGGGTATATTTTAACTTTTACTTAACATTTATCAATATTATACGGATTATATATTCTTTCATGTTTTTTAGTCTTTCCTACATCAAATCCAGATCGTATTTGGGTTTGGATTATTACAAACAATTTTTTCAATATGCCCGTGGTTTTAAAGAAATAAATACTAAGCCATTATAATCAAGATGTCTGACACTATTAACGATTTAAAAAGTAAAGAGATCCTTTGCAAAATTATTACTCCCGTGACGATTATTTTTGGCTATTCTTTCTTGTTAATTTTACATAACGTTAGATAAAATCTTCATCTGTACATTCTGGAATATTTGTTTTTATTTATATTATGAAGGGAATTTTGAAAATGCAATGCACATTATTCCATAGCATTTCTCAACTTTTTATTTTATGGATTTTGTGCATTGTATGGATCGTAGATTTCTCAAATAACTTCTAAGTTATATTCATACACAATACAAAACAAACATAAATATAATATGTTTATAATTTTTTTGTATATTGTTAAATTTAAATATATTATAATATAAAATATATATATATATAATAACTATATATTATAAAATATATATAATAAATTTATATATATTAATATTTATATATATTAAATTTATATATACTATAATTTATATATTATATATATATATATTTTAAATTTTATATATATATTTATATATATATATATATTATTTTATATATTTTATCTTTTATTATAAATTATATAAATATATTTTTATTATATATATAAAATATATTAATTATATAAAATTTTATATAAAATATATATAAAAATTATATATATTATATTATATATATATATAAAATTATATTTTAAAAATATATATTTATATATATTTTTATTTAAAATATATATGTTATATATTATATTATATTTGTTTTATATATATATATATAATATATTATTTTATTTTCAAATATTTTTTTATTTTATTTTATATTTAATTATTTATATATATTATATATATTATATTATATATATATATATATATATTATATATATATATTATATATATATATATATATATATATTATATATATATATATATATATATATATATATATTTATATATATATATATATATATATATATATATATTTATATATATATATATATTTATAATTTTATATATTTTATATATATAATTCTTTAATTTATATATATATATATATAAATATTATATAATATTTATATTATATATATATATATATATATATATATATATATAAATTATTTAAATCCAATATTTCCTTTAAAACCTCCTCTGTCCCATTCTAATTCCGTTAAATCTCCCAGCCTCTAAATACTTTAATCAAAGGAGAGTTTTCCACTTAAAATTCTTCCCAAAGCTTTCTGTTCTAAAAATGCAAACTTTCTGTCCATTCAGCACGCTTCCTAGCTGTTGCTGTCAAATGGCTCCGAGTTTTAATGACATGTTAATGGCATGTTCGTTCACTGAATTAGCTGAGTAAGTTTGTTTTTTTCACCGTAGGAAAATTCTTTCTGTCTTCGCTCTTCGGTGTACCTCTGTTCGAGCAGAGTGGTTTTTGTGGCTTTTCCTTTATCTGTCGTTAAGTAGAAAAGATGTCCGTTGTACCAGCTCTGGAATAAAGTTTCAATTAGACTTGTGCCGATGTGGGCCCAACGTTATTTTTGTTATTGCTAGCTGTTGAGCTTTCTCTTTGTCAAGGAGTTTTATAATTAATGGTTTACATTTATATATGATTTTTTTAACTTAATAAAGTTTAAATATATTTCTGAAATTGAAAAACATAAACAAATATTTTTTTATAAATGTTGTGTGGCAACATATTTTTAAACTGAGTAATATGATACATGATATCATAAGCATGTTAAGAAATTTGGTAAAAGCAACAATTCCCACCATTGAATCAAAACGTCTTTTTTTTCACAGTTAACTTAATAAGGGAACAGTAGAATTTTAAAATTAATTTTATTTCTGATCATTCTACATGAAAATTTAATGTTATCAGCAATATATTTATGTAAACAAGTTTATAATTTCAAGGTAAAATTAATAATTTCAAAAGTAGTTTTATAAAAAAAAATTTTCCATGCGTATATCTTTAACGAATAATATGGTCATTTTTATTTCTCAGGATAGCTTTAGAATAAAACTTAGTAGTCGTCATAAAAATTCGCAAGATATATAGTTAAAAAAATATTATTGTTAAAATGTGCATTTTGTCGTACAAAAATATGTATAATTCTTTTGATTTTAAAAAGACAAGATTTGTTATTTAATATGTATTTATTTGAACTAACATTTATTTTATTCTATACAAAGTCAGTTACAATATATTGCGAAGGTATATGCCAGTTAGAAATACAAATGGAATTTTCAAATGGTTATGCAGTCCTAAACTTTTTGTTCTATAAATTATTTAAAATGATTATTTATAACAAAGTTTTCTGTAGTTGTAGTAATTATAATTTTGAATTGTTGGACTTTAAAGCTCCATTTAGGATTATTTTATGGATCTTTCTTTCTTACCTATATATGCAATGGATATTAAAATTAGTGTTTTACAGTGCACTTACAAATTTTTCTTCTCATTACAGGTAATATTTTGATGAAGTTATCATCTTCTGTTATGTAAGTTTTGTTTCTATTTAAAAGACTGAATTGTGTTGAATTTAACTTATTTTAAAGTATAAAAATTTATTTAGATCTATTACAGTAATGTTTTTTTTGAATAGCTTTAGATTTCTCTCCTGAATTTTTTAAATCGAGGTTTTAACGCATTCATATACCTTCCATGAAAAAAATCTCGCATAAAATTTAGATTTCAATGTCTATCATTGTAATGTGCATCCGAATCCTGAATCAAGTACTGTGTTATCCAATTATCTTTTCTTATACATTTTACTGACGAGTAGATGAAGTACAGTAATTTTAGGTAATTAGGTATCGGCATGTGCGGGTTTAAAAGTTGAAATTTAACTTAGTGATGGTTTTCGAAGGGCTTTAGTTTTCTCTCCTGTGTTTATTAAATAATGGTTTTAACTTAGTCAAATATCTTATATGATATAAATCTTGCAAATAATTTCTCCAGAGTACTATGCTAGTTTTACTATTCTTTAATAATAATATTTTTTGCCTCATTTTCTTCAGACTTAAATAAATCGTTAGAAGGAATCCATCTACCTAAATATGTTCTAAAATTTATAAAGCATTCAATGATATTCGAAAAAATTATAAAGAAAACTAAAAAAACGATAAAAAATTATTTAATTATTGTCAACAACAGTATTTTTAAACAATATATTCATCCATTGCTAGGGTAGTTATTTTTGTTAAAATCTTATTATTCCATAAAAATTAGTTATATATAGAACATAATATATTTGTATTACTAATATTATATTTGATTTTTAATTTGCCTAAATCCTATGCCAAATTAATTACATATATCAGTTTCAGAAACAGTGTAATATGCTTTACTTGTTCGTTTACAAAAATGGTTATTCCAACCTTGATTTTTATATTTCACCCCGGAGTGCTAAATTGATTTGCACTATCCATTACCAATATTATATTTAATTTTTAAATTACCTAATTACTATGCCAAATTATTTACATATATCAGTTTCAGAAACAGTGTAAAATGCTTTACGTGTTTGGTTACAAAAATAGTTACTCCAACCTTGATTTTTATATTTCACTCCTAAGTGTCAAATTGGTTTGCACTATCCATTACCAATATTATATTTGATTTTTAAATTGCCTAAATCCTATGCCAAATTAATTACATATATCAGTTTCAGAAACAGTGTAATATGCTTTACCTGTTCGTTTACAAAAATGGCTATTCCAACCTTGATTTTTATATTTCACTCCTAAGTGTCAAATTGGTTTGCACTATCCATTACCAATATTATATTTGATTTTTAAATTACCTAATTACTATGCCAAATTAGTTGCATATATCAGTTTCAGAAACAGTGTAAAATGCTTTACGTGTTTGGTTACAAAAATAGTTACTCCAACCTTGATTTTTTATATTTCACTCCAAAGTGCCAAATTGGTTTGCACTATCCATTACCAATATTATATTTGATTTTTAATTTGACTAATTACTGTGTCAAATTACTTTCATATATCAGTTTCAGAAACAGTGTAAAGCGCTTTACCTTATCGGTTATAGAAGTAGTTATTCCAACCTTGAATTTTATATTTCGCTCCTAAGTGTCAAATTGTTTTGTACTAGCCAATTTCAGTAATAATAAAATATTTTACCTCATTTTTTTTATAACTAAATATATCAATATAAAGAATTCATCTTTAAACATGCTCTAAAAGTACGGAAGACATTTAATGACATTGCCAAAACGTAAATCTTTTATTATTAAGAAAACTATTATAAATAAAGGAAAAAAGTATATGCAAATTTCCGATCCGTGGTTTAAATCTATTTATTGATCGCTCCCCAGCGTAATTATTTAAGAAGAACTTTAATATTCCATTAATTCTGGTAACACGTTTAACTAGTAACACGTGGGGGTAAACTTTGTATTACTAATAGTAAATTTGATCATACCAATTTACTTGATCGGCTATAAAAATAATTATTCAAATTTTGATTTTTCAATTTCGCTCCAGAGTGTCATATTGGATTCACTTGCAACTTTTAATAATAATATAATTTGTTACCTCATTTTCTCCGCAGCTAGAAGGAAACTTCGAACCAAAATTTTCTCTAAAAATAGCGAAGACATTCAATGATATTGCCAAAACGTAAACTTTTTCCCATTAAGAAAACTATTATAAAAGCAGAAAAAAAACTTATATGCAAATTTCCAACCCGTGTTTTTAAACTGTGTATTGATCGATTCGCTAACGCAAATATTTAAGGAAACACTTTAATATTCCATAAAAACTAGTTACACGTAAAATATTCACGTTCCCCCTTTTTTGCAGAAAATTCATTGCCGTTTCTTTCCGAATTTCTCGGCGCCTTTAATAACCTAATTACCGCTAGAGCTTTTTGCACAATGTTTTTTTATACAATGTTTTCCTCATCTACGCGAATTTAATCTGAATTTTCCGGAGCTTTCGTTTTCCGTTAGTTTTCGTTTCAGGACTGGAAGATGTTTGGGAAAGGGAGAGAAAATAAAATGAAATACAGGAATTAATAAAATGAAATTATAGAATTTGCTTTAATTACAATTATTTCTCAGAAGCATGAAAAGTTAAATCGACTTTAATATAAAGGCTTTCATTGTTTAAAACATTTTAAAATATGAAAATGTGTATTAAAGGCATAATATATGTATGTATAATTAATATACCAAAAGTTATTGTTCCTAAAATTTATAAAAATTTTCCCTATTTATAATTTTTTTCTTTAATTTTCCCACCATCCAAAAATAAGAAGGTTGGTGATTCACTTATTTAATTCTTTTCACCATTCTTAAAATTAGAGACTGTAGTTTTAAATGAATACCAAATGCGAAAATTCATTGCTCTGCCTACATTTTTCTAACCCAAGTGTCAATATTTTTAAATCATACCTTCTTGCTTTTTATAATGAATTTTAGTATAATAGCTTCAATGATTAAAACCATTTTAAACGTATTAAAACGTGTATCAAAAGCATATATGTATATATAATTAATATGCCAAAATATATTACTTCTAATATTTCTGAAAATTTTCCAGATTTATAATTCTACTTTTTATTACTTTTCTCACCCGCCAAAAATATAAACCGAAGTATTCACTGAAATTTAATTATTTTCATCATTCTTAAAATTAGAGACTGAAGTATTAAATAAATACCAAAGGCAAACATTCATAGCTCTGACTACATTTTTCTAACCCAAGTGTCATTTTTGTCCTGGAAATCATACCTTTTTGCTTATTATAATTAATTTTAGTACAATAGCTTTCAATGATTAAAATCATTTTAAACGTATGAAAATGTGTATCAAAAGCGTAATATATGTATGAGTAACTAATATACCAAAAGTTATTTTTTCAAAAATTCTGAAAATTTTTCCCATTTATAATTTTTTCTTTATTTTTCTCACCCACCAAAAGAAAAAAGAACAGAGGTGATTCCTTGAGATTTAATTCTTTTCACCATTCTTAAAATTACAGACTGGAGTATTAAATAAATACCAAATGCGAAAATGCATAGCTCTGCCTACATTTTTCTAACTCAAGTGTCAATGTTTTCTGTGAGGCATACCTTCTTGCTTATTATAATCAATTTTATTACAACAGCTTTCAATGATTAAAACAATCTTAAACGTATGAAAATGCGTATCAAAAGCGTAATATATGTATCATAATTAATATACCACAAAATATTGTTCCTAAAATTTCTCAAATTTTTCAAGATTTATAATTCCACTTTTTTTTAATTTTCTCGCCCACCAAAAACATAAATCGAGGTGATTACTTGAGATTTAATTCTTTTCACCATTCTTAAAACTAGAGACTGAAGTATTAAAAAAATACCAAATGCGAAAAGGCATAGCTCTGCCTACATTTTTCTAACTCAGGTGTCAATTTTTTCTGAGAGTCATACCTTCTTGCTTATTATAATCAATTTTAGTACAATAGCTTTCAATGATTAAAACAATCTTAAACGTATAAAAATGCGTATCAAAAGCGTAATATATGTACCATAATTAATATACCACAAAATATTGTTCCTAAAATTTCTCAAAATTTTCGAGATTTATAATTCTACTTTTTTTTTTTAATTTTCTCACCCAACAAAAACATAAATCTAGGTGAATCACTGAGATTTAATTTTTTCCACTATTTTCAAAATAATAGACTGAAGTATTAAATAAATACCAAATGTGCAAATGCATAGCTCTGCCTACATTTTTCTAACCCAGGTGTCATTTTTTTCTGAAAAAAAACCTTCTTGATTATTATAATCAATTTTAATATAATAGCTTTCAATAATTAAAAACATTTTAAACGTATGAAAATGTGTCCAAAAGCATTATATATGTAACATATTAAATATACCACAAAATATTGCTTCTAAAATTTCTCAAAATTTTCCGCATTTATAATTTTATTTTTCTTTAATTTTAACACCCACCAAAAATATAAACCGAGGTGATTCACTGAGATTTAATTCTTACCACCTTTATCAAAATCATAGACTGAAGTATTAAATAAATACTAAATGTGCAAATGCATAGTTCTGCCCACATTTTTCTATCCCAGGTGTCATTTTTTATTCGGAAAATCAAAGATTCTTGCTTATTATAATCAATTTTAATGGCTTTCAATGATTAAAAAACATTTTAAACGTATGAAATGTGTATCAAAAGTATAATATAGGTATGTATAATTAATATACTAAAAGTTATTGTTTCTAAAATTTCTGAAACTTTCCCCATTTATAATTGTTTTTTTCTTTAATTTTCTCACCTACCAAAAAAAAGAACCAAGGCGATTCACTGAGATTAAATTCTTTTCACCATTCTTAAAATTAGAGACTGAAGTATTAAATAAATACCAAATACGAAAAAGCATAACTCTACCTACATTTTTCTAATCTAGGTGTCAAATTTTTCTGAAAAAATCTTCTTGCTTATTATAATCAATAAATGTTTTTCTTTAATTTTTCCATCCACCGAAAATAAGAATCGATGTGATTCACTGAGATTAAATTATTTCCACTATTGTCAAAATAATAGACTGAAGTACTAAATAAATACCAATTGTGCAAATGCATAGCTCTGCCTACATTTTTCTATCCCAAGTATTTTTTCTAAAAATCAAACCTTGCTTATTATAATCAAATTTAATATGATATATTCAATGATTAAAAATTTTTAAACCTATGGAAATGTGTATCAAAAGCATAATATATGTATGCATAATTAATATACCAGAAGATATTACTTCTAAAATTTCTCGAAATTTTCCCCATTTATGATTGTTTTTTTCTTTAATTTTCCCACTCTCAGGTGTTTCACTGAGATTTCTTTCCACTTTTTCTAAAGTAGTGTATAAAATATTAAATAAATAATTCTAAAGTATTAAATAAATACCAAATGTGCAAATGCATAGCTCTGCCTATATTTTTCTAACCCAGGTGCCAATTTTTCCTGAAAATCAAAACTACTTGCTTATTATAATCAATTTTAATATAATATATTCAATGATTAAAATAATTTTAAATGTATGAAAATGTGTATCAAAAACATAATATATGTATCATAATTAATATACCAAAAAATATTGTTTCTAAAATTTCTCAAAATTTTCAAAATTTATAGCTCTACTTTTTTTTTGATTTCCCACCCACCAAAAGCATAAATCGAGGTGATTCACTGAGATTTAATTCTTTCCACCTTTCTCAAAATCCCAGACTGAAGTATCAAATAAATACCAAAAGTGCAAATGCATAGCTTTGCTTACATTTTTAAACATGTATTTTTTATGTATTTTTTTTTAACAAGTGTCAATTTTTTTCTGAAAATCGAACGTTCTTGATAATTATAATCAGTTTTCAATATAATAGCTTTCAATGATTAAAAACATTTTAAACGTATGAAAATATGCATAAAAGAATAATGTATGTATGTATAATTAATATACCAAAAGATATTGCTTCTTAAATTTCTCAAAATTTTCCCGATTTATAATTCTTTTTTTCTTTAATTTTCTCACCCACTAAAAACAAGAACAGTGGTGATTCACTGAGATTAAATTCTTTCCATTTTTCAAATCAAAGACTGAAATAATAAGTAAAAACTAAATGAGCAAAGGGATTCCTACATTTTTCTAACCCACGTCTTAATTCCCCTCAGGAATTCAAACATGTGTGCATATTGGGTTATAGCTTTGAAGTCCAGATGCACTATACACGACAAAAAAAAAATGTTAGCTTAAAAAACTATGGCACACGATTTTAAGAAGCATGTGATTTGTTTCTGAAGTTTGGAACAATTTTTACGTTGTTCACATAATGCGATTCTTGTAGATGTCGGACACATTCCACATCTTTACGAAAAATCCGATGATGAATTAATGCTAACATTCACGAAGTTGGGCGATATTAGTGGGGGGCAACTCTTTTGACTGAGTAGTCTAATGTAAGCTCCAGCAACTTCAAACAAACAAATTACAATTACAATTACCTTGGGTAAATAATCAATATTTTTATTTGTTTGATTATTTACTTTGTGGCGATTTGGGGCGAGTACTCCAAGTGTGACACCAAAATAATATTAACTATTACAGATAAATAATGATCATAGAAATGTGGATATTTTATTTTATACTGTAAAACACAGTTAGTATATTTTCGTTCTGTCACACACTTATTCTTTCCCCACTGTAACAAAACAATATTGCTTTTTGGTATTATTACTTACTCATCATTTGGCAAATGCAAACCTTTTATACAGACTTTGTCATTAGTGATCATTTACTTGAAACTTCCATCTATATCCATGTTTATTTTTGGTACCATCGCATTGTTGTCTTTAGCACAATATCATATATTTTCATTTCTTCTCTTGTTACCTCAATGGAGAATCAGCTTTGCACCTATTATGCTCAGATAACCATATTAAATTTCGTTTATTGTAAACTATTCTTAGAAGAGAATATGCGCCTTATATTATAAAGTTTATGTAAAGTCTTTTTAGTACAAAACTTAACTTCTTTTCAGCTTCTAATATTTATTTTTCTTAACAATCGTAAAACACGCGTTTATTTTTTAATAAATAAAACACTTTTTGTACAGATTAATAAGTACAGGATAGAATTTGCAATATAGCATATACTATATTTAGTTATAATATAGTTTAATAGTTACATGAACGTTTGCACAGGCAAGTATAAAAAAATGTTTGAAGCATGTGAAAAACGTGCCTCTTTTTATTGTGATAATTTTAAACTTAGATTAGAATTCAACAGATGAAATAGGTATAACTAGTTATTATTAATCTAATTTACTCGCAACTTTAGTCACTAATTGTTATTCAACAAAACAGAGATAAAGGAATATTTCATTAATTAAAGCAGCCATAAAATAAGAAGACATAAATTATTCTAATAGTATATATTAATGTAAACTTACGTCTTATAATGCAAAGTCTAATAAATAACAGAATGCACTTTCCGTGGCATTAAATTATTTTAAGGAAAATTAGTAATCCAAAATGACTTTTTCTATAAAATAAATATCATGTGAAAGTAAAATATTGCATTATATATTAAAAATAATTTCTCGCTTTCTGTTAATTTTCTATTACTTAATGAAATATAATTAGTACTTCACCTATGAAAGAAATTTAATTCTTAATTTTAAAAAAATATTTCTAAAATCAAGCCCTTCTTGTTACTAATAAATAACGATAAGATGTTGTTTAATTATTATTTTGATAATTCCAGTTATATAATGATAATCGGCTTTATTATTAATTGCTCTCTATAGCTTATATTGTCTATTAAGACATTATATGCGGAACACATATTAGTACGTTTTCTGACAATTGATACTTGAGCGCGGGTCACGTACTAGTACGGGTTAGTGTACCAATATGGTTTGTTTGTGGGTACAAAAATAACGGTATAAAACGAAGTCGAATGTTCTTGTCTACTACATAGATTCTGAAAAAAATTAGACAAAAACTAGTTTTTACATCATTAATTTTATGTTGCTCTTTTCATTTTTTATAATGTAAAAATGTTTAGATATAACATAATTCGAATAATTTAAACTATATACTACTATTTCTATTGGATTTTTCATATTTACGATACTATTATAAACTCATTCACTAAAAAATATATTTTTAGTTTACAAAATTCTTATGGTTGTTATATATTTCTAATTACATATTTGTCTATATAATTCAATATAAAATACGAAAAGTTGGTTAAAAATTAAATAATTTTCTATCTATTGAGATTTACTGAATAACTAAATTTCCGCCTTAAACGCTCGCTCCCGGTACAATTCCGCTGCGAAGTGTACCCGCACACAATGTGTTAAGATAGATAAAATGCAATTAAGATTAATTTACATGATTAATACGAGTAATGAATTGAGAAAATATCTTTTAATTAATGATTATTATTTATGAGTTTTTTTTTCTTAAAAACATTACACTCAGATTGCATTTAGTTATGATTATATGAGGTAACCACTCTGTTCTACTCTGAAAATCATTTTTAAAGAAACCTTTCATTGAATTTTTGAACGTATGCAGACAAAAAAAAATTTATTCGAATCTTAAAAGAAAACTTATTTTTTTGTATTAAAGAGTTCCCTTTATTCAAAAAAGAATATCTCTCCTGAAGACCTTTTATAATGTCAAATACCTCATTGCAATAAAGAAAAGTAATAGAAGTTCAAATTCCATAGAACTATCCAAATTTCTCCCTTTTAAAGTGAAGTCAAAGTGCTACAATTTAATCAAGGCTTATAAAATGAATTTAAAAATTTCCCATGATTTTTCTACTAGTTACAGTTTATTTATACATTTTAATAAAAATGTTTCCAAAATAAAATATTTTTTAGCTTTAGTTCTTTTATGATGGAAAATTTGTAAATTAAATTATCGGACAGTGTATATTTAGCTAGCAATTTTTTAGTATTACTTTTGCAGTATAAAACGACAACTTTGCATTTTTTGAAATTGAAAATTGAACTATAATTTTTTTTCTCTTTCGAAATCTGATTAAAGTTTTAAAAGTTTATGATGATAATTCACATATATTTTTTAATAAGAGTCTACGAAGGTATCAAAATGTATAAAAGTTTTATGATTCCTTAAGTGAAATTCGGAATTTCGGAAAATAATACTTTTATTCCTAAAAGAATTTTAATTTAACTTTGAAAATCACAAAGTTTATTCTATGAACATCGTTTATTAAAGCTAAATTTATCGTTTTTTGTATGATAGAATTTTTTAATAAAGAGATTTACTGTGACAAAGGACTGGAGAGTGTTCTTTTTTAAATAGTTAACTCAAAACTGTAAAATTTTTAATAAATATAGACCTAAATAGAACCAAAACAATCAGAAATTACAAATATTTTCAAATAATATAATAATTGAAAAAATTAATTAATATTTTGTCGGTTTTTAATGTTCTTGCACGGTTTCTAAGCGGTTTCCTTTTTTATTATATTTTGAACATATTTCCCTATTATTTTCTCAATTAAATGGTTTAATTAAATGGTTAATATAAGAGATAGGTGTTGATGTGTTTATGATGAATTTTCGTGAAACATTCCTAAATTTTGTTCTCATGTAAAAAAGGGGAAATATAAAATAGATACAAAAGTTTGATTTAAAGTATTATAGAAGTGATCGGTGAATTCTTTTTTTGGGGGGGGGATAAATAACAAATTAAATCACAAGAAATGGTTACATAAAGAAAGGAATTTCAACTATTCAAGAATTATACTTAAATTATCTTGTGTTAAAAAATGGTATGTGATTAGTCTAGTAATACTTAAATTACATGAGGTCAGAGTTTCATCTGCACTGACTATTTATCCATTAACAGCTTTCAAATTACGATTTATAATGTCCCTAGAACTTGAAAATCTTTAAAGGAATTTCAACTATTCAAGAATTATACTTGAATTAACTAACTATTTATCCATTAACAACTTTCAAATTACCATTTATAATGTCCCTAGAACTTGAAAATCTTTAAAGGAATTTCAACTATTCAAGAATTATACTTAAATTATCTTGTGTTAAAAATGATATGTGATTAGTCTAGTAATACTTAAATTACATGAGGTCAAAGTTTCATGTGTACTGACTGTTTATCCATTAACAGCTTTCAAATTACAATTTATAATGTCCCTAAAACTTGAAAATCTTTGAATTTCAAAAGTTATCAGTTTAAACTTTCATATTTATCATATTTAATGTATTTTTCTCTCTTTTCTCTACACATGAATTTTATGAACAATATCTTAAAACAAATAGTATAGTGTACATATTTTTGTTTCGTCGTCACTGATAATAGTTCTTTTATCGTTGCACCTAGTACATGTTTATTAAAAGATCACATTGCATTTCTATTAATCTCTTGCTAAATAATTTCCATGCAGAATTCTGCAAATTGTTCTTTGTTGAGCCCCATTCCTCAACAAAATCTGGTAAATGATGTGATTTATAATACGCTTTCTAAGTTGTAAATATTATTTTCTTATTTATATACTGATGATACACATGCATTTTAAGATATTGCAATTGATTTGTAATTTGGTGTATTTTCTCTTGTCGCCAATTTTATTTTTGAAGAAGTACGTAATTCTTCGGATATTTCTTTTTAGTGTTCGATACATGTAGAAGTGTAATGACTGGTGGTTTTCCATTTACAATAGGTATAACTTATATTGCTCTTAAATATTTTATGGAATATCATAAAACAAATAGTATAGTGTACACATTTTTGTTTCGTCGTCACTGATAATAGTTCTTTTATCGTTGCACCTAGTACATGTTTATTCAAAGATCACACTGCATTTCTATTAATCTCTTGCTAAATAATTTTCATGCAGGGTTCTGCAAATTGTTCTTTCTTGAGCCCCATTCCTCAACAAAATCTGGTAAATGATGTGATTTATAATACGCTTTCTAAGTTGTAAATATTATTTTCTTATTTATATACTGATGATACACATGCATTTTAAGATATTGCAATTGATTTGTAATTTGGTGTATTTTCTCTTGTCGCCAATTTTATTTTTGAAGAAGTACGTAATTCTTCGGATATTTCTTTTTAGTGTTCGATACATGTAGAAGTGTAATGACTGGTGGTTTTTCCATTTACAATAAGTATAACTTCTATTGCTCTTAAATATTTTATAGAATATCATAAAACGAATAGTATAGTGTACACATTTTTTTTCGTCCTCACTGATAATAGTTCTTTTATCATTGCACCTAATATATGTTTATTTAAGGATCACAATGTTTTTGTATTAATCTCTTGCTAAATAATTTCCATGCAGAATTCTGCAAATTGTTCTTTGTTGAGCCCCATTCCTCAACAAAATCTGGTAAATGATGTGATTTATAATACGCTTTCTAAGTTGTAAATATTATTTTCTTATTTATATACTGATGATACACATGCATTTTAAGATATTGCAATTGATTTGTAATTTGGTGTATTTTCTCTTGTCGCCAATTTTACTTTTGAAGCAGTACGTAATTCTTCGGATGTTTGTTTTGAGTGTTCAATACCTGTAGAAGTGTAATGACTGGTGGTTTTTCCATTTACAATAAGTATAACTTCTATAAAATTTTTAAGTGTAGTATAATATCATAAAACGAATAATATAGTGTACACTTTTTTTCGTCGCCACTGATAATAGTTCTTTTATCATTGCACCTAATATACGCTTATTCAAAGATCAGAATGCATTTCTATTCATCTCTTGTTAAATGATTTTCATGCAGGATTCTGCAAATTGTTCTTTGTTGAGTCCCATTCCTAAACGAAATCCTCAACGAAATCTGATGAATATTGTGATTTATAATACGTTTTCTAAGTCGTAAATATTATTTTCTTATTTATATACTGACGATACACATTCATTTTAAAATATAGCAATTGATTTGTAATTTGGCGGATTTTCTCTTGTCGCCAATTTTAATTTTGAAGCAGTACTTAATTCTTCGGGTGTTTGTTTTGAGTGTTCAATACCTGTAGAAGTGTAATAACTGGGGTTTTTTCCATTTACAGTAAGTATAACTTATATTGCACTTAAATATTTTAATACCATGAAGTTTAAAACATTTTTTGATTTATAGGTTGTAAATAGTTCCCTTTAGGAAGCACATAAATATATCGTTAAGTCTATGCAATGTTTTGCAGAAATAAAGATCAGTATCCTTGGAAATTTT
>CM063506.1:133818511-133838511 GCA_032207245.1 Pardosa pseudoannulata | reverse complement strand
GCATGACATATGTACGCATGTATGTACATACTTATCTCGCTTAACTTAAAAACTACTACCCGTAAAAAGAAATTGTGATAAAGATAAATTATATTTAAGAACACTAATGTGTTTATTGATACCAAAGCCTAAGCGAGGAGAGAAAATGTCTAAGCTTAATAATTTAAAATTATACATTTATTTCTATTTTAGTCTCACATATAGCCCGTCATATGATGTGATCAGTAATTTTTTTTATTTTCCAGAATTGTAAAGTACTCTACGAGGAAGGTAAAAACATAGCGTATGTTTTTGGCTGAGAATTAACTGTTACACGCTCAATAATTTGTTTATCTTTACTGACCGTATGTTAGTTGCCAACTTTAATTTATCTTGTTCTAGTACGTGGTAGGGTGAACAGCAAAGGTTTTAATATTAACAGTGATTATTCGGCGATATATATGAGTGATGTCCAAAGTTTAAGCGAATCGATTGCAAACCGTGTGGTTATGTATCAAAAGCAAACACACAAATGAAAAAAGTTCTAAATTTTCAAAGATATATACCTTATACGTTAGATATTTTTTAGTCCGTGAAATAGACTCCTAGACAATTTATGAAAAGAATATTTAAATACCTGTGATAAAATTTTATTTCGCCAAAAATAATCGATGATTCAATTTAAATTATCACATATATGCCTAATCTAGTATTTAGCCAAATATAAAAGAAAATTATTTACGTATATCTAAGTTCCGTATAAAACTTATTAAATAATGCAGACGATATTTAAATAATTAAATATAAGAAATGATTAAATGAGAGGGTTAAAGGAATGACGTCATAATGCTCAAAAAGAATGTTATTTTTACCTATTTAGCAGTTAATACCTATTAATACAGGTAATAAAAATTTCATTGCAACAAAAAAATTTGATGATTAAATTTAAAATTATCACATATGTACCTAATCTATTATTTAAGCCAAATATAAAAGCTAAATATGAAATCCTAATAAGAAATTATTTACGTAATATATAAGATCAGTTATATAACGTATGAAAATAATGCAGACGATATTTAAATAACTTAAAATGAGAAATGGTTAAATGAGATGGTTAAAGGAATGACGTCATAATGCTAGAAAAAATGTTATTTTTACCAATTTATTATGTGACAAATTGATAAATTTAACCACCTGCTCTTAACCGGGGAAAATAGAGATTGAGACAATGGCATTGAATGCTAGAAAAGAGGGGAAGGGACGGATTTCGGAAACTGCTAAGCCTAACTTATCATGAATCCAATATGGATGCCTCTATCCATTCCAGGTACAACCGATTCATAAATTCGAGGACGGACGGACAGATGTCTTAGGCTATTACTATATAGGGGATTGGGATATTCTAATAAAGTGTAGATTGCAATAAAATTTTGAAGTGCACAACTAGATGCTTCCACTGTTCTAATACACAATTTCCACACTGTACAGCAAATGTTTTGAGTTATGCCTCGAAAAGTTAAAATCTATTGTACGTGTTATTTAGAGTGCAAAGTGCAATGAAAATTGAAATTGTACAACTCCATGTAACAACATTTCTGATTACAGAAATTCAGCATCCTATCTCTAAACTTTTTATGAGGTAAGTGAGATACTTAGATACGTTCTTACAGATTTTTACTACATGACAAAACGCATTCATGAATATCAAAATAGATCTTTAAAGTTACTAAGTTTATGATTCTTTCTATATACGAGGCGCATCCAGAAAGTAAGTTTCCCTATTTAACCCTCTAAGTGGTTTGCACGTATAATTTCGCCCAGTCGATGATGTCTTCAAACTGATGGTCACATACAATTTTCGACCTGCAAAAACGATACGAAAATGGATGTAACATACATTTCTGCCAGTGATTTCCCCGTGGAGTGTTGTGGTAGGAGGATCCAGTTGATTGTTTGGGAACTGCACCCCTCTTTCACTGACATTTATTGAGGGATACACCCCTATCACCTGAAGCACATGCATTTGTTCACATTTAACCTAAAAACTGCTTTGAAAACCAAATGAGTCAAAACATGTTTTTACTGTCCGGCAGGAAATGACCCAGAGCTTCACAGAAAGACGCCGTTTGGGTCAGACTATACATAAGACTGGTCTCACTATAGATAAGACTATATTGAACGGGATAATCATTCAAGCCCCTGGAGGCACTTTCTCTGGGAGGCACACAGGAAGTAAAGGGACAATAAGGAGGGTGCTTCCCTTCATCTACCTAGCCGAAAAAGGGGGTAGAAAAAAAATTCACCGAACGCTTTGGCTACAAACACAGTAGAACACTAGCGTATTTTTTGGAGACTTTTCCTTCCGATGTGTTCCACTCGGAGGGTTAACAGAAAAAACTCACACTTTTACGGACATATTTATTGGCAAAAAGTACAGTAATGTTTCAGCTATTTTTCAACATAGCCACCACCATGATTGAGACACTTTTCGTATTTTGGGATCAACTTTTGTATATCTCTGTCGTAGAACTCTGCCTCCTGTGAACGGAACCAGCCTTCTTGTCCCAGAATATCGTGCACAATCCTTTACGTCCCGACAGCGTCTGTTTGAATTTGGTCCTGACCGAAGATCCACTATGATGTTAATGCGTTGACTGCTGCTTGGTTTCCGCGGTAAAGTGCGAAATCCATGTCTCATTGCCCGTGACGATCCTGTCTAGGAACTCGTCGCGGTCATCGTGATACCGTAGAAGAAGTGTCAGTGCTGCTCTTAAGCGTTGAATTTTGTGTTCGGGTGTCAGTTTCGGCTCATAGACCAAATTAGAGATGACGATGTATTCCAATTGGCGCAATACTTTGTGCATTCAAGATCACCGACAGAACATTGCAGGAGGCGGGAGAAGAAATTAGAGTTTCCACTTCGGACCAATGCTACCTCGCTACTGTCATGAATCCGTACTTGTCCAGCTGGCATATGATCAATACGTCATAGATCTGTTACGCACGCGCAATTGCCATATCTAACTATTTTTACTTTAAAGGGGAAAACATCGGTAAACTTACTATGTGGATGAGCCTTGTACGTATGTAAAGCTTAAACTAGACAAAATCAATACTTCCATTGAAATCTGATAATCAAAGTTTTCGCAATTCCATTTCTGTTTTAATTTGTGAAAAAAGCAAAAACATTAACTGAACTGTAGATAAAATGGCAACTGCTGAGAAAAAAATATTAAAAATGTTTTATAATCAGTATGCATTTCATCATTTATAATGGTTCCCTTACCAGGAAATTTTAAATTTGCATATTTATAATGTAATAATACCTTTAATAAGAATAAAATAAGTAAATAAAAAAGTAAATTAGTTTATTAAAAATAGAAGCATCCAAAATAATGAATACCTAAATAATAAATTATAAAGAATAAATAAAAGACGAAATAATGAAAACTTAGATCAAAACGAGTTTTCATTATTTTTTTAATAACTCTTCTTTTATGCATAATCCACAATTGTTAACAGTAATTATTTTGGAGTTTAAAGTACATGTTTCTACAAATTAAATAGAATATAAGGTAGAAAATTAGATACGATATAAAAATCAAGCGGGGAAAATAAAAATAAAGATTGTACCTAATGTGTCTATTCATTACCTAACAGTAAAATTATGGAAAATTATATATATATATAAAAAATTTGTATTCCCCTAAATTAAAATTAAAATGAAATTTTTCTTTTTAAAGCTTAATTAAAAATATGCTTTCGTCGAAAATTAAAATTAACCTTTTTTATTTTACTCTTTTTTTTGTAATATGTTGCAAAAGAATTCAATTAGAGAAATTTTAGACTGTCTAATTTAAGTGTGGTCTAAAATGGAGGCTGACTATGTAAGCTCAGCATCGCAGTTGTTGTATTATATTACAACACGAAAAGAAAATTCATTTTTCAATTGATTTTCTATTTTTTTTCTCTGATTTCCCCTATGCTGTAAAAACTACTTGATGTGTTGTGCCGGACAACCATATATCAGAAAACTTGACAAATTGTCGCCGGGATAAAAAAACAGCATATTTTTTTTATCTCCAATTCTATTTTTGTTTTAAAAAACGAAGAAAAAAATGTAACACAAAAATGACTTGGACAAAAGAAATATCGAAGTGAAGAAAAAAAAGGGTGAAATCGGTTCGATTTTCGAATGCACAAAACTAGATGACAAGAGTCGGTTATAAAAAAGGAAAGATTTAAGTTTCAAAATTTTTTGCTGTTACTGGAATTTTTTTTTAAATCCCTTTTGAGTCGTTGATTAATTTGTAGATGATACAAATCTCTTCACTTCATTAAAAATTTAAAGAGAGATATAAATACATTATTTCCACCAATATTTTTTAGACAAATTTTATGTTCGTTAGTATAATCACAAAACAGAATAGGTTTGAAAAGGAACATACCATCAATGTATTTTTATTGATGCCATTAATGTATTTAACTAAAAGTTTTAAGAAACTTTTAATTTTGTTTTCTGTATTTATATAAACTGCTTAGTAAAGCCTTAAGTAACCTTTTTCTCCTCAACCGTTAGTCGTAATTCTTATTCGTTAATATAAAATCATTTTTATTCATTAATATAAATTCATTTTTATTCGTTAATATAAATTCATTTTTATTCGTTAATATAAATTCATTTTTAATTTTGTTTAATTTTGTTTTCTGTATTTATATAAACTGCTTAGTAAAGCCTTAAGTAACCTTTTTCTCCTCAACCGTTAGTCGTAATTTTTATTCGTTAATATAAAATCATTTTTATTCATTAATATAAATTCATTTTTATTCGTTAATATAAATTCATTTTTATTCGTTAATATAAATTCATTTTTATTCGTTAATATAAATTCATTTTTATTCGTTAAAATAAATTCATTTTTATTCGTTAATATAAATTCATTTTTATTCGTTAATATAAAATCATTTTTATTCGTTAATATAAAATCATTTTTATTCGTTAATATAAAATCATTTTTATTCGTTATTATAAAATCATTTTTATTCATTAATACAAAATCATTTTTATTCGTCAATATAAAATCATTTTTATTCGTCAATATAAAATCATTTTTATTTGTTAATATAAAATCATTTTTATTCGTTAATATAAATTCATATTTATTCGTTAATACAAAATCATTTTTATTCGTTAATACAAAATCATTTTTATTCCTTAATACAAAATCATTTTTATTCCTTAATATAAAATCATTTTTATTCGTTAATATAAAATCATTTTTATTCGTTAATATAAAATCATTTTTATTCATTAATATAAATTCATTTTTATTCATTAATATAAAATCATTTTTATTCATTAATATAAAATCATTTTTATTCATTAATATAAAATCATTTTTATTCATTAATATAAAATCATTTTTATTCATTAATATAAAATTTTTATTTATTAGTGTAAATTCATTTTTATTCATTAACACATTGTGTGCGGGTACATTTCGCAGCGGAATTGTACCAGTAGCGGGCGTTTTGCGCGTAAATTTAGTTATTCAGTTGAATCTCAATAGATCGAGTATTATTTAATTTTTTAACCAACTTTTCGTATTTAATATTGAAATATATAAAAATATGTTAATTTTAAATCTAAATTGATTTTTTTAATCAACATTCCCGTTCTGTGGCTCCTAATCGGTTGATGTGAAATATAGTTTTTATTTGACTAAATTTTTTCAGAATCTATATAGTAGAAAAGAACATTCCGCTTCGTTTTCCTGTATATAGCGTTATTTTTGTACCCACAAACAAACTATGTTGTTACACTAACCCGTACTAGTACGTGATTTGTGCTCAAGTATCAATCGTCAGAAAACGTATTAGTACTTGTCCAGCATACAATGTGTTAATAGAAATTCATTTTTATTCATTAATATAAATTCATTTTTATTCATTAATATAAATTCATAGAATATTCATATAATTTTTTTTTTATTCTTAAATACAAAAATATAATTTTGCGAAAATTACTAATCTTAAATTTCTATACTTTTCCCATTCGCTATTGTTGTGTTTAGTAAAAATTCAAACTCGACCTCAAAACAACAACAACACAAAAGTTTATTTTTTTGTAACAAAATTAACAAAAGAATTTAAATTCAGAGTTTATAAAAATCATAAAGAATATTTCTCATCTTTGGGAGATAGGTTGAAATATTAACAACAGTAATTCGAGTTTAGAATCTGGTTGTAACATTTCTATTACTGCGAAATGAGTGGTGTAATTAAGAATATGACGTTGAATTTGGATTACAACGGTTTAAAAATGGGGAAGAGTTTACTGTTTATAAACTGATTAGCATATAACCCGTCATATGATTGGGATCAGTAAAATTTTTAATTTTCCAGAATTTTTAAAATACCCTATGAGGCAATTAAAAAAGTGGTTTGTTTTTTGGCTGAGAATTATCTGGTACAAGCTTATTAATTTGTGTATCTTCATACTGCGTATCCCGGTACTATGAATACAGTTTAGAATCACGTTGAATTCATTTAAAAAGGTAGTTGACCACCGCGGAATGTAGTTGGTTCAAAGATGTGGGTTCGAAAAAATCTTCCGAAGTTTGCCGACGTTCAACAGCGATACTCGGAAAGCGATATCAAATAGTGAGGGGTCAGTTAAATCCCAAACAGCGTGCGAGCTAGATCAGTGACTCAGCGATAAATGATGCGGCTGTTTGAATGCCCCCTATAGTTCAATGTACATTGATTGAATAAAAAAAACTTTAAAATTGAAGATTTCGATTACAAGTCATTCCGGTTCATTGCTTAAAGGCAGTGTTTCAAACATAAGATACGAAAGCGATCAAAATAAACATGCTCTGTACCCAACTGTTGGAACGACTGCATGGAGAACCATTTCCTTTTTTTATATTTAATAATTATTGTTCCATTTTACAAATATGCTGACAAAAAGTTATTCATTTAAAACTTTACCATTTAAAACTTTACTGGCTTTGAATTTTGCTAAGTTTAACTCATTAAAAATCCAATATGGATGCTTCATCCATTCCAGGTCCAACCGCTTCATAAATTCGAAGACAGACGGGCAGATAACTTAGGCTATTATTATATAGGAGATGGGAAAGAATATGTTTCGTAAAGAGGACATACGAAGTACTTTTTAGAGAAATATACTCTTAATCCTGTTCCTCCCTATCGTCGTAAAAAGGACTTTCAAATATGAGACTAAAATGTGTATTTCCATTGAAAACTGAACACTGAAAATATTCGTGATTAAATTTTTTTTTCAATTTACATTATTTGTCCTTTTCAAGTGTAACGCATATTAGTTTGTAATGAATGGTTTTTGACCAATGTAACCTTGTAATTTTGGCAACACTTGGTAAATACATTGCAGTGTGGTTGGATTCTCTTGGTCATGATATGTCGGGTGGTGGTTGGGATTTTTTCTCACCATCTATGAAAAAGAACCCTAACCAAAGTGAACTATCATTTTGCTTACCTATTTTCTCCTATCTTATATTGTACTTGCTCTCATCATGGTTTGTAACTGAGGGGCTCATCACGTTGGACCTCTGTTATTATAAAAACTTGGAAAGACCTCTCAGTCCGCTGGGCAATCTGTTATTCTAGAGCTTATTTGTCTGTACAAGTTTTATCTTATTGTTGTAAGGGTCACCTCACCGATGCTAAAGAACACCTAGTGTACTCCAGGCTTGAGAGAGGTCTGGGCTGCTGGGAATCTGATACCGGACTTGCATCAAAGTTATCTACACAGAATTTATCTGGTGGCAGAGCTTCTCGTCATACAAAAGGAAAAAAACCACCAGACAGCTCTGTAATCAGTTACAAACATCTAGAAATCATAATCTTGCACCAAACTTTATAGCACATTAAAAAACGATTGCCGCATATAGATTGAGAATAACTAGTATAGATATCGTCTTATTTCTCCAATGACTTTTCCTTAGACAACCAAGCTAGTTCAACACGTTAGATAACCAAAGTTTCAGAACTCTATATTTTATTATAAATATTTTTAATTCTGTCTTTACAGCATATAAAACTTTTAAAGCCAGTATTATAAAACATAGTTACAAAATACAAAATGAAACAAAAGCAGCAAGAATTAAAAATACTTCAATAATTTCAACTATAAACGACTGTAAATTGTTATAGAATGATAAAATTCAAACCTCCTACTCAGAATATTTTATACTTTATCTAACAACGATTAACAGAAAAATTGAACAGTACTTTTAATTTATTAAATATTTATAGCATAAAAAGAGAATGATAGAGTTTTTATGTCATTGTGTTCGTTTCTCCCATGTTTGGAATAATGAATGGGATATGAATAATGCATAATGATTCGTTATAGTAGCAGATGTCATTGATATAAGACTCAAGAGAGTGCTCTATATTTCCTTCAGTCAAAACCTATGTCTATAATTTTTGCTTCGCTCACCCTGTTTCTTGTCTAACAATAGAAAATCTTCTTCGTAGTGTAATACACTTCTTTTGTAATCAGTAAGAGTAATGTACTAATAAAAGGATAGCTGGTGCACTATAAAAGATAAAGCCAACGCTATCCTGGTAAATCATCCAAATATTTTGCTGATATATGATATTCAATTGGCTTTAGTTATGCCTACGTCAAATGGTTGTGGGCTGTAAGACAAGTTTAAAACTTTATCCTGCATAACGTAAAAGTTGCTGATATGATATTCAACTGGCTTTAGTTATGTTTACGTCAAATGGTTGTGGGCTATAAGAGACGTTTAAAACTTTATCCTGCATAACGTAAAAGTTGCCGATATATGATATTCAACTGGCTTTAGTTATGCCTACGACAAATGGTTGTGGGCTTTAAGACAAGTTAAAAGCTTTATCATACAACCCGTATAAGTTTCTGATGTATCAGGTTCAAATCGCTTTAATTATATTAAAATTATAAAATTCAAACCAACGGTATTCCCTAACGACGAATATAAACGGTATCTGAAGCAAAGAAACAAAATGTCAGCTGATTGGTTGCACAGCATTCATTCCTTCGTTTTTTTTTTCTGCGGGAATCAAAAACTCCTATTTTCGATTGATTTTCCTTTTACATAGATTTACTTCAGTCTCCTTTTGCCGTATTTTCTCTCAGTGCATTGTGTTGGACAGTTCCATCTAAGAAAAATTGACAGATTGTCGCGGGATAAAATGAACATCTTTCTCTTGCACTTGCATTTCTGACTTTTTATTGAGAATAATTGGAAATGTCTGGCACGAAACAATTGGCTAGAAATTTCTAGAAATTCGGAAAGAAATTTATGGACATTTTGAACACACCACTGAGGAAAGGATATTTATATGAAATCAAAACTTTTGTGCTAAGACTTGAGAGATTTTGTTTTATTCATTAAAGGCTGTTAAAGTTTACTATTGTTACAAGATTTTGATTGATATAGTGTTCTTTGATTGATATAGTAGACTTTCATTGATATAGTAAGAATTTTCCTTATTTTTCGTCTTATCCTTTTAAATATTATCGTATGTATTCAACATACATAGGATTTTGGATTTTTTGCTCAGTTTTTATTTAATTAGTTTTGTTGAATTTGCTTTGTTTCTTAAAATAAGAACTTTTTATATAAACTAAAAAGGGAGAACTTTTTTGAACAATTTTGAAATTAGTCTGACACATTGTGTGAGCAGACTTAATAACAATAAAAAATAAGTTTACTTAATATTTTTTTCCTTTTTGAAAACAATAATTGCGTATAATTCTCCACCTATTTAAATTTTTATAAATAATCAAAAATATTACACCATGGGATTGAAATTTCAAAAAAGTTAAAATATTTTTTAAGAATTCCAATTCAAATACTATAAAAACCAAATAAAATACAAAGCAAGGAAAAAAGTAAATAGATTTTCATAAGATATATATTTACAGTGAAAATTACATTACGAAATACATTTATGCAGTAGCTTTTTTTATTTTGGGTGTACGCATATTGAAAATACACCATTTTCAGTAAAATTTATTTAAAATGTCTACCTTTTCCTTAAAATATATAATCTGAAATGTAAAGAATGTGTATAGTTTTAACAGTTTAATAATTTCAATGTTTTAACGCTGTCAGTTTTCAATGATTCAAAAATGTCCAGATATATTAATAGATTTTAAATTTAAAAAATTAATTTAAAAATTGAATAAACGTTTAAAGTAGATGTGACACTTTAATTTCTACGTTATTATAGTAATTAATATTATCTTGCAAGTATACACTATTTTATTTTATTGAAAAAGTCTTTTTACATTCTCTAAGCTTTGTGAGTGGCGAGATTTGCTGTATACGATTTTTAATGTCCAAACTTTCTTCAAGGGGGGCCTGTACTTGCTATATCAGATTATTCTCATTTAACCCTCCGAGTGGAACACATCTAGGAAACAATTCTCCAAAAAATACGCTAAAGGTTTACTATGTCAGTGGCCAAAGAGTTCTATGGTTTTTTCCTTCACCCTTTGTCGACTAGAATGGAATATGGGAAATCCACCCTCGTTATTGTCCCTTTACTTCCGGTTATATATAGATATATAAATAGATATTATGGATTGTTAATTTTTAATACACATAAAGATTGTCAAGTCTAGAATATTATCTTATAAGAAATAATTTATTTTAAAAGTACAAGTAAAAATATTCTTTGAGAGACTTATTTATATTTTTTTACCAAAGTCATCCAAGATATTTAAGGGATGCAATTAGAGACACATCTGTTACTGTAAACTAAATACTTCTAAATAGAAGTTTAGAAAGCCATGAAAAGCTAACATCTTCTTTGTGCCTCAGGGGGTAAGGTTGCATCCCTCAAGAAATGTCAGTGAAAGAGGGGTGCAGTTCCTAAACAATAGACATGACCCTCCAACCTCAAAACTCCTTGAGGAAAAGCACTGGCAAAAATGTACATTACATCCATTTTCGGAGCGTTGTAGGAGGTCGAAAATTGTACGTTTTGAAGTCATCATCGGTTTGGCGGAATTGTACGTGCTAACCGCTTAGAGGGTTAATGTTAAGGTAAGAGAAAAATAATATTCCCTCTGGCCGTTATATAGGTATAGTATATATGTATTCTTAAATACATATATACCACGAGATAGTACAGACAGTTATCTAGGATTCTATCTTTCCACATTTTTAAATTTATGCTTGTTAATTGCTTTGCATTTGAAAAAGAGTAAACTAAAATATGTCAAATAATTTCAAATTAAATATGTATTTTTTCGACATTTTTAGAAATAGGTTAAAAATATACAATTTTTTTTTATATTTTTCTACAAATTTCTGAAATTTTATATTTTTCTTCTTCAAATGTCTGTTTCTGAAATTTTTATAAATTTTTTTGTAATAAATTATGTTTTCAAAGTTTTATGATGAAACTATTATAATTTCATTCTTTTCTACATTTTTTTAAAATGTTCATGCATTTTAAAATATTTTATATAGGAAATATTTCTGCATTATTATCTATATAATGCATTTTTCAGATACCTGTATTTTATATTACAAATTATTACCTTAATTCCCAAAATTATATTTCTGAGTGGACCTACATATACCATTACTTTTCAAATTTTTTAAGTGTTAGTTTTTATGTATGTTTCTCATTATAACCAATTAAGAGGGATTTTTTCGTAATTTGATAAAACATAAAACGGGCTGTTGTAATGTGCTTACAACACAAACACCAGTGTTCGTTCTCAAAGGGGAAACACAGTAAAATACAAAATATGGAATTAAAGGTAAATGCCTTATATTGAAACTAAAACATTTATTATGTACATTATTTACAGATTAATACATGACTTGATTAATATATGACATGATCTGCAATTATTTTCTTTTTATGTTCATCAATATTCTTGAAATGGTATTCCTTATCAAAATGTTATGAGACCTAGGTAATAATCATGAATATTAAGTCGGTTAACCTCCGGTAATTACAGGAAAGCAGTGTGGGGCAGGCTGCACATCGGTACTGGTGGAAAGGTCTTTATTTTCCTGAAAGTTTATGCTGGCATGACGGTCGTATAGATACAGGAACTGAAAAATATTACTGGCCTGGGCTCTCTGGCTTGCTCATGGGATCTTTATGCACCCATTCTCTCTGCACCTCCGACATCGACTCGTTTTCCAGCTTTCCACAACTTTTCACCTCGGTTCAACGCTTCTCTTTTTCTCTTTTTCAATCACTTGTTGAAATTTTCCCATATCTGCACCCCCTTCGGGAGAGCAGGTGGGCTCATTGAAATGACCCCTTTGGTGAAAATTGACATTATTGCCTTGCCCCTGCCCCCATATCTTACGGCTTCATCTGTGCCTGGGATTTACTGTTACACTTGTGCCACTCTATCAACTATAACTCCTCCGCAGGGGTCCCCATTAAAACTCGAAGTCAACAGCTGCGCACATTCTTCTTAGAAATTTATTCCACAGCTGTGTGTGCACATCCTGACCACCCTGGGAAAATACATCGGTCTTTACACAGGCCTTTAATGTCTAAAAAAATTTTATGTAATTTGTTATAAAAGATAAATATATATGGTCTAACGAAACTGGCACAAATTTGCTAGTTTTTACAATGCACCAAATTGTCTTTCGAAGGTATAAGGTGCCTTAAAAAATCTCCGACTATTCTTATATTTACTTTATTCTGAGGCCGAAAGATGGCCGAATGGGTAGGGCACTGCACATTGCTTCCGGAGTTTCCATTTTTAATCTTACTACTGGTATTGATGTTCGGGGCCGTTCTAAATCACTTGTAACCAATAGGTTTCAGTTTTATTTAGCCTTCATGTAATACAAAGTAGATCTTGGGTTCTTGATCCTAGATCTAACTTTTACTACACACCAATAGCTCCAGATTGTATCGTTCCAAAGAAAAAACAAAACTGAAAAACTACACTTGTACTTTTAATTCTACTTCAATTTTTCTTTTTAAAGTCGGAATCTTTGAAAACCAAGAATTAATAGAAATAATTTTCTTTTTTATTTGAAGTATTCGTCGTCTGGTTGTTAATTCAAATTCAGAAAAAAACTATTAGGTTTTATAACAGCAGTTTTTAAAATTTTCTTAATTTTCTATGACCTCTCACTCAGATGAATATACAATTCAACATTATGATCGCTAATGTGTTTATACATTTTGGTTTGAATTTTTTCCTCACGTCCTCCATTGACATTCAAAATAAAAAAATAAATTTAAAAAAATAATAGTCCAATATCGCTCAGAAGGAATCAAAATGAATAGTTAAATTCTAAAATTAATATCTTCTTACATGTATGCACAGACATAACACCGCAATTGAAATCAGACATGATCAAAATGGGCATTTTCGTTGAAATCTAAACACCAAAATTTGTATTGAACCAATATAATGCTTCCTTTACTTACTACATGAAAATAAAAAGTATACCATAAAAAAAGATTCTACACAATAATTTATTAACTGTCTCCAAATAATGGTACCGGAGGTTAATGGGTTAAAAAGGAACGGGAGTACAAATGAATTCCACTACACGTGTTTCCAACCGAATTAAACCTGTCTGAGAGACGTAATCGATACCCCATCGCACTAACAAAGCGTTTAATTATGCAAAAGTGTGTTCTTGAAGCAGGGGCTACGAATTATAGTTACCACGAAATGGATTCTTACCGTCGTAAATGAATAAATCAATTAATAGGAAGCTTGTGTTACTCCCGTGTTTTTCGCGAGAAACTTCATGTTGTAACGCGTCTGTCTTATCGGTCGCTTAGCAACAGATGATGTGCGCCCCATTTTTGGTCAACCGTTCAAAGTGGAAAGATAAAAAAACTGCTTTTCGAAAATAACATTGTACATGTGTTGTTAGAGATAATAATTGTTCAAATATATTTATAGAATCTATTTTCCTTTCGAAGCTAAATTTAGCGATAAGGTTGCATGACACCAAATGTAGAAATAATATGAATCTTGAATATATATATCTCGTGTTTTTCTTAAAATCTGCTTGTAACATGTCGAGCTGACGTGATATATATATATAAATATTATATATATATATATATATGTATGTGTGTGTGTGTGTGTGTGTGTGTGTGTGTGTGTGTGTGTGTGTGTGTGTGTGTGTGTGTGTGTGTGTGTGTGTGTGTGTGTGTGTGTGTGTGTGTGTGTATATGTGTGTGTGTGTGTGTGTGTGTGTGTGTGTGTGTGTGTGTGTGTGTTGTGTGTGTGTATGTGTGTGTGTGTGTGTGTGTGTGTGTGTGTGTGTGTGTGTTGTGTGTGTGTGTGTGTGTGTGTGTGTGTGTGTTGTGTGTGTGTGTGTGTGTGTGTGTATATATATGCGCACACACACACACACACACACAACACACACACACATATATATAATATGTATATACTCGTTGAAAATTAAGATACATTTTTGGATTTGCTTGAATATCCCCAGAACTACTAAACAAATTTTAATGAATTTGTCTGAACACTGATTTATATAATGCATATAATTTTTCTAAACTTGTAATACACACGTATTATCGCAAATAACTCTCATCGGAGTCGGAAGGTATGAATTAATAGTTATAGAATGAAACAAATTAAATATGTTAATAGGGGAAATTATCTCCTTATGAATATAGTCTCCATACCGTGAATACATACTGGATATGAAGCAGTTTATGATGTGTTAATTGGTCTCTATCGTTCAACAACGGGATTTTAGGGTCTGAATGGTTTTCGGAGAGGAATAACAAGCTGTAGTTTCCATCCCTGTAACATCTTAGACATGCTATTTTTATGTTGAGATGTGGTGATCTGCCTAATGTATCCTACTAACGCAATTATGAACATAATTGTCGAGCAAGTCAGTTCTATGTGAATACCCATTGTGATCATCAGATGAAATCAGCACCAAAAAAGGAGAACATAGGGCACCAAAATTTTATCCGAATGCCTCACAACAGTCGAAGTATTTCTGACAAAGATATGTAGAGATGTGTGTTTCATTTGTGATTAATATATACCTATTTATTTTATTCACTTAATACTTACCTGTTTCTTTTGTTTCTTTTTTAATTCATTACCCATCGTATTTTTACAAATACATTACCGGTCATTTGACCAGTTATGATATGTTTAGGATTAAACACTGAAGAGAAGTTAGCTTATTGTTGGTTCTCTTCATACTAGTATATAGCCCGTCATATGACGGGATCAATAAATCTTTTTTGATTTTCCAGAATTGTAAATTATCCTATGAGGCAGTCCAAAAAATGGTAGTTTTTTGGCTGAGAATTATCTGGTACACGCTCAATAATTTGTTTGTCTTCATATTCCTCTGAAGTCTTCCGAACTGCCACTCACTCATTCATTCTTGAAATCCCGTTGCGGGAATGTGGATAGGAATGTTCATACCCATTCGGAAACTGATTTAATCATTAGGTCCCTTTCTCATTAGCCTTCTTGTTGTCCAAAATAGTAGACCATGGCTCTCTAAACCAACCACTCATTCACTCAACTGCATTATAACATCATATTCTGCAGTGTTATAGTAATTTCATTAACTAATTGACAGTCATTTTAAAAACACACATTTTTTACTTTGTTGTTTTATGACAATTTATTTTATTGAGCTTGTAACTTAACGATCTCGGCTTTAAATTCCATTTTCCGAGCTGTAATTATATCCCATGCATGGCCGCTACTTATTCCCCAAGTTCTATTTGAAAATTATATCACGTAAAGTTATGTTTGTTTGAATTTAAACTTTATGACCACTTATGTAAATTGTTTTGAGCAATATTTTTTTCTTTGTTTAGGTTTATGAGTTTTACGACGAAGGGATTCATGACGTTAACATTACTGTGTTATCCAGTTCTACTTTTCGATATTCTTTCAAAGTGGTATGTTTTTTACTTATACTCTTTCTAACTATTGCAACCTAAATAATTTTGAAATCTGGAAGTAATATTATAATAATTTAAATTTACTATAATTTTATTGCTTTTGTTTCTGATGACACTTGATCAAACCAAGCACAATTGAGTGCAAAGTCGTATTAAGGCCAAAGTGTGGGCCTTTCGTTTTAACGAGACCTCAAAGGTAAAAGTACGAATTTTGAAGCAGGGACCAAATAGAAAACCCATAGGCTTGGCCTGCCATCCCAGGAAGTATTGATTGAGAACTAGGAAGGCATTGTGCCACGAACATATTTTACGAGCCCCAGTCACTTTTAATAAACATGGCGGATCTTATCCCGGGCTCCAAACCCGCAACCCTCCTGTTACGAGAATGAAGCTCCAGTTACCTTTACCGATTGTTACTTTTCTGACATTGTAATGGCTAACACTATAATGTAATTTACCATTATTCACAGGATAATTTGTTTTCGATACTTTTTGTTCACATCCTAGAAAAATACTTGACCAAGAATTTTATATCACATACCATGGCCTTCCATGAACAGAACATATTCTTCTCATGAGACATTCATTTTTCACTGTTGGTCACAAGCGTATTTAAAGAAAAGACCGTATAAAAATCTAAGAAAAAACTAAATGAACTATAACAAATATCTCTTTAACGTTTTGCAGCTATATACATCTATATCTCTATATACCTCTATAATGTACTGTCCTCCTCTATAACGGGTTATATAGCTATTATAGTGATAATATAAAATATTTGAATGATTCCCGGTTTGAATGATACCGATGTAATATATGATTTATTGTGGGATATTTTCACAGAAAAGAGAATTCAGAATATTTTCATACGTATTTATTTAATGTATAATAAATATATACAAATTTAAATAATATAGACTAATATAGAATATGTAGAATCATGATTTATCATTGGTAGATATGTCATCTTTGATAACTGAATGTAAAAATGACTTTTTTAAATTACGAATTCGGAAAAATTCGGTTGAAGAGAGAGTTAAGGAGTTGTTTAAGAGCTTTTTCATTAGATAACGCTGATCTACGTCCCTTTAAATCTAAGTATACCAAATTACCACCACATTCATCAAATATTGTATTAACGACAAGAATTTTTTTTGTCCTTTTATTACATGTTCAAATATATTTGCACGTTTGTGTAAAAATTAAATTTTATACTTATTTGACTGTACTATAACATTTATATGAATATTAATAAAATACCGTTCATTTATTGCTTTTAATCATTTCTTTCATGAAACAAAAAAGTAGCGTTCCAAATTAAACCAATCTTATTTTTTATCTAGTAATATTTAAGAAATTTGGAAATTATTTTTAATTATATTTAAAATTTATTTGAATGTACTATGACATTTATTCGTATATTAATAGAATACGGTTTATTTCATATCTTTAATCCTTAGCCCATATTGGACCGCTGTCCCATAAACAGGACAGCAAATAGAATTCCATTTAATAATAAAATTATAAACATTTTCTGAGTGGATTTTATTTTAAGACATTTAAAATAGACACACTTTATCATAGTAACAAAAAAAACTGAGAAATCAAAATATATAGTATTGTAAAATATATTTTTAGCAACCCCTTGAAAATTGTCATTTTTTAATCTTTAATTTTATATTTATTATTTTTTTAAACATAGTGGAGGTTACTTGTAGTATTACAGACATTAACACTACATTAGTGAGTAACGCTAGGTCCAGAAAACGGTATTATGACACCAAACACTTTATCCATTTTAACGATGATTCTTCAATTGATCAGCAAGATCGTTATTGTAGAATTCGACTTTTTTTATGACAAAATCAGCATAACCTTGAAGAAATTTGGTATATTTTCTGAAAATCTCACCATCGATGAAAGAATGGTAAAATATTTTGGAAGGCACAGTTGCAAGATGTTCATGAAAAATAAACCTGTAATTGTTGGATATAAATTTTGGGTATTGACATCTTACAACGGATATCCTTTTTATATTAATCCTTACAAAAAATGATAGTTCAAGAATTGCAAAAGAAAAGCAACAACAATGTGCTTAAAATGTAATGTTGGTCTTTGCTTTAAATGTTTTCCCAAATTTCACCTATGAATCAGCCTAATGCAATGTAATTGGTACTTGTTAAATTTTAGTAGTGTATTGGACCGTTGGCTTAATTATAGTACAGCTAATTACTTAAAAAATAAAATTTATTTTTAAAATTTTGGTTTTATATGCTTAATTACACCATATTAATGTTATTGATAAAGTTTTAAAAATTTTCAGAAATATTTAGTTGGTGTGGTACAATATGGGTTAACTACAGATAACAAAAAACTAGCGTACCAAACCAAACCAAATCAATCTCATTTTTAATCTAATAATATTTAAGCAGATTGGAGATTATTGTTTAATTACTATATAACATGTAAATGGCATATTATAACTTGTTCATTATTTAAAAAAATCTAAAACAGTAAGCTTTGCTTGATTTTTTTTCTCTCTGAATTTAATTAAAGGGTAATTGCAGCGAAATATTGTTAAAATTACTGCAATGAAAAATAACACAATCAAAGGAAGAAATACAAAAAAATTTTCTTTTACGTAACCTGTCTTTAATATAAATGAATGCATTTAAAACTCTTTACATTCCCCACTAATTTAAGTCACCTAACTAAATTTTTTACGTATCATAACCCTCCAATAGTTTTACCCCTTCCGGTATGATTTAATAATGAAAAACTGTGCATGAAATAACCATTTAATTTTTATTTAAAAACTTGTTTCATTTTGCAATTCTTACATATTCTTAATTAAAATCCACATTTTACATTGTGTTAAATGATATCAGAACCAATAAAATTAAGAAAATATCAAAGCAAAACATTAATAAGGTATACAGATAATAGTCTTCAAGCTAGTGGTACTTTTCAAAACAAAGTGCAAAGGAATTCTTAATTGTTTACACCGCCAAGTAGTCTCACTTTTAATTTGATTCTTGTAACACACACGGCATTTCTTAGTAGGTTTTCTTTTATTCTGACTCATTAATTTGGCAATGACTTGTACCAAGTAAACAATATGCAATAGTGACTTGTGATTTTCACAAGTGATAAAAGTGTTGCCAAATTCAGTACACTAGAAATTTTAAACTAAATTAATTATCATGTTTAACAGTAATTTTAATCGCATGACGAGTGTAGCTCGTCATTGTGCGGTATGGAATGAAAAACTAATGACGAGCTAGACTCGTCATTTTAACGGAAGGGGTTAAACGACAGTCATTTGAGTTTGGCTGAAGAAACTCCACCAAATTCGAAAGAAACCTGATGAAAACTATAATAAATTCAACACGCCTGTTAAGAATGAAACACCAGCTGTATTTAGAAAAATTGTTCAACTTAAAATAACCACTGCCAAAAGTAATATTTAATCGCTTGGGTACACGGCTTCCATTACGTCAGAATGCAATTGTCTGCTTAAATGTCGTGTTTTGTATCCATGGAGAGAACACTTCCCACGTCATTTATATTAATAGGAACATAAATTTTGTGCTTAAATGAAATTGTTCCGTTTTCTTTATGAGTTTAGGGAGACAAATAGAGTAATTCTTAAAGGAATCATTTACTACTGCTTAATAAATTAATCCTTACAAAAAATGATAGTTCAAGAATTGCAAAAGAAAAGCAACAACAATGTGCTTAAAATGTAATGTTGGTCTTTGCTTTAAATGTTTTCCCAAATTTCACCTATGAATCAGCCTAATGCAATGTAATTGGTACTTGTTAAATTTTAGTAGTGTATTGGACCGTTGGCTTAATTATAGTACAGCTAATTACTTAAAAAATAAAATTTATTTTTAAAATTTTGGTTTTATATGCTTAATTACACCATATTAATGCTATTGATAAAGTTTTAAAAATTTTCAGAAATATTTAGTTGGTGTGGTACAATATGGGTTAACTACAGATAACAAAAAACTAGCGTACCAAACCAAACCAAATCAATCTCATTTTTAATCTAA
>CM063506.1:133808511-133813511 GCA_032207245.1 Pardosa pseudoannulata | reverse complement strand
GGCTATAACAGCAAAAAACTAAAAACTTAAATTACAGATTTGACGACTTAAATAAGCAATTAACGACGTTTTTAACGACTCAAATAAGCAATTTTTGTGTTCAACAAAGTATTTTTGGGAGCTTTACACGAAATATTAGTTCACAATCAAACAAAAATAAATAAATAAATAAATGACAAAAAAATAAATTCAAGAGAAAACACAATCGCACTACTCCCTTCACAACCACGTGCATACTGAAGCTGCAAGTCGTGTAAAAGGTGTAAAACGAAATTCAACGTAAGACATTGTTTCCAAAACATGCCACTAAACTTCTACTTGTACGCCGTTAAATGCGCATGTGTACAACTATAGCCGTAGTGTCTAAATACAACCGTTTCTTTTTGGACGGCTATTGACGTCATGGCACATAGTGAACTTCACTTTGGTGGCTATAGATGTCGATATATGTGTCCATCAACGTTTCGTTCTCTTTTTCAAAACAATCAGATCGCAAATAACTAAAAATCTTGTTAAATAAAAAATGCTCTCTGGTGAAGGATATAACAAACAATTTTTCCTAAAGCTCACTATGAAAATAAGTAAAGTTTATATAGGGTTCTCACTGTTTCTCCGGGTACATAATGCTTATCTATGCTGTAGATCATAGAGGAAATATGAAACACAGAATTTATGTTTCATGGGAAGGTATCAAATCAGTATAGCTGTTGGAAGATTCGTAAAAGATATCTTATAATTTTGTGGCAGAAAAATAATCAGTATCAGAACGTTTAAGTTCTACGACAATACTCCTCAGCAAAATATGTATTTTACATAATATCTTATGTGAATTGCAGTACCTTAAAACCCCGTTTCATACGAATTTGCTCCCTCAGATTTCTTGATTCCTGGAAAAAAATGTTCTTAAACAAAAATGTTTAAAGGAGCTTTGGAGGTAGCACTGATATCATCTACACAGTTCCACTAGAGATTTAACCAATGGAAAACAGATAGGATAAATGTATTATTTTAATAAAGAACACTTATTGAAGCGAATATTTGTTTTTAATGTAGCTGACAATACAGGCACATATACCTGTATGCCAATACATGGGTGCAAAGCGATTACCCATTTGGAACCAACATGGGCAGTACGTGTATCTTAAGAAATCCTACGGACCCGAGTAACATTACTCCCACTGAAACCAACATATAATGCCCTAAAAAGTCACAATTGAATTCTATAAATTTAAAGCAGGTTGTATTTTTATTGTATTTATTTTCATATAAGTTACTTTATATATTTGGTAGAAAAATTTCATATTATAAATCTGTTTAAGCATAATGAAGAGCAGCAGATCTCAAAATACCTTTTATTAAAGACACAAAAGTAACAATAATAATAAATATGATAATGATAAAAAATGATAATAATATAAAACTACGAGGTACATTGGGCTTTTATAGTTTTATAAAGATCCTGAGCCCAGCCAATCAAATTACAGGCATAAGGCAAAACTAATCAAACACAACCAATGAAAACATTAAAGGATCAACTCAACTCAAGAAAACCTCGTACATCCGAGAAAGATATTAATTAAATAATAATAAGCAGCCAAGTCGCCAAGTATGAGTGAAATTACATATTTCAACAAAATCCAACTTATTATACTGTAAATTTTCGTAATTCTTAACTAAAACCTAATATGCATATAAAAAATGTTGACACTTGCTATTAAATGCTGTATGTGAATGTGATTTCTTTCGTTACTTATAACTTTCTCGTCTGTTTCAGGTTGCAGTCAAAGATGTGTATATCATACGAGGTTCTCAATCATCTATTGTCGCTGAAGAAAACAAGAATATATCAGTATCGATGTTAGCAATAGTCACTAAAAATAACTCATTGAGTTTGAGGATTTCTTGTCATCATTTGCAGTTTCGAAATGCTTTAAATCCTATTCGAAGAAATCATACACTTTGTGAGATGTCACCGTTTACCTCCATGGTATATTTCAGTGTGCCTGGAGTTTACTCCTGTTCAATCACACGTGATGACAAGAGTAAAATTCATCATTTAGGCCATTTAACATTCAAGATATATGAAAAAATTAATTTTGTTTCTATAGAAGTAAAACCTGACATTTCAGTCAACATACCAACGCTTATAACAGCTCATGTGGTACCCCATTTTAGAAATTGGAATGGCAAATTTGCATGGAGTATTAGCAATGAAGCTGGAGATGAAATGTTTAATAGTTTTAATGAAACAAATCATATACTATTCTCTTTTGATATAGTTGGACGTTACAAAATTCACGTGACAGCAATAAATCTGTTTAACAAAGTAGTTGATGAAACTTCTGTCAATGTGCAAGATCCTATATCTGACGTTAAAGTAATTTCTCCCAATCCTGTATTATACGTCATGACGAACTCAAATGTGCATTTTCTTTCTACTTTCACCAGTGGTACAAATGTCCAATGCATTTGGGAGATCCACTGTACATATCTATCTCCCTGGAAAATATTCAAATACACGTCGTACATAAGAAAATGCGATGCACTCAAGGTTTTTTCTTCTCCTACCTCGTGTACCTTGACTGTAACTGCATATAACCAAGTCAGTTACGTAAAACTCCGTAAGAAATTCAAAATATTCGTTGAATATCCTGTCACTCTATTAGAAACTTACATCTCTACAAAAGTGATGCTCGGATCTCCTGTAACTGTACTTGTTTTCATGAAAAATGTGCATGAAAATGCATTAGTTGACATTGGTACTGATGTTTCACACATTCAAGTAACTTACGACCCAAAGCTCCTGGGGTTTGCATCAACATTATATCTTAGTAGTACTGGACAACACGTAGTGAGAATACGTGCGTACAATAATGTGTCAAGTGTCGTCTTAAGAAAACAGATTAACGTGATTCCAGGAGTTGGAAAAGTTGATGTTGTAAATATAGGATGCTGCGTAATTGGCCTTCCAGTGAGGTTCATGGTGCTCATAAATGGTAAGTAGATCAATTTTCTACTACAAAAATCACATGACGAATTTCAATTAATTTTAAACGACAAAATTCAATTCATGCAACATTTATCTGTATATATCGCTGATTTTTAACTAGATTAAATTCTAAATGTAATAAATTTGCCTTTAAATTTTCCAGTTACCATAAATAAGGTATTTATTGATACATCTACGCTCGATACATCTGCATGTCACAAAAATTATTGACTTATTGTCTATCAGAGTGCCTTATATAGTCAATAAATGTTGTGTATCCTTTTAAGGCTGTTGTACAATCAATTAGCACCTGTAATTGGGAACATCTATTTGTAAATAATATACACTTTGTGTAAAAAGTTTAAAGTGTTCAAAGTTAATTTAACAGGCTCCAACTTACAGTAGTCGAACGATGGCTTAGGGTGCTGGATTTCGGAACCAGAGTTCGTGGGATCATATCCCACTGTCACATGAATGTTCGTAGCAGTGTAGAATCGGCTTTAAGCAGTAGGTCTAGGTCTTATTAGCCCTCGTGTTGCAAAAAGTAGATCATAGCACTCCTAAACCAAACCAAATCACCTATTTAGCATCATGTAGAAAGCTATGCAGAGAAGCGATCCATGGCAAGCAGTTCAAATTTGAAACAGTTCTCCTGATCTATACTTAGAGTAACACCAAGTGTGACGAAATGGTCCAAACTTATCATTAAGACAAAATTTCAATTTTCTTCAACCTGAAATGAGAAAGAAGAGTCTCTGGCAAATTTAGTTTATGAGAAAAGGTAGTTCAAGTCATGAGATATAAATTTTACGTATTTCTAAATCAGAAAATAGAAAATGCAATTCAAAAAATGAAATCAGAAATACACAAGAAAATAGAATTCAAAATGTTTATTGATATCTTAGCTAGTAAACATTATCTTACATATGTGCCATCATAAAATTAATGTCACTAAGCTATTAATAGTACTGAACAGTTTTCTTGATTATGTTCCAGGAAAGTAATCTCTTTGTTGAAATTACTGAACATTATGTTTAGTAGTCAACACAATGCTAATAACTTTACGTAACATCATTTTTCAAATATCTCAAAATCCTTAAATATTCTTTCATTTTCAACATCATTATTTGTCTGTTATTAATAAACCAGACTAACTCCTGAAAATAATAGCGAGGATGAATTGCAATAACACATGATTCTCAGTATTTTAATAATATAGATAAACCATTCAAAGAGAGTAAATTTTGTTCATTTTTATTTGCCTCGACACAGAGTAATATCATAAACAGAATGAGTCAGTTATTGTCTATGAATACGAGTTAAAACTTAGTGAATAATAATCTATATTTGAAAAATGAGTATTATAAATAGCAGAATCATTCGTCACCGTTCATTACCAAAGCTCAATTTGAATGTGTTACAAAATGAGAAAATTTGTTAAAGTAAATGTATGAAATAGTTTTAAACTAAATCTTATACACAGCATATTAATTTATTTCACTTAATGACAACAGCCCTTTATGATGGATGTATTATCATAATTAATCCCCTGTCAGTTATAGTAAACTATAAACGCTGTCAATGAATATTAGGTTATTGCAGAATTATTATTATACTGAATTATGTTAAATCTTTACATGAATAAAGCTCCAATTTCAGACCTAACAGCTTACTTCAATAAAAAATAAATTTATATAAATTATTCTGTTCTTTATGAGATATAGGAGTCTTATGTGATGCTTCTTAGTTGGTGAGAAGAGAGGTTGTTTCTCGGTTTATACATACATACATACATGCACACACACACACACACACACACACACACATATATATATATATATATATATATATATATATATATATATATATATATATATATATGTATATATGTATATATATGTATGTCTGTATATATATATATATATATGTGTGTGTGTGTGTGTGTGTGTGTATATATATATATGTACGTCTGTATATATATATATGTATATATATGTATATATATGTATGT
>CM063506.1:133791011-133806011 GCA_032207245.1 Pardosa pseudoannulata | reverse complement strand
TCAAATAATAAGCTTAATCAAAAGTTGACTGTTTTAATAAAGGTTATTTTTTTCCTCGAAAAGTACTATGACTCTTTAAACCAAACTTGACTCTGAATATCATCTCGTTTTAAGTTCTGGAATACTTTCACCCCCACAACGTTCCACAAAGGAATTTGGAACGGCGAGTGCGTTCGATTCGGGGTCGTGAGAACTCCATTCGCCCATCGATGCGTAGCAAACGGAAACTTTAGGAATGCGGATTGGGTGGTTTTCGGACCTAGTGGACCGTGGTCAAGCACTTAATTGAGTCGGCATCGGGAGGTTTTATTATTGTCTGGGATTTCGGAGAGTCGAAGGTCATCCCAAATCTGCAATTGAATTCTTTTCTCTTTTTTTTAACTAATTTTATCGGTCAGTAACCACGTTCAATCAGAGTCTCATTCAATCTTTTCCATTCTGTTTTTGTTTGGAAAATACCTGAATAGAGCTATTATATATCTTTTTGGAATTGTTTTGTGGGGTTTTCATTTATTTACTCATTATAGAGGAATTTCTGTATTTATATAGGGTAAGGTTTGTTAAGCAAACAAGGGAAGTTGAATATTAGTTTTTGAATTTTGAAAGATATTTTTAGAGGAAAAAACATTGTTTGAAAAAAATAAGACACAAAAACCTATTAGAAATTTTTTTTAAATAAAATTCCATAATATGAGATAAAAAAAATGAGATTCCAACAATATCCCTTAAAAATGTTATATATATATATAATAAGTGCAGAGCACAATACTTTTATATTTTTATTTTAAATTTATATATAAATAAAACGGAGAATTTATTTTTACTTACCTTAAATGCTATATGTATAAGACAATTATTAAAAATCATACAATAGTTTTATACATGGTAAGTACGCTGCAATTATATCAAGAGAGCATCTGTTTAATTTTTCATAAATACAACTATATAAACAAATAAATATTTTCTATTATATAAATATTCTTTTAATACATTTTTTACCTGACTCATAACGTATTTTACAATTCTGGAAAATTAGAAATTTTACTGATCCTTTCATAAGACGGGCTATATGCTAGTTTTACATAAATATTTAAGGGGTGATACTTTTGATATATATATATATATATATATATATATATATATATATATATATATATATGTGTGTATGTATATAAATTATATATATATATATATGTATATATACATGTATATATACATATATATATATATATATATACATATATATATATATATATATATATATATATATATATATATATATATATATATATATATGTAATGAGACTGACTTCTCGATGGGGGGATGCAGTCATGGCCATAAAAATGATACCGTTTCAGCTAAAGACCTTTATTAAGATAACTTTGAAGGACGGGTTCCCACTTCCTCGTAGGGACAAACTAAAGGATCAGCTAGCACGAAGTTCTATGTACAAGACACGTAACACCTGGGTCTTCAACTGTTGGAAAATATCTCTAGAAAAAATCTGTCTCCGCTAGCGTGTATCTCCTTTTTATTTAGAAATTTCCTAAATTGTCCGCTAGGGCCATATAGGTTTATAATTGACCAGGCCCCTTCTCTGAGTGCGTAACCTGTAGCCCCAGTGGTCAATTTAGGTTAGGGGTTAGAAAGGGAAATGGAAAATGACGCGGGAATTTTTACCCTTGATTTAAGTTTTGAAAACCCCTGAGAATTTTCCTTACACACACACACACACAGACACACACACACACATATATATATATATATATATATATATATATATATATATATATATATATAACTGGATTTTTTAAAACAATATGCACACTTGGATGGTAGGGGTCAAGAATTATTAGGGGAATAAGAATTTCTGATTAAAATACGAGAATATTTGATAAAAATTTAGTCGTCTAACATCTTCTTTTAAAATTTTGTCTAGTGCCAAGTATACTTACCAATTGCTATTATTTTATTCCTTTTATCTTTTGACTTTACATAGGAACAAACCTGTGTATCGATTTTCACTTTAAATACTTTTATGAGTATTTAGAATTATACAGTTTTCTCTTCAAATAAACTTTTAATCCCATCATCCCTTTTGCCGTTTAAAAGATGGTTTAAGCGTAATTTCAACTTTGAATTACTCTTATTAATGTTTCAACCAATCTCCGTAAGAGAAGATTTTTGGGTTTTCATAAATTTCTTAAATACCTTTAAGGATTTTTATAACAAAGAACTTTGTGTAGTGGTTTTTGGTACCAATTTATTCCACTTGTATAAAGCAATTCTTCGTTTAACCTGTTAACGGACTGTGGTTTTTTAGAGAATCCACCTGTTAAAAGTCCCTTTTTTCTACTTTTTAGAAACATATCAATGATTTTTTTAAATTTTCTATGTATATGACATTTCAAACTTACAGCAGATAATAACACTACACTTTATTCATTTTTCCATTTGAAATATGCATTTTTCAACTTGCTTTACCCAGAAATTCAATTGACAATTCTTTGTGACCCCAAATACCTATATTTATCGTAATAATACTTAAAAACTGTTGAGCTATTTTATTATTATACAATTTTATTGATAATTATTCATTGTACTCCCATCTTAATAAAAATGTAAAATAAAGTATTATTTTCACATAGTACAAAGGGACGGTTTTGCTATTCAACAGCCCTCTAAATTTTCTTCCTCCCAATAAATACACATTTTTTTCATGCATTTTACATTTATAAGGTTCATAGGTAACATTTATAAACTAATATCTTTAAATCCTAAGAAATTTATATTAGTGTCTATTAAAGGGTTAAACAGAGATTAATCGCGAGATGCCGGCCCTTAAAATTTTACTTATATAATACAAAGAAGGATTCATATAAAAATTTTAATTACTGCAAAAGTAAACATTTAAATTTAAAAATTTCGTAAAATGAATACACACTTCATTTGAAATGTTTTAATAATTAGTATTATATGCCTGCGTTAAACAGTTAAGGAGATAAACGCTGATTATGCACTTAATTGTGAATACTGTATTAAAAGAGTAAAAGCCAAGTAAATAAAATCATTAAATGATAAAAAATGAATATAATTTTAAGAATAAATTGAATCTTATCATGAAAAAAAATATATTTGTAAACTAAATCAGATACCATTTCCGGAGAAATTTAAACAAACTAAAGCTGAAAGTTCCAAAATAAAATAAGTATCTGCTTTAGGAATATGAGTTTAGACACAAAAATATACATGAAAGAATAAACGTAAACTGTCTTTACATCAGCAAATGATATTGGCATGGAAATAAAGTTACGTTAAAAAAAAGGAAAAGTAGAAGAGGAAAAACTCCAAGGAAATGACTTTTTTCAAACAAAGTAAACTTATGTGTTTGTTTAAGAGAACAAAAAAATACTTTTTGAAGAAAATTATTTTTTACCTTCAATGCTCATAATGAGTTTAACTGCGCATTAGTTGCGACAGGGACATAAAAGAGACATTAATTCTTCGACGGTGCCAGTTTGATTTCCTCCACGTTCTCTTTAACGGGCAATGCCTCGGGACAGTTTAGAGTGGAGTGGAGTTGAGTTATGGGTGTATAAAATAGTTTTTTCTTACCTCTATGACTGGAAATTAAGCGGCGTTTCAAGATTCTAAAACCACTTCTTCATACTTAAAAGTAATTTATAGCTAGGAGAATTTTTTTTGTCTTCATTTAACGCCTTTCTATGTTTAAACATTGTCTTTTAATAGTTATTTTTTATGCAGATCAATGAACCAATTGGTGTGCTTAAACACCATTCATTTGTAGAATTGGCTTACAATCTCTTTTCTATAATTATATGGCAGCGAAAATCCTCCCTTCAGTGGATGTTCAAATTTGGGAGGATTTTTCACCGTGACATCCACAATCACTTTATACCTGGAATGATAGGCAGATCGTAGTAACAAACATATAGACGGTGTAATAAATATATAGTGGACCTTTAATCACATCTGTATGAGTAACGCATAGTCATACGTACACCGCACTAAAGATCTGTGTTAATCCTGACATCATTTCAACTATGTTTTCAATGTGTGAGTGTGTGTTTGTGTATGTGAGAGAGAGAGAGAGAAACTTTAGTAAATACAATATGATTATAAGTAGTTCTAAAAAGTTATTTTCCCTTTCTAAGGATATATTTTAGTGCATAATTGATACGCAAACATACATTAAACAACCATTAAAGCCCACGGTATCATTTTAAAATCTGTGATTATATTGCTTCATTTTTTTTTCAAATATAACATAATACTAAACAACTGTATTCTGTTAAAAAGTGAATGGAAATATTAAAAAGAGAATAAATTTAGTTGATGTATTTATTCCAATTTCGTTCAATTGTTTTCATCTGTTGACATAAAATAATTTATAATTCTGAAATTCTCATGTATTTCAACAACATTCGTAACCTCAGGAAATACAATATAATTATAAATAGTTCTAATTGTTATTTTCCCTTTCTAAGAACATACTTCAATGCATAATAATAAGTAAAAAAATATTAAATAAAACTTAAATGCCACGGTTTTTATTTTAAAATCTCTGATTATATGGCTTCATCTTTTCAAATACTACGTAACACTAAACAACTGTAGTCTGTTAAAAAGTTAAAAAGTACTAAAAAATAATAAATTTAGCTGACCTTTTATTTACCCCAATTTCTTTCAATACTTTTCGTCTGTTTACATAAAATAAATTTAAAATACTGAAATTCCCATGTATTTTTGTTTCTATTTTAACAACATTCGTAACTTCAGTAAATACAATATGATTATAAATAGTTCTAAAAAGTTATACTTATTTTCCCTTTCTAAGAACATTTTTTAATGCATAATAATGCGCAAACAAAATATTAAGTGACCCTTAAATGCCACGGTATTATTTTAAAATCTATGATTATATTGCTTCATCTTTTCAAATATTACGTAACACTAAACTACTGTAGTCTGTTAAAAAATGATAGAAATACTGAAAAGAGCAGAAATTTAGCTGACCTTCTATTCACCCCTAATTTCATTCACTTCTTTTCATGTGTTTACATAAAATAAATTTAAAATACTGAAATTTTCATGTATTTTTGTTTCTATTTTAACAACATCCGTAACTTCAATGAATACAATATGATTATAAATAGTTCTAAAAAGTTATATTTATTTTCCCTTTCTAAGAACATTTTTCAATGCATTATAATGCGCAAACAAAATATTATATAGCCCTTAAATGCCATGATATTATTTTAAAATCTGTGATTAAATTCCTTCATCTTTTCAAATATTAGGTAACATTAAACAACTGAAGTCTGTTAAAAAGTGATAGAAATACTAAAAAGAGAATAAATTTGGATGACCTTTTATTTACCCCAATTTCTTTCTTTTCCTCTGTGTACATAAAATAAATTTAAAATACTGAAATTCTCATGTAGTTTTATTTCTATTTTAACAACATTCGTAACTTCAGTAAATACAATATGATTATAAATAGTTCTAAAAGGTTATTATTATTTTCTAAAAAATTATTGTTATTAATTATTATTTTCCCTTTTTAAAAATGTCCTTCAATGCATAATAATGCGTAAACAAAATATTAAATAACTCTTAAATACCAGGATATTATTTTATAATCTGTGATTCAATTGCTTATCTTATCAAATATTAAAATACTAAACGGCTGTAGTCTGTTAAAAAGTAAAGGAAATACTAAAACGGGAAGAAATTTAGCTAATCTTGTATTTACCCCAATTTATTTCAAATGTTTTCATCACTTTACATAAAATAAATTTATAATTCTGAAATTCCCATGTATTTTTGTTTCTGTTTTAAAAACATTCGTAACTTCAGGAAATACGATATGATTATAAATAGTTCTAATTATTATTTTCCCTTTCTAAAAATATACTTCAATGCATAATAATGCTCAAGCAAAATATTAAATATCCCTTAATGCCATGGTATTTATTTTAAAATATATGATTATATTGCTTCATCTTTTTAAGTACTACGTAACACTAAACAACTGTAGTCTGTTAAAAAGTAATGGAAATACAAAAAGAGAATAAATTTAGCTGAGCTTCTATATACCCCCAATTTAATTCACTTTTTTTTTCATCTGTTTACATAAAATAAATTTCTAATTCTGAAATCCCCATGTATTTTTCTTTCTATTTTAACAACATTCGTAACTTCAGGAAATACAATATGATTATAAAAAGTTCTAAAAGATTATTATTTTCTAAAAAGTTATTTCTAAAAAGTTGTTGTTATTAATTATTATTTTCAGTTCTAAGAACATACTTCAATGCATAATAATGCCCGAGCAAAATATTTTAATAAAACTTAAATGCCACGGTTTTTATTTTAAAATCTGTGATTATATGGCTTCATCTTTTCAAATACTACGTAACACTAAACAACTGTAGTATGTTAAAAAGTGATAGAAATACTAAAGAAAGAATAAATTTACCTGACCTTCTTTTTACCCCAATTTTGTTCAATTCTTTTCCTCTGTTTACATAAAATAAATTTAAAATACTGAAATCCCCATGTATTTTTCTTTCTATTTTAACAACATTCGTAAATTCAATAAATACAATATGATTATAAATAGTTCTAAAAAGTTATAATTATTATCCCTTTCTAAGAACATTTTTCAATGCATAATAATGCTCAAGCAAAATATTAAGTAACCCTTAAATGCCACGGTATTATTTTAAAATCTATGATTATATTGCTTCATCTTTTCAAATATTACGTAACACTAAACAACTGTAGTCTGTTAAAAAATGATAGAAATACTAAAAAGAGCAGAAATTTAGCTGACCTTCTATTTACCCCTAATTTCATTCACTTCTTTTCATCTATTTACATAAAATAAATTTAAAATACTGAAATTTTCATGTATTTTTGTTTCTATTTTAACAACATCCGTAACTTCAATGAATACAATATGATTATAAATAGTTCTAAAAAGTTATACTTATTTACCCTTTCTAAAAACATTTCTCATTGCATAATAATGCGCAAACAAAATATTAAGTAACCCTTAACTGCCACGGTATTATTTTCAAATCTGTGATTATATATCTTCATCTTTTCAAATCTTTCATAATAACAAACAACTGAAGTCTGTTAAAAAGGGATAGAAATCCTAAAAAGAGAATAAATTTAGCTGACTTTCTATTTACCCTAATTTTGTTCAATTATTTTCATCTGTTAACATAAAATAATTTTAAAATACTGAAGTTCCCATGTATTTTTGTTTCCATTTAACAACATTCGTAACTTCAGTACATACAATATGATTATAAATAGTTCTAAAAAGTTATTATTATTATTTTCTAAAAAGTTATTGTTATTAATTATTATTTTCCCTTTTTAAAAACATACTTCAATGCATAATAATGCGTAAACAAAATATTATATCTCTTAAATGCCACGATATTATTTTATAATCTGTGATTCAATTGATTATCTTTTCAAATATTAAAATACTAAACGACTGTAGTCTGTTAAAAAGTAAAGGAAATACTAAAACGGGAAGAAATTTAGCTAATCTTGTATTTACCCCAATTTATTTCAGATGTTTTCATCACTATACATAAAATAAATTTATAATTCTGAAATTCCCATGTATTTTTGTTTTTATTTTAAAACCATTCGTAACTTCAGGAAATACGATACGATTATAAATAGTTCTAATTATTATTTTCCCTTTCTAAGAACATACTTCAATGCATAATAATGCGCAATCAAAATATTAAATAACCCTTAAATGCCATGGTATTATTTTAAAATCTGTGATTATATAGCTTCATCTTTTCAAATACTACGTAACACTAAACAACTGTAGTCTGTTAAAAAGTAACGGAAATACTAAAAAGAGAAAAAAATTTTAGCTGACCTTGTATTTACCCCAATTTTATTCAATTCTTTTCATCTGTTTACATAAAATAAATTTAAAATATTGAAATTCCCATGTATTTTTGTTTCTCTTTTAACAACATTCGTAACTTCAGTAAATACAATATGATTATAAATAGTTCTAAAAAGTTATTATTATTATTTTCTAAAAAGTTATTGTTATTAATTATTATTTTCCCTCTTTAAAAACATACTTCAATGCATTATAATGCTTAAACAAAATATTAAATAACTCTTAAATGCCACGATATTATTTTATAATCCGTGATTTAATTGCTTATCTGTTCAAATTTTAAAATACTAAACGGCTGTAGTCTGTTAAAAAGTAAAGGAAATACTAAAACGGGAAGAAATTTAGCTAATCTTATATTTACCCCAATTTATTGCAAAAGTTTTCATCACTTTACATAACATAAATTTAAAATACTGAAATTCTCATGTAGTTTTGTTTCTATTTTAACAACATTCGTAACTTCAGTAAATACAATATGATTATAAATAGTTCTAAGAAGTTATTATTATTATTTTCTAAAAAGTTATTGTTATTAATTATTATTTTCCATTTTTAAAAACATACTTCAATGCATAATAATGCTTAAACAAAATATTAAATAACTCTTAAATGCCACGATATTATTTTATAACCTCTGATTTAATTGCTTATCTTTTCAAGTATTATAATACTAAAGAGCTGTAGTCTGTTAAAAAGTAGAGGAAATACTAAAACGGGAAGAAATTTAGCTAATCTTGTATTTACCCCAATTTATTTCAAATGTTTTCATAACTTTACATAAAATAAATTTATAATTCTGAAATTCCCATGTATTTTTGTTTCTATTTTAAAAACATTCGTAATTTCAGGAAATACGGTATGATTATAAATAGTTCTAATTATTATTTTCCCTTTTTTAAAACATACTTCAATGCATAATAATGCGCAATCAAAATATTAAATAACCTTTAAATGCCATGGTATTATTTTAAAATCTGTGATTATATTTTTTCATCTTTTCAAATATTAAGTAACATTAAACAACTGTAGTGTGTTAAAGTGATGGAAATACTAAAAAGATAATAAATTTTGCTGGCCTTCTATTTATCACAATTTTGTTCAATTCTTTTCCTCTGTTTACATAAAATAAATTTAAAATACTGAAATTCCCATGTATTTTTGTTTCCATTTTTACTTTATAAAATACAATATGATTATAAATAGTTCTAAAAGGTTATTATTATTTTCTAAAAAGTTATTGTTATTAATTATTATTTTCCCTTCTAAGAACATATTTCAATGCATAATAATATTAAATAAGCCTTCAAGGCCACGATATTATTTTAAAATCTGTGATTATATATATCTTCATCTATATTACGTAATACTAAACAGTTGTACTCTGTTAAAAAGTGATGGAATTACAAAAAAGAGAATAAATTTAGCTGATCTTGTATTTACCCCAATTTCTTTCAATTATTTTCATCTTTTTACATAAAATAAATTTATTCTGAAATTCCCATTTTCTTTCTATTTTAACAACATCCGTAACTTCAGTAAATACAATATAATTATAAATAGTTCTAAAAATTTTTAATTATTATTTTCCCATTTATGAACATATTTCCATGCATAATAAAGAATCTTAAAATGCCACGATATTATTTTGTAATCTATGATTACATTGCTAATCATTTCAAATATTACATAATACCAAACAGCTGTAGTCTGTTAAAAAGGGAGGGAAATACTAAAAAGAGAATAAATTTAGCTGATTTTGTATTTACCCCAATTTCTTTCAATTCTTTTCATCTTTTTACATAAAATAAATTTGGACTTCTGAAATTCCCATTTTTTCCATTTTAACAACATCCGTAACTTTAGTAAATACAATATGATTGTAAATAGTTCTAAAATGTTGTAATTATTATTTTCCATCTTATGAACATATTTCCATGCATAATAATACACAAACAAAATATTAACTAATCTTAAAATGCCACGATATTATTTTATCATCTGTTATTACATTGCTTATTATTTCAAATCTTACATAATACCAAACAGCTGTAGTGTGTTAAAAAGGAATGGAAATACTAAAAAAAGAAAATAAATTTAGCTGATCTTTTATTTACCCCAATTTCTTTCAATTCTTTTCATCTTTTTACATAAAATAAATTTGTTATTCTGAAATTCCCATGTTTTTTTCTATTTTAACAACATCTGTAACTTCAGTAAATACAATATGATTGTAAATATTTTTAAAAAGTTGTAATTATTATTTTCCCTTTTATGAACATATATCCATGCATAATAAATAATCTTAAAGTGCCACTATATTATTTCATAATCTGTGATCACATTGCTTATCATTTCAAATCTTACATAATACCAAACAACTGTAGTCTCTTAAAAAGTGATGTAAATACTAAAAAGAGAATAAATTTAGCTGATCTTTTATTTACCCCAATTTCGTTCAATTCTTTTCATCTTTTTACATAAAATAAATTAATTATTCTGAAATTCCCATTTTTTTCTATTTTAACAACATTCGTAACTTTAGTAAATACAATACGATTTTAAATAATTCTAAAAAGTTATTGTTATTAATTATTATTTTCCCTTCTAAGAACATATTTCAATGCATAATAATGCTCAAACAAAAAATTATATAACTTTTAAATGCCACGATATTATTTTATAATCTGTGATTACATTGCTTATCTTTTCAAATATTACGTAATACTAAACAGCTGTAGTCTGTTGAAAAGTGATGAAAATACCAAAAAGAGAATAAATTAAGTATATTATTTATTTACCTCAATTTTGTTTAATTTCTTTTTGTTTTTATCTAGATTTTTACCGCTGATGAATAAACAATTTATATTAATTCCGGCATAAGCACATTATATCTGCTTAAGTTTATACTAAAGTATAGGAAAACTAATTAATTTCTTAGGAATATCTATTCCTTTTTATTTGTTGCTATAACAATATCCGTAAATACTCAGAATTTTTTATTCAGTAAAAGTAGCTCATCTTTCTTTTATCCAATTTTCTTCAACATACTGATAACTCACAGCTGCATATTTAGTTTTTGCTATTTTTTAGTTTTATACCATAATAAATTATTTTTAAAGCAGTTATTGCAATATGATCTCGTGTAATTTCAAAAGAGAAGTAAGAGTGAAGGAGAAACAAACTAACTTCTATCCCTACTATAGTAGGGATAGAAGTTTGTTAGTCAATATATTGACCCTGAATAAATAGAAGAAAATTATTTTTCTAGTAAATACATATTGACTACGACTATAAGATTAAACTAAATTGTATACGTTTATTTTCCTAGCATATCGAAAATTTAAATTATTTGAGAAAATTTTCGTCGTCTGCCTAAAGTTGGATATTTAGTTTAAATATATACGATCTTATATTAGCTGTATATTTAAAAAAACAATATCAGTTCTTTTATATGTTGTTAGAATATTTTCTGTTAGACATTTTAGCAACAGTGCATACAATAAACTGTTTATTTTTAAACTCTATTAGAGAATTATCTTTATAATTATCTTTATAAAAATCTTTTTTTCCAACTCAGCTCGCAATACAGATACATATACCTTGATTCCAACACACGGTTTCGAAACTGTCACCCATTTAATACCACACGGACAGTGTACTGTGTTATTTTTATTGTGTATTATTTTTTTATTGTTTCTAAAACATTTTATAACCATTTCCTTTCAATTTTATTTAATGCCCTAATAAATATGTGAATAATACTAATAAATAGCGTTTTAAAAGTAATTTTGACAATATTTTTTTGTATTTTTAAAATATTGATGTTTTTTACATTTTCAATAAAGTTATTGATTTTTATAAATATTTTTAAAACATTTTAAATACTTAAAAGCTTATATCAAATATAAATTTTAAACCTAATTTTTAATTGGAAATGTCTTCAAAATCAAAATCTTTTGAAAAAAAAAAACTTTTTATAAAAAGTGCCCTGAACGTGGTCAAATACCTTAAACTGTTTAGATTGTATTGTTTAATTACGGGAAATGTTACATAATATTAAAGAGATATACTCAGTTTGAAAACAATTATGAAATACTTAAAATGAGTATCCTAGTTTGATTATAAGACTGTTTCCTTTTTTTCCTTCCAAATTTTTAACCACGAACATGCAAACAAACTGCATTAATTCCGATGTAAACAACATTTTATATTGATGTAAGCTGAAACTAGCGTGTAAGAAAACTCATTACAATCTTGACGAATTTCTCCCATTCTTTTTAACTTTCTTCCGCAACACTGTTAAAAAACATCCGTTTTTATTCAATGAAAATACCTCACATTTTCTTTTAGTTAATTTACATCCCGATACCGTTCACTTGCAGGCCCCTTTTTAGTTTTTAATATTTTTTTGGGGCTTTATTCCGTAAGAAATGATTTTTAAAGCTGTTATTACAAAATGTTTAATTGATGTTTAAAATGAAAAGGAAAGGTGAAGGGAAAAGAATAATTTTTTATGCACACTATTAGCACTGGAAAAAAATGGCAAAAACTGACGATTTCTCTGAATGCAGATTGCCAACGACGATAAGATAAACCAAATTTGATATGTTTCTTTCTTTATCATATTGAAAATTCAATTTATTAGTGAAAATATTTGCCCTCAACCTAACGTAATATTTATGTCAAATATTAAATTTTCACCTTAATAGAATTTATTAAGCGAAGTACTTTGTATATTTATTAATAAATGTTTTTATAAACTATCTGTAAATAAAATGTCTCTTTTTTATTCTTCTTTGGAATATTGAATATTTTTATAAAGGTAAAGTGAAAAACAGTAGCGTACGCAGAATTTTTTCAAGGGATGGGTTTCATAATTTTCAAGGGGGGGGTTCATAATTCTAAAAAATAATAGCCCGCATAATTTCTACTAAAATTTTTTATTTTTGCCCTTTTGTCTGAGCTCAAGGGGGTATTTAAACCCTTAAACAATTCCCTTGCGTACGCCTCTGGTGAAACAACTCAGTCTTTTCCTTTTTTATCTTAAATAAAAGCTTCATCATGGATACAAACAATAAAATTTGCTTCAAACATCTTGAATGAAATGACACATATTTTATTACCACACTGACTGAGTATTTAAAACACTTAAAATTCTCAGAGAAGGAAAATGAAAGCAGAAAAATATTTCATTGTTTATCATGAACTTTCAACGTTAGATACTCAGTTAAAAACAATGTACCATGGTGGATTGTGTTGAACCGAATTGGGCTACAGGCAATCGAGTGGAGTTGAGATATCTTGGGAAGGTAAAAACAGCATACTATCTGTTTTAACCCTTTTTATCCTGGCGGTACTTATAAGTACAGCTTAAATCGAACACCTAAATATTCCTAATAAAGCCTTTTTCCTGACGGTACTCACAAGGACATGAACGATGCAGTTCCTAGAGCAGGAAAGAAATGACAGCACCAATCAGGAATCCTTTTTTATTCGCAGAGTAGGGATTTTAACATTGCCGTGCTACATTCGAAGGTCATTTTGTGGTACTGTTGATACACGTGTTGTTCATTTGAGTACATTTAGTGGTTTATTACCAGTTATTTGGCACTATTATGTATTTAGAGACTTCTATACTTCGCAGGTAAGCATTTCATATCTTTTATTCATAATTTAATGTTTTATTTTCTGTCATAGAGTCAAAAATACATGTTGATACTAGAAAGTACCAGCTTCAAAATTAACTACTAAAATACAGTAAAAATTAATTTTCTTTCTTCTATGATTATTCTCCGTTAAAACTTATCCAATGATGCAAAAATTCAGTAAGAAAGTTGATGGTAAATTAATTCAGGAGGTAAAGGGTTAATAGATCTGTTTAAGGTTTCTTCATAACACCTCACAGTAAGTAAAACCAAGTTCTTTTAACACAGGTTTTATTCTAGAGTCCAGTAAATGAGAAGTAATTCCAAGTGTTGCAATCCATTGATGAAACAAGCTGTGACACTGGTTAAAATTTTAAATAAAAAATATATGCTGCGATGTGGTGTAGACGGAAGTATAAAAATCCACCAACACAATCCCACAAAAAAAATTGAATCTATTTCACAATAGAAAATATCCTATATTCCGTAGCATCTAAACATCTCTTATATAATAGTAGCCTAAGATATCTGCACTTCTGTCCTCGAATTTATGAAGCGGTTGGAGCTGGAGTGGATAGAAGCATCCATATTGGATTCTTGAGGAGTTAGGGTTAGCAACGTTCTTCATCCTCCCCTTCCCCCTTTTCTAGCATTTAATGCCATTATTTCAAGACCTATTCTCCCCGGTTAAGAGCAGGCGATTAAATTTATGAATTTCTCGTATTTGCCGCTCCTCAGAACCATGGAATTCATGAGTTCGAATGTTCGTATCTCTTTGGAATCATATTTAAACAATAGTTCCTTATCTCATTAAGCCTCGTGTAACAAAAACGTAGACCAAAGTGCTTCAAACCTTATCAAACCATGTGTAATAAAGCACAGGGTGAAGCATCAAATTTGACTTTAACAAAAATGTACAATTAAAAGAAAATTTTAATTCATTTTAACTGCAAAAATCTAGAACTAAAATTATACACCTAAAACAAGTTTAAAAGAAATGTTTTTTAGTTCTGCTTTTAGACTGATTAAATGTGTAATTTATCGTTTATAAAAAATGAAATTTTCCTTTATAATGGTCAGAACTTGTCAATTTTTTTTTATTTCTCTCCGGAAGTAACTATATATATATATTTTTTTTTAACTTGCTAAAAATATGAGCTTAAGACTTATTTTACAGGAAAAAAAATCCATTTTCTTTTTTTAATGCGATACATAGTAATTATATTTTAAACGTTTTTTTTAATTCGCGTCCTGTCAGATAAGGAAAAGAATTATGACACTTTAATTTCATTTCATTCGTATTCAAAAGTAAATATTTGAATTTCTCTCTTTTTTCTATCTTTTTTAAAGTTTTTTTTGGTGAAACAACTAATGTTATAAAC
>CM063506.1:133781011-133786011 GCA_032207245.1 Pardosa pseudoannulata | reverse complement strand
TTTATATTTAAATTTGTGATGCTTTCCTATATGTATTCCTCTGTATATATACCTTTGTATATCTTTATTAGTATGAGACGGAAGGCCTTTATTCTATACTTCCCCATTAGATATAATCTTAATAATCTTATCGGTTGGGTCCTTTGCATCTCCCCAGCGCAATATAAGCGAATGTAGAAAGAGCGCAGCTTTGATGGAAAAGAGCGCCAAACAAGAATTATCTCGATAAACTGAACATTTTATTTATCTTTTAATTTTTCTGTTTTCCTTAACGACCTAACTACTGCACTTTATCCAGCACCGATATCATTCTAAGTCTGTAGTTGGTAAAAATTTTGTGCGTGGCACAAACACTTACTTACTTACTGAGGGAGACAATCATGTAGATATTCATAAAATATATATTGAATATATCCTTGAATATTTTCCTTGACGCTGTTGAACTCGAGACGCCGAGAGTAGACTATATGCCTTTCTTTAATAATATATATAAGAAGAGCTAACAAGATTAAGGCAGAAAATTAAGTAAAAATGAGTAAAAAGTTGATTCGTAGACTCAGGAACTCCTTGGAGTGAGTTCCAGACGATAGCCGAATTGACAAGCCGCTGATTCTGGTACTGCAGTACCGTGTTCTAATCCATCTGATAACATAGATAATGTTACCTGCTCGTAACGTGTTTGAAGCAATAGGCTTGGTTCAATTAGCCAACGTGTTGCAAAAAATGTGTAGCAATGTTTCACAGCTAACAAAACCATCTGCAATGAGTAGACAAGTAAGATTTCGGAGTAAAACAAAGATGATCTTGGAAAAATAATTTAATACCAATTATTTCAAACAGGTTAGGATCATACTTATTTCTGAATTTCCAAATTCAATCAGTATCTTAATGTTATTTTCTTTAGAATAGAATTTTTCTTTGTTAAGAAAAACCGTTTCATTTATTGTTGACGACCAAAAATAATGATATTCTTCTCATAAAAAAATAGTATGTTAAATCTTTTCTCAACATTTCTAATTTATTGTTAACGACGCTTCAACTTTCTCCTTACATACAATTAAATTTTATTTCCGTTTTTATCACACATTGTTTTAAATTGATTTCCTGTACACTAGAAATGTACCTTTAAAAGCAATAAACAAATGGAAGATTTAATGTCCTTATTTTTGTCTAGGTTTCTTTAAAAAGCTGACAGTCGAATATAAAAATTGTAATACCTCTAAAAACTTTCCTCAGTTTGGGAACAATTAATTCAGACAACAGTAAACTGATTTTAAACAGGGCGCGTTTATTTTTGTATATGCTTTTCATTTCTCAGAGTTATTCATATACCAACAATTAGTATTCTTATTGCGGGGAAGATACTATCTCAATTTGCTCACCAGTGGAACACTACAAAAAGAAATGTCAGCGAATATCCCTTAGGAATTCATTTTCATTAACCCTTTTTGTTCGTGAATATGCATTTGGGAGTCCCAATTCGTCGCAAGAGTACTGCTGGGACTCGGTAAACAGGGCGTTGTCTTCGAACAAGCCATATTCCAATCGGAGGCGTATCTACCTAGGAGGACATTAAGATATAGCCAGTCCTATTCGAAGACGTTAAGTAGCTGTAATATTTATAATAGTTTCATAAATAGGGTTAACACCCTAATAAATAGATATTAAGCGTTTAGTGTAGAAACAATACCTATATAATATATAAAGAATTTATAGCTCTTTTTTAATTAAAATTTAGATATGAAAAAGTTTAGTGAATATTCGTGTTTCAGTTACTGATCTGACAGTTTCTGTCAGGAAAATATAGGGTAGCTACAAACCAACAATCATACTACTATCCCTGAATAAGTAAAGCTTCAAAAGGGAATTTAGAAATTCAACTAAGGGAAATCTAAAGGATGAAACATTTTTGGTAAAATTAGAATTTTAATTCATTATTATTGTTTAGCGTAAGACAAAATAACTATGGACTTCCCTTTTCACTTTCTACTTGACAGAAAAATTGAAAGGGTGATAATTTAAATGAGTAAAATAATTTAAATGACTGAAATTTTGAGCAAAATTTGAGTTTAGGTTCCTTATCAGAAACTGTCAGAAAAATGTTCGAGTATCTGCATTCAATATTCCTTTTTTCACTTTCCCCAAAAAAAGTTCAAAAGGTTTTCATCTTGTTTTTCAAACAAGATAAAAATATATGTATAAAACAGTAACATTATAAATATACAAAGCTAAATACTTTTACTATTATAAGCATCTCACATTATAAGTAAATATAAGAAATGTAAACATTAATAAGGGCACAAATTAAGAAAAACTTTTCAAGCATACATTTCGAAATTAAAAAAGAGCATTTTACTCTAAAATTTGTCTTTATTCTCTTCCTGATTTGCAATAGTCTCCGCTTTATTTTTACTATATATAACGGTTAGTATACTTTTAAAAATGTAAAGAATATATACACACAGATAATAAAAATATAAATAAAAAAGATATAAGATTAGATTAGGATAAGATATAAGATTAAGATAAGATATAAGATAAACAATAAAGATATAAGAACAATTTATTTTTAACAACATAAAAAGTATTATACTTTTCAAAAAAATAAGGATATATTTATACTAGACGACCCTACAGACTTTTTCCTGTTTTAATGTTGCCAATCCAAAATATTGTAAAGTTTTTAAATAAATTATAAATTGTACCGTTTTGATGGAAAAGTAAGAAAAAAATGATTTAAAAAATACTTGACGCCACCATGCGTACAGTCATCACAAACGTAATTAGTTTAAATTAAAATTCTCACATCGCCTGTACGGGGGTTCGATCTTGACATCTCGTACTGAAGCCGGTTGCGCTGACCACTGCGTCACAGATACGTTTGCAATGAGGGGTTTCAAGTGGCATTATAATAATCTCAATAATTTTGCAATTCTGGAATTTAAACAAAAAACCTTTTCTATTGAATCAAATTATGAGTCAAACCATTCTTAGATCAACTTGACTATATACACAAAATTTCGTCAAAATCAGTCCAGCCGTTTAAAAGGAGTTCTATTACAAACACACGGATGGAACAATTTTGCATATAAAGAAAATTTATTCGCAGAGGTTTTGGTTTAGTTTTTACTACAAGTAACAATAGTATATTTTAGAAACACAAGTAGGAAAAATTTATTTAGTTTTAGATGCATTTTTAGTGAAGGTTTAAATATAAAATTTTAAGTAAGAAAGCACAGTTCGGTAAAGAATAAATTTTTTCTCCCTTATTTACTTTGGATTTAGATTATTTTTTACTACATGTAACTATATTATTTTTATAAGATAAAGAAAAAAATTGCTATAAAAGAAAACTTTTAAACATAGAAAATAAAAATTTACATAAAAAATAGACTAGAGATGTGCAGTAATATTGCCCCACAAATACCATTTCCAAAAGTCTGCAAAAACGCAATTTAACAGATTCAAATAAAATCTTCAGAATGCATTTTCACCTATTCTGACTTTCCATTCCCTTCCTCTCCCCTTAACATTTCTCTATTTCGCAATTTTTATCCCAAGAAACAGTTACGGAAAGAAAAATCTATTTTTTGTTCCCGCATAAATATATATGTGTGTATATATAAGTGTGTGTATGTGCTGTATATTTATATCCCCCTTTTTTCCTTTACACCCTTTCGAACAAGTTTCCAAAAGAAGAAAAAAAATGACGAGGTATCACCATCCACCAAAAACTCTATCGCGTCCAACTTTTTCCCCGTTTCAGTTCATTGCTCATCAGCATCCCTCGGTCGCCATGGCAACGGGAGATTATTCCAACAAAACCAGAGTGCTTAGAAACATCTTTTTATATATATCCAGTTCCTCGCGGTGTGATAGTTCCTCGTCGCTGTAAACTCTAATCTTTACAGCTCGTCTCGTCGTTTCTTACTACAACGCGGTTTTCCGTCTTGCAAACGGGATGTTTCCAGTGCAAGGTATCATCTCTTGCTTCTTTCTATTTTTTTCTAGAGAGAGAGGGGATTCCTTGGTTATGTATCCGTAAAATGATTATTTTCTCTTCACTTCTCTTCCTGACTTCGGATTTGTCGCATCTTTCGTTTTCCCACACCGGATACGGTCGCAGATAAAAAGTAGTTCGGAGTGTGTTTATATCTGTGTTCCGTGGCTTATGGATTTTCTTATGGGCCCTCCTAAATGTCACATTTTGCATAGATTTTTTTCTTCCTTCATGTTGAATAAATATGTAATCTTAACCCGTGGAGCAAATAAATTTTCTTCGAAAGAAAATTATCTTGAAATATATATAAATATATAGCAGCAGAATATTATTGTATGAGTATATGTATGACAACCAGATGTATATTGAGTTCAAATGTTCATTTTTATTGCATAAAAGTTATGTTGAAACGTACATACATGCATACATTATATATATAGAGAGAGAGATATTAAAATTATTTAAGTTTAATATTTCAATAAAAACTCCTGTCTCCTATTCTAATTACTTAAAAACTGTTTCCCAGCCTCTAAATGTTTTAATCAAAGGAGTGTCTTCGACTTTCGATACATTTTCCAATGCTTTCTATCCTATAGATGTAAATTTTATGTCTATTCAACACTTTTTCCAGCTGTCGCCGGCAAATGGCTCCGTGTTTTTCCTGATTTTACACATAATTCACTGAGTAAATTTTCGTCTACCATGGGAAAATTTCTTCTGTCCTCGCTCTTGGGTGCACCTCTGTTCGAGCAGTGTGATTTTTGTGGCTTTTTCTTTGTCTGTCGTTGAGTAGTAAAGACGTCAGTTTTAGCAGCTCTGAAATAAAGATTTAATTAGACTTGTGCCGTTCTCTTCAATGTCAGCCGACTCCATTTTTATTACTGCTAGCTGTTTAGCTTTCTCTTTGCCCAGCAGTTTTATAATTTAAGGATTACATTTGTATATATATTACATACGTAATGGGCGAAATTATTATCGCCGTTACAATAAAGTTTTAACC
>CM063506.1:133761011-133776011 GCA_032207245.1 Pardosa pseudoannulata | reverse complement strand
ATGAAGCATATTTATACCTATTTATTTTAGAATCGCATCGATAGTTTTTTTTAGAAGATAAACTCTACTCGAAACAAACACAAGATAAAAATTATAGCATGTTGCACACTCTTCCTTTACATTTCAGTGTTATTAAAATCTTATATTCAAATATTTGTAATTCATTATTTTTGTTTGGAGTTGTATTTAATTATGTTTGTTAATTAAAAAATAAAAATTAATTTTATAAAAAGGTTTCACCCTTATATATTACTAAAATATTTTATGTTGCAACCTTTTTATGTTAAATAACTATATCACCAGGTATATCAACATATGCTTCTCTTATATCATTGCTTAGCCTAATTATTTGCTTCTAACGGTAAAAGATAACCCACTTGGTACATATTTAATAAGACAAACAGCACGTTTATTAATTACTGCGTATAAACTATAATAATTTCGCAGAAGTTGCATTTAGAGGTATATCAACTTTTGCGGTCTAATTTATTACTGCCTAATTTATATGTGGTCTGCAATAATGGTAAATTTTCTCCACCTAGTACACATTTAAAAAGACAAAAAACAGTTTTTTTCTAAATTGTGCATCTTTATATATAAAATTCTTCTGTCCGTGTGTTTTTAATAAAACTCTTTCTAAACGTCTGGGATGATTTTGATGAAATTTTGTGTATGTAATTAAGTTGATTCAAGAATGGTTTAGATTCACATTTTGATCAAATAAAAAATGTTTTTATTAAAAATCCAGAATGGCACGCTTACTATAACGCCGCTTGGAACATTTCACTGCCACCTTATCTGTGGCCCAGTGGTCAGAGCATTGGGCTTCAGTACGAAAAGTCCCGGGATCGGATTCTCAGAACGCGATGAGGGAATCTTAATTTAATCTAATTACGTATGTGATTATTGTACGTGTGGTGGCGTCAAGTATTTTTAAAATATATTTTTCCTCACATTTCCATCAAAATTGTCCAACTTATAATTTATTTAAAAGTATTATACAATTTTTGGATTTACAGCTTTAAAATAGGACAGCATCTGTGTGGTCGTGTAGTATAAAATAATAATTTTACAAAACTCACATTTATAAGTATGTTAACTAGTGTGGTTTCTTGAATTATTGCTTAATATAAACGTGGTCTCTAGCAATAGAAATATTCTCTCCCTCGTATACATTAAAAAAAACAGAAACAACAGATTTACCATAAACTGTATATAAATATTTCGAGCAATTCCAATACTTCATATACATATATACTATGCATGCATATATATTAAACAACATTTGTTATATTTCAATCATGTACTGACTATATCTATATCATTTTTTAATGTTGGTCTATTTTTATTGCGTTTTATAAACACAATACTTCTATTGCATATATAAATATTTTGAGCAATTTCGATACTTCATATACATATATTATACATGCATAATCAAAAGAAACATTTATTATATTTCAACCCTGTATTGACTATATCTATATCGTTTTTTAATGTTGGTCTATTTTATTGAGTTTTAAAAATACATTGATTGTACTGTATATAAATATTTTGGACAATCTGATACTTCATATACATATATATTATATATGCATACTCAAAAGAAACATTTATTATATTTCAATCATGTATTGACTATATCTATATCGTTTTTTAATTTTGGTCTATTTTTATTGCGTTTTATAAACACAATACTTCTATTGCATATATAAATATTTTGAGCAATTTCGATACTTCATATACATATATATTATATATATATATATATATATATATATATATATATATATATATATATATATATATATATATATTATATATATATTATATATACATATATATTATACACGCATAATCAAAAGAAACATTTATTATATTTCAATCATGTACTGACTATATCTATATCGTTTTTTAATGTTGGTCAAATTTTGTTGCTTTTTAAAAATACGTTACTTCTACTGTATATAAATATTTAGAGCAGTTCCGATACTTCATATACATATATTATACATGCATAATTAAAAAAAAACATTTAAAATATTTCAATCATGTACTGACTGTATCTATATCGTTTTTTAATATTGGTCTATTTTTATTGCGTTTTAAAAATACATTACTTCTACTGTATATAAATATTTTGAGCAATTTCGACACTTCATACACATGTATATTATACATGCATAATCAAAAGAAACATTTAAAATATTTCAATCATGTACTGACTGTATCTATATCGTTTTTTAATATTGGTCTATTTTTATTGCGTTTTAAAAATATATTATGTCTATTGTATATAAATATTTCCAGTAACTCCGATACTTTATATACATATATATTATATACATGCATAATCAAAAGAAACATTTATTATATTTCAATCATGTACTGACTATATCTATATCGTTTTATAATGTCGGTCTATTTTTATTGCGTTTTAAAAATACATTACTTCTATCCATACCCGTGCTTGTCAGTAAAACGCATGCAAATGGCATATTCCTCTCAGTATAGAAAAAAAAAATCGATGACTCCTATCTCCATGCACAGATGCCAGAACATTCGAACGTAGAAATATATTTTAAATCGGACAGCTTTTGGAGGAAAAAACGGTCAGACAGATATTCAGGAATATGTCTAACGTGAAATATATTTTCCGAGGAAGCCATTCTGACATGTGACCAGAAATGCATGCTCTCTGTTGAAATAACAGATATAGATGTCTCGAAGTTTGTGAAGCTTGCCAAGACAAGACGGAGGGGGAGGAAAAAGAGTTCGAGGAATATGTTTTCGAAAACTTTGGTCGCTCAAGCTAACTGTCATTGATATCATGATACATTGCGACTTAAAGCGGGTGGAAATATATTTTAAGTAGTTTGAACTTATTGAGCCCATGGTAAGGGATATTATTAAAACTGCATTTTTCTGGTTAAAAATTTTTTAAACTGATTTGGGTAACAAAGTGCATTTTAATACATTGTGTGCGGGTACATTTCGCAGCGGGAGTTTTGCGCTTAAATTTAGTTATTCAGTTAAATCTCAATAGATCGAAAATTGTTTCATTTTTTAACCAAATTTTCGTATTTTATATTGAAATATATAAGCAAATATATAAATTGAAATATATAAATAACAACCATAATATTTTGTAAACAAAAATATATTTAGTGGATAAATTTATAATAGTTTAGTGAATATGAAAACTCAAATAGAAGTAGTAATATATAGTTTTTAATTTTTTCCGTTCTGTGTTTCCACATCGGCTGATGTAAAATGATTTTTTTAATTTGTCTGAATTTTTCTAGAATCTATTTAATAGACAAAAACACTCGGCTCCGTTTTCCTGTATATATCGTTATTTTTGTACCCACAAACAAACCATGTTGTTACACTCACCCGTACTAGTACGCAACCCGCGCTCATGTATCAATCGTCAGAAAACGTACTAGTACGTGACCCGGGCTCAAGTATCAATCGTCAGAAAACGTACTAGTACATGTCTCACATACAATATGTTAAGTTAAATTATTATTTCTGAAAAATGTTTCTGTAGTTTAAGATTTATCTGCAGTTAAAATAAGTTTTAAATTCATTCTATCTTACTCATTAATTGTTTATTTGTACTAAATTTGAGAAGGCAGGTTAAAAGATATATATAATTGCAAAATATAGATAGAAAAGATGGAAAAATTTACCTTTGGGCGTGTAGCGTACTCAGCTCTAAATAAGCTGGAAAAGGGATAGCGGAGGCCTACGTACAGACTAAAAATCTTTATTAGAATCACAATGTTAAGTTATTATGAAGACAGATGAAAACGATGTTATCTACAAATGAAATGATGATCATTACAGAAATCATCTTCCTAATGGTTTGGAATGAAAAGGAGGGGGGAACACTCTCAGTAGCTCTCCCAAAGCTATCAGCCGATGAGTACACAGGAGACTCGAACAGTAAAAATTTCATTCTCGGCCATGAACTCCGGTCTTTTTATATAGCCGTCTGCCCTCAGATTTCCATCTCAGCTGATCGGACATCAGGTTGATGACGTGGTGAGGAATCGCTTGTAGAACTCTAGCCGGACAGGTATAAGCCCGGTTCCAAGGAGAGTTTGCAGTAATCGGAAGCAATCTCGCCGATCTATAGGACATCATTAATATGTGTCTCTGGACAAACCTTTGGAGAACAAGGTAGGAAAGTATCGGAGACTCTTTCTTCAGGAAGTCATTGAAACTAACACTGGAAACACTTCACTAACATCCTAATGATTTTCTAAGACAGAAGGATTGAGATGATCCTCGCTGTTAACAATCCTCTATTCAGCATCCTATTCTGCGCGAAACAACGTCCTTTCACAAGGTAAAGATGAGCTCAGTTCAAGTGCTCACAAAAGGTACGTTCGCTATTTCTACCTTATGCCGTTTTTTCTCACGGTAGTAGATAAGTCTGTATCTGGAAATTTAATGTAACGAGAATTCGTTACAGGCGTTTAAGAAAATGTAAGTTACAAACCCTTTTAAGAATATTTACATTAATATGAAAATCACATGACCGAACATAAATTTGTTTCCTAACCTGGAGAGATAGCAAAAAATCATTATAATCTTGGCTAAATATGTAATAGCTATCCTTACTAATTATATAAAGCTCTTTGCAATTAAAACAAACTGCCACCGCCCTTGGCGTTATAAGGTAATAAGTATAAAACTTTATGGTAACTTCATTTTTCCCTCACCATAATCTCTACCACACGAAAATTCCATCCTTTCTCAGACATTGATGAAAACTCTCTTTGTTGAGAAACTATTATTATTACTCTGTAGGCATCATAATTATCAAAACCATTGAGTAGTATTTTTATTGATCCGCGGTATCTCAGTCAGTAAAGAATGATCTCGTAACTGAAAGTTTACGGGTTCGGGGCTGGAGTCGGCCTAAGATCTACCGTGTTCGCTAAAAGTGACTGGACCACGTAAAATAGGTTCATGGTCTCAATGTCTTCCAAGTTCACAATCAATACGAAAAATGTTTCTGTAGTTTAAGACTTATCTGCAGTTAAAGTAAGTTTTAAATTCACTATATCTTACGATGCATTAGCTGTTTTTGTACTATAGTTGAGATGGCAGATTAAAAGATAGATATAATTGCAAAATATGAATGGAAATATATATATTTGTTTACCCTCAGGCGCTTTAGAAAATATAACTTACAAACGCTTTTAAAAATATTTGTATTAACACACTGTAAGCGGAATTGTACTGGTAGCGGGAATTTTAAGTGTAAATTTAGTTATCAAGTTAAATCTCAATAGATCGAAAATTATTTCATTTCATTTTTTAACCAACTTTTTATATTTATACTTAAATATATAAATATGTAAATAGAAATATATAAATAATAACCATAAGATTTTTGTAAACAAAAAATATATATTTTTAGAGGATAAATTTATAACAACATCGTAAGTATGAAAAATCAAATAGAAATGATAGTATATAGTTTTCATGTTTTCGAATTATGTTATATATAAACATTTTTACATTATAAAAAAATGAAAAGAGGAATCATAAAACTAATAATATAAAAGCTAGTTTTTACTTATCTAAGAATCTATGTCGTAGATAAGAACTTCGTCTTCGTTTCCCTATATACACCGTTATTTTTGTACCCACAAACGAAGCATGTTGTTACAATAACCCGTACTAGTACGTGACCCGCGCTTAAGTATCAATCATCAGAAAACATACTAATACGTGTCCCTCGTACAGTGTATTATGTTAAATTATTTCTGAAAAATGTTTCTGCAGTTTAAGATTTATCTGTAGTTAAAAATAAGTTTTATATTCATTCTATCTTACGACCCATTAATTGTTTATGTGAACTAAAGTTGAGATGGCAGATTAAAAGATGGATGTAATTTCAAAATATACATAGAAATGTATATATTTGTTTACCCTTAGGCGCTTTAGAAAATGCAAGTTACAAACGCTTTCAAAATATTTGTATTAACACATTATGTGCGGGTTCAATTCGCAGCGGAATTGTACCGGGAGTGGACGTTTTGTGCGTAAATTTAGTTATTCAGTTAAATCTCAATAGATCGAAAATTGCTTAAATTTTTAACCAACTTTTCATATTTTATATTGAAATATACAAACAAATATATAAATAGAAATATATAAATGACAACCATAAGATTTTTGTAAACAAAAAATATATGTTTTTAGTGGATAAATTTATAGTAGTATTGTAAATAGGAAAAGTCAAATAGAAATAATAGTATATAGTTTTTTCCCGTTCTATGGTTCCGCATCGACTGATATAAAACTAGTTTTTATTTGTCTAAATTTTTCCAGTATCTATGAAGTAGGCAAGAACATTCGGCTTCGTTTCCCTATATATACCGTTATTTTTGCACCCACAAACACTAATCCTTACTAGTTCGTGACCCGCGTTCAAGTATCAATCATCAAATAACGTATTAGTAAGTGTCCCGCGCTCAAGTATCAATCGTCAGAAAACGTACTATTACGTGACCTGCGTTCTCTTATTAATCGTCAGAAAACATACTAGTACGTAACCCGCGCTTAGGTATCAATCGTCAGAAAATATACTAGTACCTGTCCCGCATTCAATGTGTTAAGTTAAATTATTTCTGAAAAATGTTTCTATAGTTTAAAATTTCTCTGTAGTTAAAATAAGTTTTAAATTCATTATACCTTATGACGCATTAATTGTTTATTTTTACTAAAGTTGAGATGGCAGGTTAAAAAAATGATATAATTGCAAATTATAGATAGACATGTATATGTTTGTTTACCCTCAGGCACTTTAGAAAATGCAAGTTACAAACACTTTTAAAAATATTTGCATTAACACATTGTGTGCAGTTACATTTCGCAGCAGTATTGTACCGATAGCGGGAATTTTGAGAGTAAATTTAGTTATTCAGTTAAATCTCAGTTGATCGAAAATTATTTCATTTTTTAACCAACTCTTCGTATTTTATATTGAAATATATAAATAGAAATATATAAATAGCAACCATAAGAGTTTTGTAAACAAAAAATATATTTTTAGTGGATAAATTTATAATAGTATCGTAAATATGAAAAATCATATAGAAATAGTAGTATATAGTTTTAATTTTTTCCCCTTTCTGTGGTTCCGCATCGATTGATGTAAAAATTAGTTTTTGTCTAAATTTTTTCTAGAATCTGTTTAGAAGACAGGAACATTCGACTTCATTTTTCTGTATATGCCGTTATTTTTGTACCCACAAACAAACCATGTTGTTACACTAACCCGTACTGGTACTTGACCCGCGCTCAAGTATCAGTCGTCAGAAAACGTACTAGTACGTGTCCCGCATACAATGTGTTAAGATGAAAATCACATACCATAAATTTGTTTCCTAACCTGCTGAAAGAGCAAAAAATTCATTATAGTCTTAGCTAAATATGTTAAAGGTATCCCTACTAATCATTTAAAGATCTTTCCAATTAAAGCAAAGGGACAACGTAATAAGGTAATAAGTATATAAAACGTTTTGGTAACTTCGTTTTGCCCACACCACAATCTATCGCACGAAAATACATGCCCCATACGTTATCAGGCATTGCTGAAAACTCTTTCTTAAGAAATTATTGTTATTACTCTGTAAGTATCATAATTATCATAACCATTAGTTAGTATTCTCATTATACATGTAATATAAAATACAAAATAAATTCAATATCCATAATAGGGAGATCATACAATACAGCATGAAATTTGTTTATTACAGATATGTCTATTTGCTGTGATTTTGACTGGTATACGTCAGAATACACGTCATAATACGTTCCTATTCTAAGTTTGAAAATCATAAAATGCCGATCGAAATGACAAAATTATAGATAAGATCATATTTGAAAACTTGGGAGATTATTCATAAGATTAATATCTATTTCCATTAAAAAGGAAGAATCGTTTCAAGAAAACAAAAACTCTATAAACCATTTTTTGACTGTCCTCAAATAAGGACGCTGGGCGTTAATAGGTTAAACTCTTCTCTAAATAATATGCTCTACAATAGCGTAGTTTATATTGCACTTTAGGAATTTCTTTACGCAAATCAATACCGTAATGTATACATTGTTTATTATTTTTTTGCTAATGAATACATAATTTTTCCCTGTATCATATTGCCTAATAGCTCTTATAATCCTACAAGAGACATTGTTTTCTGTTATTCCTAAAAGTTCAACATTTTATAATATGTTATTAAAATAAAACTTCAGAGTTATTTAGCACATATAAGAGAACAATATTCACTGAAGATCATTTGTGGAAAAATATATTACTCAGCTGAAAACCTCTTATTCTTTGCAAGCTATAAATACTTCATTCACATATCAAATGCTATAAATTATATGGGTCCAATCCTGCCGAATGTTTAAAATCAGAGTCAAGAAGCGATGTTACTATGATGGCGGTATACTTTCCATTTTCTCTATCTTCTTTCAGGAAAATCATCCCAATTGCGTGCTGTTATCTGTAACCATATCCACAGTGACGCTAGTTAAATCTCGAAAATCCTAAACCCCAACACTAGAAGCGAACACTAGAATAAAGTACGGACTATTTTGTGGTTGAATTGAAGTCAAAATACATGCCAAGTTAGTGGAATTATCGAATGGAATGTTCAAAAGGTGCGTTGGCAATTGAACTTAATATAATGGATATGTGGGTAAAATAAGACCAGCTACTTGTAATTTTCGTTTAAAAAGTATTTAAATAATAGAATAAGGATGTGCCGTGCAGATGGTAAGAAAGTCTAAAAAATTGAGTTTAGTTACTATGACTACAGAATTCAAGCGAGAAAATCCAGGGAAATTTTTAAATATTTATTTCAACTTACAGAAACATATTAAGATTTCAAAATCTGTAAAGTGTCTCAAATTATTTAGTCATTATAAGATACTTATTCTTATTGATTTTAGTTACCACATGAATCAGGCATCTTTCTTCTAATAGTTCAATACTTTTTAAGAAACAAATAATAGCTCAAAGGGTATTTTTATTTTATCCACATATCCTTCTTTCGTACTTAGTTAAACTGTCAACACACCGCTTGAATATTTTTCATATATATATATATATATATATATATATATATATATATATATTGGGGATCATTATTACTGATTATTTACTGATGGGAAAATCTGATGGGAAATTTTACTAATATGAAAACGGAAACAATTGCGCTGTTATATTCAGTTTATTTTATCTACAACATAAATTAATATTATATTAATTATACTTTAATATTATATAATACTAAAAATCAGAAAAAATGTCTCTTTTCTATTGGGCTTGCATTGTAAGCCAAATTCATCTTAAATGTATAATTTCAGACAAATATTGTCTTCTTTTGAAAAAATCCTGAAATACGATTTTTTAAATACAAATTTATTTTAATAGAACATAAGAACCTCGAGGAATACTTTGTAGAATTAATTGGGTAGAGAGAGATCTGATATGATTCCATTATTAGTAGGACCTCAGACGTGAAACGGTTAGTACTAGACGCGTTATAAATTTTGCATCTATATAAATTTGAATCATATAAAAATGCAACTTTTAACCCTTGATACGATAGCCGTTTGATCATTTAATTGTCTGTGCCCTAACATTTATTCGGTTACCTAGGCAACGGGTGAAGCAGCATATATCCGTCGGATGCTTTCCATTTTATGTCCACTGCGAAGCCTCGGTGCACCGCTAACGACCCGGCAGTAAATCGCGAGTCTTGAGCCGCAAAAACTTTCCCGATTTCTTCCCTTTTATGCGGACACCTCCCCGCAAGTTCTTTTATGCGGTTCATCAGTTTTTCCTTCATAACGAAAGGCAGTATCTTTCGCCGTAAAGGTGCGACTTATTTCCTTATATTTTTGCAACCTGAAAAAGGAGGGGAGTAAGAGATTTCTTATTTTCCCGGGGATTCTGAAAGAAGAAATATATGCTGCTATTATTACGTTTTAACATGGGATATTTTTTTATATGTCAGAAGAGTGTTAAAGGCAAATTTTCTATTTCTGTCAAGAACATGTTTACATTTGTTTATCATGAAATGTGAGCTAGTTACCAGGTACTGAAAATTAAGACTGATGTATGAGACTCTTTACCTTATGAACATTCTAACCGTACCAGCATATAACCCGTCATATGGGATCAGTAAACTTTTTAATTTCCCATAATTGTAAAGTACCCTATGAGGCAGTTAAAAAAATGGATTGTATTTTGGCTGAGAAATATCTGGTACAAGCTCAATAATTTGTTTAACTTTACTGACCTTATGTTAGTTGCCAACTTTAATTTATCTTGTTATACAATGTCTACCAATAAGTATTTGCACACCTGTGATAGAAAAGAAAAACTAACTTTATTCAAAATCATTAGTTGGTAGAACGTCCACGAGAGGCAATTGCAGCTTGAACAATCCGGGCATACTTTCCACAAATTTTACAGCTAGTGGTTTTGTGTTCCACTCGGCTTAGAGTAGACATACAAGTTCCTTCAACGATTTTGGACGGATAGTGCATCCCTTAATTCGGCTATCCAACTCGTCTCAGAGGTTCTCGGTAGGGATCGGGTATTGGTTCTGGGCAGGCCAGTCCATTCGATGACCTCCATTGGCACCATACCAATCCTTGGTTAACATCGAAATATGACAATTGTCATTGTCGTCCTGAAAGTAACAGGGGTCCAATCCTAAAATTGCCACAACACAGGAAGCCCATTGTCATCCAAAATAGTTCACTAGGCATCTGCGTTGAGGTTACCATGAATGCGTACCAAGGGTCCCAATCCATACCAGAAGAAACAACCATAATTCCACCTCCACCGAACTTGACTGTTAGAACTATGCATTCTGGCAGGAAACGTTCTCGAAATAGACGCCAGACCTAGACACTACCATCCGAAAGGTAAAGGTTGAACTTTCATTCGTCCCTCCAAAGAACCCGTTTCCATTGATCTATGGTCTAATTTCGGTGTGATTTGCACCACATTAACCGAGCAGAGCTGTTGGACTTTGTGATCAAAGGCTCATGGGCAGCAGCAAGACCATGAAAACCAAGCAGATGTGCTTCCTTACGGATAGTATTCATTGAAACAATACTCCCGGATGCCTGTTAAAACTCCTCGTGGATTGAAACTTCTCTGGACAGCACTCGTTGGTCTCTATCTCCCAGTTTCTTTGGTCTGCCAACTCGGGGCACATTCCGACAATCACCGCTCACCTTCCACTTCTTAATCACATAGGCCACTGTCGATTTTGGGTACTTCAGATCTCTAGATATGTCCCTTAAGGATCGGTCACATTTGTGATACCCGATAATTATACCTTTCTCGAAATCAGAGAGATCCGAACTGAGCGGCATCTTGCATGCGAATAATGCCGATGCTGTTTCCTACACGATGTATACCGGCGGAGGCCGTGACGTACCTCAGGACCGCAGATATCGTCATTTGCATAGGTGTCCAAATACTTATTGGTAGACAGTGTATTACGTGATAGAATGGACAGCAGAGGCTTTAATATTGACAGTGATTATTAGGCGGTATATATGAATGATGTCCAAAATTCAGCGAATCGACTGCAAACCATATGGTTATGTATAAAAAAACAAACCCGCAAATGAACAAACTTAGTAATTTTCAAAAATATATAGCTTAAGAGCTAGATAATTATTGATTCATGAAATAAACTCCTTGACTTTTATGAAAAGAATTTATTGTTAATACCGGTGATAAAAGTTTCATTGCAAGAAAAAAAATCGAGAATTCCATTTAAAACTATCACATATGTACGTAATCTATTATTTAAGCCAAATATAAAAGAATATAATTTAAGCAATATATATATTCAGTGATAAAACATATGAAAATAATGCAGACGATATTTAAATAATTTAATATATGAAATGATTAAATAAGATGGTTAAAGCAATAACGTCATAATGCTAGAAAAGTTATTTTTACCTATTTATTATGTGATATATTCATAAATTTAATCACCTCCTCTTAACCGGGGAATATAGTGCCTGAAATAATGGCATTAAACGCCCGATACACCTTCTCTATTTTTTACAAAACTTAAAGTTTACAATAAATGAAAATATTATGCAATCACTTCCATATATAAGTGTATATATGCTTTTACGGGACCGAACGATGGCCGAATGGTTAGGGTGCTGGCCTTCGAAACCGGATTTCATGGGTTCGAATCTCAGAGCGGCATGGATGTTAGAAGCCGTTCGGAATCGGCTTTAAGCAGAAGGTCCTGGTCTCATTAGCCCTCGTGTTGCAAGAAAGTAGACCGTAGCTCTCCAAACCAAACCCATATGCTTTTACGTGTGTTTGTGTACACTTAATAACATACTTTGGAACAATAGACAGAAATAAAATTTTAAAACTTTTATTATTTACCCAAAATTATAAACAAAACAAATTAAAAAACAACCGAAAACCCTAATTAATTTTTTAATTTATCTCAAATAAAATCTCTCGATAAATGAATGACCCTAGAAGTCATTATTCTATTCTATGTGGTTCAAAGAACAAACAAAAATCTTCACGACTTCGCTAAAAATTTCTAGGTGAGAGTCAAAGATCATATAATTATCACTGTACGTGCTCACGTCTTTCGAAGTCTTTTTTTTTTCTTTTGTTAATATTCGTAATGTAATCATCGAACGGGACTAATTATCATCACAACTTAATCAATATAAACTCCTCTTTTAACGTCCAGAGATTAAGACCACGTTTTGTCTGAAAATAATTACCGTCTATATATCGAGGGGGTAATACTTTGATGTTTCTAAATACAGCCCAGATTGTAAAATAATTAGTCTAATTAAATCGAATTAAAGGCAGAGAAAAAAAGGTGGACTCTCTGGCGTCTTTCCAAAATATTTCGAATGTTTTCAGAGAGACTGGATTTTGAAGAATGTATTGATTGGTTTAGTAAATTCATTCGATATATTATAAAGTAAAATACACGTCTTGGATTATAAAATGTATTATATTTATCCACCTATTCAGCAAAAAGTGTGTTGCTAACCAAGTACAGTTTGAAAAATTATGTATATGTATATATATGCATGTATACACTAGCATATAGCCCATCATATGACGGGATCAGTAAAATTTAGCCGAATGATGGTCGAATGGTCAGGGTGCTGGCCTTCGGAACCGGAGCTCGTGGGTTCGAATCCCACTGTGGCATGGATGTTCATAGTCGTTCGGAATCGTCTTTAAGCAGTAGGTCCCGGTCTCATTAGCCCTTGTGTTGCAAAAAGTAGACAGTAGTGCTCCAAACTAAACTAAACCAATCAGTAAAATTTTTGATTTTCCAGGCTTGTAAAGTACCCTATGAGGCAGGTAAAAAATGTAGTTTTTTTTTTGGTTGGTTTGGTTTGGTTTGGAGCGCTACGGTCTACTTTTTGCAACACGAGGGCTAATGAGACCGGGACCTACTGCTTAAAGCCGATTCCGAACGGCTACGAACATCCATGCCATAGTGGGATTCGAACCCACGAACTCCAGTTCCGAAGGCCAGCACCCTAACCATTCGGCCATCGTTCGGCAGTTTGTTTTTTAGCTGAGAATTATCTCATATACGCTCAATAATTTGTTTATCTTTAATAACCGCATGTTAGTTGACAACTTTATCTTGTATATTACGTGATAGGATGGACAACAGAGGTTTTAATATTGACAGTGATTATTTGGCGGTATATATGAATGATGTTCAAAATTTAGAGAATCGATTGCAAACCGTGGGTTATGTATAAAAATCAAACACACGAATGAACTTCTTAATTTTAAAAGATATATATCTTAAACTCTAGATAGTTATCAGTCCATGAAAGAGACTCCTAGACTTTTATGAAAAGAATTTGTTGTTAATACCGGTGATAAAATTTTCATTCTAAAAAAATAACCGATGATTAAATTTAAAATTATCACCTATGTACCTAATCTATTATTTAAGGAAAATATAAAAGAAAATTACTTACGTACTATCTAAGTTCCGTGATAAAATGTATGAAAATAATGCAGGCTATATTTAAATAATTTAAAATGAGAAATGATTTAATGAGATGGTTTAAAGAATGACGTCATAATGCTAGAAAAAAATGTTATTTTCATCTACTTATAATGTGATAATTGATGAATTTAATAGCCTTGTTCTTAACCGGGGAATATACGTCTTTAAATAGTGACATTAAACGGTCGAAAAGGGGGGAAAGGGTGGACTTCGAACGTTTTTGAACTCGCTTTGAGTTATGCTAACCCTAACTCATCAAGAAACCAATATGGATGCCTCTGTCCATTCCAGGTCCAACCGCTTCAAATATTCAAGGACAAACGGACAGGTAACTTAGGCTATTATTTTATAGGGGGTGTAAAGCAGAGCAATTTAAACCGCCGGTTGCATAGAATATTTAACCACTGTTGTTTTTAGTTGACCGGATTAGCTACTAGGCAAGGAGAAGCGTCAGCAACTAGCAGTAATTAAGTACAGTGAAGGCTCATTGAACAGATCGGCGAGTCTGTAAAATAACGTAAAGTTTATTTTAGAGCCATGAAAATGACATGATCTATACCAGGGCTGTCCAACAGGCTGCCGGCGGGACGCATACCGCCAACACATATTGTGAGGCCCGCCAACTTCTTATAAGAAATCCCTTCTTTTAAGAAAACCTCTTTTAAAATTCCTTTTTTCCTTCACCAGTTTTCTACATCAGAAAAACTTGAACAAGAACTTTTAAACATGGATTTTCCACGTTACCTGGCATTTCTAACGGATATTACTGGCCACCTCAACAATGTGAACTTAAAACAACAACGAAGAGACCAATTGGTATCTGGCCTAATGACACATCAGTGGGTGTAGCTGAAAATTTTCCATGAAACTTTGGGAAAAAATAACTTATCTCACTTCACCA
>CM063506.1:133751011-133756011 GCA_032207245.1 Pardosa pseudoannulata | reverse complement strand
AACAGTTTTCAGCTCGTTTCTACAGTCATTAGAAGTCATGATACAGCTGTTTAAACATCACCGGAAATATCGAAAAGATACCGGAAGTGAGAAGTTAAAGGGTATGACTTTGAGTGTTAGCCTGAAAAACGTCCTAAATAGTGTATTATAGTTTCTAAATAAATAAATAAATTACTACAGAAATTTTCTGAATGTTTGTCAGATTATAAAACAATGAATTTATCTAATAAAATCTTTAAATTTAATTTCTGAAAACTGTGTTTTTACTACACCACCACACTTCAACAGTCATAACTGCTAAAATAATTTTTAGAATTTAATTAGAACTGAACTATGTGTTTTTTAATGATTTATGTATGCATTGAACCTCAGGATTATTATATTCATTTTGAGATGAGTTATGGGCATTTATGTTAGAAACTTCATTATTTATTTTCTTGAATTTTTGCTCTAAATGACTTGATTGGTTATAACTCATTTTTACTTTAGAATATTTTCATTCTGGAGGTTCAATGCATACTTAATAAATAAATATATATATATATATATATATATATATATATATATATATATATATATATATATATATATATATATATATATATATGAATGATCTACATTTACCGAAGAAAATTATTATTATTTGCGCATTTGTTTAGTTAGGTTTGGTTTGGAGTACTACGGTCTACTTTTTGAAACACGAGGACTAATGAGACTGGGACCTACATCTTTAAGCCGATTTCGAACAGCTACGAACATCCATGCCTTAGTGGGATTCGAACCCACGAACTCCGGTACCGAAAGCCAGCACCCTAACCAATCGCCAATCGTTCGGCTTGTTTTGTTAGGAGTGTTGGCGTATAGTAAGAAAAAGATCTTATTTCTTCTCTCTATTTTTGCCAAATTTTAAGACAATATTTTCATATTTTTCTATGTTTTATAACCTATTACTGCAATAACTAAAATATATTTCCACAAAAACCTTATTTAAAGATTTTTGCTCTGAACGTGGTCGGTTACCTTAAAAATGTAAGCTTTAGTAATTTAATAATACTTAGGTCCCATAACTCGTCCTTAGCCTATATAACTGAAACAAACATCTCTCAGTGATTCCATGAATGAAAGTTCATTTATAACAGTGTTGAAAAATCGGTGGTACAAATAACAAATGACGTTTGACAAGTTATTCCGATTTATCAAATCAAGCTATTCTCGTAGTGATTAAGTGTCCAACAGCCTGTAATTATCGCTAATTGCTCCCAATAAACCTCATTTATCATCTTAAGCACTGGACGCTACGAATCGAAACTTTTCAGAATTGGTTACATTCCCCTTAACCGAGTGTAAATCAAACCGTAGATTTTATGTGAGTTGTAGTATTTTAAAAAGAGCAGTAAAGGAAAATTTAGGGGAACATACCACACTCTTATCACTATTTCATTTTAGGAACTTATTTTACTGGAAAATGCAGAATTATTAACTTTACTATAGATACACCTTGACGGTCGACCGTCAAGGTATCCCAACGCCACTGATCAGTGGCGTTGAGATAGACACAGGTCTGAGGTTCGATCCTCAGACTGGGCAAGGTTGACTCAGCCTTTTATCCCTTCAGTGGGTAGGCAAACTGAGGATCAAGCATGCTTGGGAACTAAACACTGTGAGTTCCGCGTAAGGTTGACCACCTAACCGGAGCATATGCTTCGCATCCGAGGGCCATTATCTCAGAAAGGGAGATTGGCACCGTACGCCCTGGCCCACTAGAGGCTGTTGTGCCGAGATGTTTATAGATACACCTTTACACGTTTATAAACAGGGTACCCTCCCTAACATTTGGCCTTAATTCTAGTACGTCTACCTGTGTTGGTTGTACACCAAAGCCTATTTAGTTTGTTCTACTTCCCGCATATTTGCAGGGAATTTTTCGTGATTTTTAATAATTTTTCAAGATGATTACAATGAAAATAATTTGTGGTTCTACGTTAATTAGAAGAAATTTTACGACTATATAAACATATAAAGTCTGCTTGTCGTTTATACACCAAAGCCAATTTATCATTATAAATAGCTGTCGTTCAACAAAAAATAGTTCACTAAATAGATACCATTAGTAAAACAAACTTCCCAATGTACTATAGCACATTTTTTATTTATCTTGAATGCAGTGCTATTAGATTCACAGTTGAATTGAATGCTATACTAAAATTGTTATGTCAATTTTATTAAAACTAGCTCATAGCCCGTAATATGACGGGATTAGTTAAATTTTTAATTTTCCAGAATTTTAAAGTAACCCATGAGGCAGGTAAAAAAAGGAAGTTTTTTGGCTGAGAATTATCTAGTACAAGCTCGATTATTTTTTTTATCTTCATACTCCTCTAAAATCTCCCGATATTGTGAATTCAGTTTAGAATCAAGTTCAATTCACCGCGGAATGTAATTGGTTCAAAGATGTGTGTTCGAGGAGAATCTTCCGAAGTTTGCGGAAGTCAACAGCGATACTCGGAAAGCGCTGTCAAATAGCGACGGGTGTAGTTAAATCCCAAATATCGAGAAAGCTAGATCAGTTATACGGCATTCAGCGATGATACTGCTAGAATGCTTCCTATAGTTCAATGTATATTGACTGAATCAAAGAAATCTTTGAGATTAAAAATCCCCAATTACAAGGCAATCCGGTTCGCTGCTAAAAGATTGTCTTTCAAATATAAGATTCAAAAGCTATCGAAATAAACATGCTCTGTCCTCAACAATTGGAACGATTGTACAGAGAAACACTTCCCCTTTTATATTTAATAAATAACATATATTTAATATTGTATACAATATATTTTATATAATATATGTATACATGTATATATATATATATATATATATATATATATATATATATATATATATATATATGTACAGGTATGTATATATAGTATATCTATGTATCTGTATATGTGTATATATATGTAAGTATATATATATATATGTATATGTATGTATACGTAAATGTATATATACATATATGTATACATACATATATATACATACATATATATACATACATATATATACATATATGTATATATACATGCATATATATACACACATATGTACATATACAAAATGCATATATACATACATATATATATACATATAAGTACATTCATACATATATACATATACATTCATAAATATATATATACATGCATATATATACACACATATGTATATATACACACAGACACATATATATATATATACACACATATATATATATATATACACACATATATATATACATATACATATATATATATATATATATATATATATATATGTATATATATATGTATATATATATATATATACATATGTATATATATATATATATGTATATATATATGTATATATATATATATATATATATGTATGTATATATATGTATATATATATATATATATATATATATATATATATATATATATATATATATATATGTATATATATAATATGTGTGTATCATTTTTAGGTGTGTCTGTATGTATATAAATGTATCCGTTTTCTCATTTCTAAACTCGTTTTCCCGATTCTAAACTCTTTAAAGAGAGAACAGGCGTGAATCAGTCTTCTCAGTGGAGGAGAAAAGGAGAGGATGGGAAGTTTACACACTTTATACGAAACCCTATTCCCCGTTCTCTCTGCGGAACGGGTGGGGCTTCTTTCCCGAACAAGATGTTTAGAAAAGGGTTGAACGAGACCTCAGGGAGGCGTTACAGAAAAAAGAAAATTCGCTTTTTTTTTTCGAAAGAGGGAGATTGAAACTGCATGTTCTCTTCTTCTTTTTTTTCTTTTTTCCATGAGAGTGGGAGGGGGAAAGTCGATAACTTCATTCGCTGGAGACAAAATTGTGAAATATATTTGTGTAGTCTGATCTTTTCGTACATGCATAAATGTAATTTCTTTCCCACCGCAAAGATATGGAAATCTGTTTGTAATGAATTAAGGACGCATGGTTTGTAAGATTGTAGCTGCGGTGTGAATAAAGAATACTTTTGAGTTCGCTTGTATTCATATGCGATTCCGTGTATATGTGTGTTTTATTTTTCATGTTACTAGTTTTATGTTATTAAATCTGTTTCGATTTTGTGTATTTTTTATGCTATTCGTTTTATGTCATTAAATTGGTTTTGTTTCCATACTTTAATATCTCTGTTATTTGACTCATGTTATTAAACTGGTTGCGATTTATTTCATTTTATTCGTTTTATGTTATTAAAATGGTTGTGATTTTAAATTGATTAGTCTCTAGATTCTCTAAGATATACAATTATTTCCACATATGTATATGTGTGTATATATATGTATATGTGTTTATATATATATATATATATATATATATATATATATATATATATATATGTGTGCATATGTATGTATGTGTGTATATATATGCATGTATGTGTATATATAATGTGTTTATATATATGCATTTATACATGTACATATATATATATATATATATATATATATATATATATATATATATATATATATATATATATATATATATAATGTTTGTGTGTATATATATGTATATATTATATGTGTACATAAATATGAGTATATAACTATATGTATTTACATGTTATATATATATATATATATATATATATATATATATATATATATATATATTATATGAATTTACTTTTTATATTCTAGCGTGTATCGTCAGTTTATAAGAAACATATCATAATTATCATAATAATTTATATTAATATCGATTATAATAACATGTTTAACTAAAATATGTCACTAAAATAATTATAATATATATATATATATATATATATATATATATATATATATATATATATATATATAATATGTATGTATGTATGTATATTATATATATATATATATATATATTATATATAGATCTATAGACAGATAGATATAGATATTACTCACTCATTCCATTGAAATTGGTGTGACACATTGAACTA
>CM063506.1:133738511-133746011 GCA_032207245.1 Pardosa pseudoannulata | reverse complement strand
TAGATAAAACAATTTTGTGATAATATCGAGTAGAGGAAATATTTTCTCAATAATTGATTATAATAACATCTCTCGAAACATATAAGGCAAGTACATTTGGCAGACAACAAAATTTTATAACGTCGTAGAAATATATAATCTCTTAATGATATTACTGATAATATTTCAGGACAAAGTATATATGATAATATGTATGTCAAGTACAAAACAGCTGGCAGATAAAGTAATTGCGTGATAGCAGTGCAGAAAATCTCCCAATAATTGTTAATGGTAACTTGTATATCGGAATATGAAATTCAAATTAAAATTAGATGGTAAGTAATAATTTTATAACATCCTATTATCGAAAAGATTGAAATAACGACACAATGAGGTTAAACAAACAATTGGAAACGAAGCAACTCGCTTGAGAAGAACAGGACGGAAAACTCACCCCCCAACGAGGGCCTGCGAGTCCTACAAGGCAATGGTGCAACAGAATTCTACGGGTCATGGTCTCTAATCAAATATTAGAACTCGCTGGAGAACAACAGAATGCAGAACTCACCCCCAACGAGGGCCTGCGAGACCTACGAGGCAATGGTGCAACAGGATTCTATAGGTCGTGTTCTCTAATACTGATATTGGAACTCGTTTGAGAACAACAGAACGGAGAACTCACCCCCATTGTTAGGGCCTGCGAGGCATTTGAGGCAATGGTGCAACAGGATTCTGTGGGTCATGTTCTATAATCCAGATATTAGAAGTCGCTTCATAACAACAGAAGGGAGAACTCACCCCCAATGAGGGCCTGCGAGGCCTACGAGACAACGGTGCAACAGAATTGTATGGGTCGTGTCCTCTAATCCAGATATTTCTAACATTAACCATAAAAGTTATAACGAGAAGAAGATAAAACAGCTAAAAGGATAAAGAAAGATAGTTTAGTGGATTCGTGAATTCATAGCACAAAAATCTAGCGAGGAGAAAATTTAGGTATATAAAACACTCGTTTTTGTAGCCAGTCTGACATCTGTATTGTGACGGCGAAATGTGGAATGATTACATCTCACCCCCAACTGGTAGAAAACAGTTTTTATTTACAGTCAGAACATTATATATATATATATATATATATATATATATATATATAATATATATATATATATATATATATATATATATATATCTGTATCTCTATCTCTATCTCTATCTCTCTCACTCACTCTCACTCACTCACTCACTCACTCACTCACTCTCTTTTCTAATCTCCATGCCCAGGAATATACTAGAAGAGGTCCACGAGTTCATTTACTTTTAGAAAATCGAAAACAAGCATAGGAGACCTGTATAGGTTCTCAAGCTCAAAACAGCTGGTAGGTAATATAATTGTATAGTAACATTTCAGATGAAAAACATTTCCACAATAATTATTGATGGTAAAGATAAAAGATCTAACAGGGAATAAGAAAGGCAAATACATAATAGATGACATATAAAAGAATTTAATTATACAATCGAACGAACATTCCAACAATAATTGGAATGGAAAACATCTATATATGAACAAGCATATAGCCCGTCCTATGACAGAATCAGTAATTTTTTTTATTTTCTAGAATTGTAAAGTACCATATGAGGCAAAAAAAATGGTTTGTTTATGGCTGATATTTATCTAGTATACGCTCAATAATTTATATTCATTCTCCTCTAAAGTCTCCCGATAGTGTGAATAGAGTTTAGAATCACGTTCAATTCATTTAGAAAAATAATTCAAAGCTTTCTAAGCTACTTCGAATTTATCGTTAAGTTCTTCCCAATTTTTTTGCCACAGTAATTAATGGAAGTAAAGGAATGAAACTTTCATTTCCACTACAACATGTAGCTAGATAGAATTTGTTGTTAATGTCGGTGATAAAATTTTCATTGCAATAAAAAACAATAAATTATTCAATTTAAATTATCACATATGTACCTGATTTATTATATAAGCCAAATATAAAAGTAAATTATTTACGTAATATGGAAGTTGAGTAATAAAACGTATGAAAATAATGCAAGCGATATCTGAATAATTTAATATAAGAAATGATTAAATGTGATGGTTAAAGGAATGACGTCATAATGCTAGAAAGTTATTTTTATCTACTTATAATGTGATAAATTGATAATATAATCGCCTGCTCTTACTCGGGGAAAATAGGGCTTGAAATAATGGCATTAAAAGCTAGAAAAGGAAGGAAGGGGTGGATTTAGAACGTTGCTAACCCTGATTCATGAAGAATCCAATATGGATGCCTCTATCCATTCCAGGGACAATCGCTTCCTAAATTCGAGGACAGACGGACAGATAACTTAGGCTATTACTATATATAGATTCAAAACTTAAATAGAAAGCAGTTGGTAGATAATATGGTTTTATCATACCACCATGCCCCTCCCCCCCCCCCAAAAAAAAGTAAAAACCACTATCGCAATAATTGTTGACGGATACGTCTATATTGTTATATGAAAGGCAAATTAAAAAAAACTGGAAAAGCCTTTTATAAGAACACTCTGAAAAAGAAAAACTTTAAAGCAATAATAACTTATGATAGCATCTATTTCTGGAAACAAGAAAAGCTAATACAAACGGCGGATAAAATATTTCTCAAATTATAATCTCTCTCGCATTAATTTGCTTACGTCATAACCAAAAGCTGCATTTCTTTCATCATTTCTCTCGAATTTTACTGAGTAATACGAAAAATAATCAACCTTTCCCCCGCAAATAAACGGCGAGATTATGGGACGACAAATATTTTTATATCTCGCGACTAAACCATATCGCCAAGTATGAAATTTTGGCGATAGAATTGTGCCAAAAAAAATAAATAAAGTCCGTTAATCAGGTCGTGTGGCGCCCCATAAAAATGACGCCCCGCAGGAAAAACAGACACAAAGAAGCCGAGTTTATTTTCGTCTTCGGCGAGGACGACCCCTTGGCATTTCGGGTAAAACGCGGGATTAATCTATTTTCTAAGAATGATTTGGGATGTAAGTATAATTAAAGCACATGCTACGTTTGAGGCTTTTTATTGCGGCATGATGGATTAGTCAATTTACTTGATAAAAGATTTCCTTGCCAAACGAGTGTGATGGAGATACTGAAAATGAGCTAGATCAGACCCCAACAGTAATTTGTTAATGTATAAGTGTTTTTAGTTCCCCCCTTTTTTTTATTGGTTTCTTCAAAAGTTACTTACTAAAGCGAAACGCGGAGAATTTTTAATCTTACACACATTGACATTATTTTTACTGCCTTCTATGAAATAATCGAGGTAATTGTAATTGCGAAAAAACATCTGTTGTCAGACATCGATGAAAATATCCGTTCTGACCACGTCTGAATCCATTTTGATTAGATTCAGCTTTTATTCATCTGTACGTGCTTACAAGATAGCTGATCCATGGTAGCTTAGTCCGCATAGTAACAAGATCTCATAACTGAGAGGTTGCGGGTTCGGAACCCGAGCCTGTCTAAGATCCGCCGTGTTCGCTAAAGGTGACGGGGGCACGTAAAATACGTTCGTGATCACAATGTCCTCTATTGGTAGCGGTTTAAAATAAATTACTATTTTTAAACGAAGCAAAAAAGAACACACAAAATATCACCAGCTAAAACGTTATTATTTTTATGGTACAACATTGCCACAAAACTAAAACAAAATACAAAACAGACGATATAAAAAACGAAATGAATTAATTAAAATACATGGAGTTTGTGTACATATAGTAAGTGTATAAATGCACATGTTGAATATTTGTGAACCACTACATCCTCCATGTTCTCAATCAATACCTCTAGGGGGTGGCAGTCTGAGTCTATGGCATTTCTGCTTGGTTCCTGCTTCAAAATTATGAGGACCCATCGAGCATGAGTCATACTTTCATCCTTGAGGTACTTTTTGAAACGAAAGGTGCACCCCTCCGCCTTAAATCGAGTAGACTCCGGCTCATATCGAGCTTGGTTTGACCAAATGGCATTAAACAACAACAAGATAACTACCTTACCAAGCACTAACAATGTAATAAAGAAAAATAAAGTTTCCCCATTCTATCAAATTTTATGACATAAATTATTATCAGACACAATTAGTAAAACAGCGGCAGAAGTATATAGATTTATTTTATTAGTAAGTTTCAGTAAAATTGTCTTTAAAAATTTTACAGTTAACATAGTTTAATATTTATTCCATGGACCTACTTAAGAATTTGGCCGCCTACGTGCATGTTCTCTGTGCACGAGTGCTATCCCTGACTCTGTACATGTGTCTTTGTGTGCGTGAATGCGCACAAAATTTACGACATAAATTATTCTGAGACACAAATAGTAAGACAGTGATAAAAGTATGTAAATTTTCTTAGTTTCAGTAAAATCGTCTTTAAAAAATCTACAGTTAGGTTATTTTAATATTTATCCCATGGACCTACCTAATAATCTAGACGCCTATGTGCATGTACACTGTGCTCGCCAGCTATCCCCGACCCTGTGTATGTGTGTGTGCACAAAACATAGGAATTTTAACGACGTTTCAACAATATATTATATTAAATTCAGAAAGCATGGCAAATGTTATCCAAGACGAAAACATGAAATATTTGATAAACGGCATCGCCATTTTATTTAAAAAGTTGGTCAGTGTAAATGTACACATTACAGACAGAAAAACATGATAGAAGAGTGAAATTTCTCAAGATGTTCAGATATATATACTTCAAAAGTAATGAGACGCATTCATCTCTTGGTGTTACATGCATCTCTCCTCAATGTCTTTAGCTTATCAATAAATTAAATTTACCGATGAGTGAAAAATGTTGCGAATGTAATAATTGAGCTCTCGCTATTTTCTCTCTCTCTCTCTCTCTTCCTCACTCTATCTCTATCTATCTATCTATCTATTTATCTATCTCTCTATCTCTCTATCTCTCTCTATATATCTCTATCTATCTCTCTCTATCTCTCTCTCTCTATCTCTCTCTCTCTCTCTCTCTCTCTCTCTCTCTCTCTCTATATATATATATATATATATATATATATATATATATATATATATATATATATATATATATATATTTATATCTGTATCTATCTCTCTATCTCTATTTCTCTCTATATCTCTCTATATCTCTCTCTATCTCCCTCTCTATCTCTATCTCCTTCTCTATCTCTCTCTCACTCTCTCTCTCCGTAAAATCTCTATCTCTCTCTCTCTCTCTCTCTCTCTCTCTCTCTCTCTCTGCGTGTGTGTGTGTGTGTGTGAGAGAGAGAGAGAGAGAAGAGAGAAGAGAGAGAGATACGGGTAAAAATTATCCTGCACCAATTACACGGTAAGTCCATAGTTTTTTGTTCACTTGGGTAACTTGGCAACAAAAATTTTAAGCAGTCATTTCGTGAAACGTGACTCCTTCACACTGTAAGATAAGACAAAACCTTATCTAAATTCTTTTATTTTCATCTCAAAGTCAGAGAATTGATGGACACATCTCTCTATCACTGTCAATCTCTCACTGCGTACTCTCTGTTACGCTCTCACTGATTAAGTGTATGTGTGCGAGGGGGTGAGAGAGAGAGACGGGTAAAAATTATCCTGTACCGATTACACTTGAAGTTTATAGTTTTTTGTTGACTGGGCTGACTTGGCAACACAAATTTAATGCAGTCAGTTCATGAAATGTGAATCATTCACACTGTAAGATCAGACAAAACCTTGTCTAAAATCTTTTATTTTCTTCTCAAAGTCAGAGAACTGATGGACACATCTTACACATGCCAAACACAAATGTGCAATTAATGATTTGTGAAAATGCACTCTTGAGAGAAAAATCATGCGGTTAACTTCTCATATAACAAAATAATTTTAAATCAGTGGGGGTTTTTTTTTGTTGTTGTTGTTGTTGACTTGTGGAAGCATTTGTGGCAGGACATTTGCGTACAACGGCATAAATATTGCAAGAATCTGTGGATTTTCCTGGGTTCGGTTTAATTTAAAGCACTAAGGTCTACTTAAAAGCAATACTAGGTGATAAGGATTTTTCTGCCAGAATTTATAGCTGGATTAGTAAAGGGGAAGGCAGAACTAGGGTAGAAATTGTTAGCTCAGATTTTTGTTTTGAAAAGTGTGAAGGAATGCAATTTCAATTATTCAAATTCTTGATTTCAATTGTGTAACAGGGAAAGTTTAGAATAGAAATAAAGAACTTGAAGTGAGAGATTATTAACGAACCTTAAGAACAACAATTTTTGCTGTATTACACAATCACACATAAGTAAGGTTGGAAGAAAAATAAGTAGTTTTGAGAAGTGTGGATGCAATGCAGTTTCAGTAAGTCATATTCTTGACTTTATGTGGGTGACTTGGAAAGTATAAATTACAAATATAGTACTTGAAGTAGGATATCGGGATTACTTAAGAATTGGGTTCTCCTTGGCAAATTTGGCGAAAACATTGGCGATATTTACTAAAACACAAAAGTAATCCATTTATACATTGTATTTCTTGCTTTTTCTGGTGACTTTAATGAATGCGCAGTGCACCATCGTAATAGAATTATATACTCTTACTTAATTAAAGAAAACGACTTGAAAATCGGACATTCATATTTATGGACAATTAATCTCTTAACAGTTTACAAACGCAACAGCTTCAAATTATTGAAAATCAACAATAGTGAACCATTAATGGTTTGTTATACCTAATTTTTTAAGAATTGCGCACTTTTAATGTATAAGAAAAGAGTTACACAAGGAGAGCTGGATGCAAATATCAAATAAATTATAATATAGATACAAATTTTTTGGACACGGCGAGATCAGGAGAAAATGTTAGACGACTATACTTGAACCATTATCGCCAAGTTGGCGCGGGAGCCAGTTCTTTAGTCCAGCCAGGAGATCATTTAAAAACCTTTATAACAATAATTTTTAATATATTACACTCACATAAGTTTGTGGGTGGGAGAAATATAAGCTGTTCTGTTAATTCGTGGATTATAGACATAAAATATATTGATTATATGATGCTACACTTTAATGTATTTAGCTACTTGCATGTGTTATGAAAAATAAAACTCATTTATCTAATTATAGGCATATTTATAATCAAGACTTTAGTCACTCTAAGGTATTATTTATTTGATTACTACCATTTTACTATTACTCCTTTTGATAATAAAGTCAAATTTTACTCACTGTTATATCAACAGTTCACAATGCCGAAAACAAAATGTGGAAGGCTAATAATCAGAAATGGTCTCAACAATAAGCTAGAAGCGCTGTAATTGTGCACGAGCGGATAAATCATTGTGGCCATTCATTGCAATTATGCATTCATCATCAATATTGAGGAAAGAAAATTCTATGATTATATTACACCACGCGGAACAGAAAGCCTTATTTCGTTTATTTCGCTAAATACTTCTCGAAACTGTAGCATCCTGACGCCGTCATTTAAACTAATCATTAGAATTATATTAAATACC
>CM063506.1:133696011-133731011 GCA_032207245.1 Pardosa pseudoannulata | reverse complement strand
CTGATTATAACTACATAGTACATACCTAGATTTCTTTTATCGTAATTAAATCGGGAATAGAAAGGCATTGTATTGGCAGTATTGGCATAGCATTAGAAACGGATATTTGCTACAATCCTCCTATGTGTCGTGTAGAAAATACATATTGTGGCTTGAAAAGAGTTGAATTCTTTTTGCTCTTCATTGTCTCGTCAGTATGTAATGAACCTCAATTATTTTCTCTGTTCTTGATTATAACTTCCCAATTACGTACCTAGTTTTCTTTTATCTTAATTAAATTAGGAAAGGAGAGACTTGCATTAGAAGCGAGAGTCTGCCGCAATCCTCCTATGTGTCGTGTAGAAAATACAAGTTGCAACATTCAACTCGCATTACATTCAACTCGCTGTTCATTGTTTGCTCAATGTATAACGGACCCTAACTGTTCTCTCTGTTCCTGATTATAACTTCACACTAAATACAGTATTTGTAAAGTGCTTTTGGTGTGTACTTAATGTTTTATTAAGTGTACTAAAATGAAGATTTCAAAAAGGTTGATAAACGAAAAAAAAAGTTGTAATAACTATGGTGGAGAAATTTCGCTCTATACACCGACTAGAGTCTCATCTAACAGCAAAAAGTATATCTTGAGAGTTTGTATGTTGCTCATCATAACCGTCCATCGATGTAGCACTCCACCAGCGTCTAAGAAACACATGTCATTTATATGATTTCGTATTCCAAAGATTTTCACATTGTTCTAAAAATCCTCAGTTTTTATGACACTCTTCGTAATCCTGATCAATGCAGGGTAGAATCCCAGTTCTGGGGGACGACCGAAATGTTTTTGAAATTAAAAAACATAGAAAATAAAAAATAGAGCAAGATTTGCCAGCAAACTATACTCTAGAATTTGGCGACATCGCCCACGCTTGGCGTGCCCACTGAACTTGTTTCGGCTGGTCCTCTGAACTGGAATTTAGCCCATTGCAGTACTCCGCAAGTGTCTATGGATGAATCTGTGGAATAACATACAAAAACACAAGGATAAAATGTGTATTTCAGTCATTTGATTTCGAATTACAGAGATTTTCATGTTGATCTAAAAAATCTTAGGTTTAATATGATATTCATCGTAATCTTGCATCCATGTAGCACTCGACCAGCGTCCTTGGATAAATCCTTACCCAAATAGCAAATTTAGTTTTTCAGCAAACTTGAAGCAGTCTTGTTTTGCAAGCCTGCAAACTTGCAGGAAGTTCAGTATAACAAACCTGTAAGTTTGAAACACGACTGCAGCAAGCCTAAGAATTTTCGCTTCTTCAAGGTTGTCATGATAAGGTTGCCACAGATTTGCAGCAAAATAGCATTGCAAAGGAGTGGTCGCTTATGTTCCGTCTATCTTGCAGGAGATTCGCTGTAAGTTTGTCGCGTCAAATTTGTTATGACAAGATATTATCCAGAAAAAATCAAACTTACTGCAAGTATGCATGCTATCTGGGTAGTTTGACACATATACACAATTACAAAAATAAATATGTATATTTCATTCGTTTGATTTTGAATTACAGAGAATCATAATTGTTCTAAAAATCTTTAATTTATACGACGCTAATCGCAATACTCCTCCACCCTTGAAACTTCTCCTATGACAACGTTCGGCTGAATTTTATACTTGAATTTAACAAAAAAGTGGCAAAAACGATGGGGCTCAAATATAAATTTACCGCTGTTTCCAAACTTTCCTTTTATGCCGTAAAAAATACCGAAAGGGAATGAAAAGGTGCGAGAAACGCCCACCACAGCAAAAAAAAAAACACAAAAAGTAAATAAATAATTTGCAAATAGAGTTGCCTGAGAATTATGGGCCCGTATTTTTCGATTTTTCGTAATGTTCTTTTCCAATAAGGTGGTAGAGTGGAGGAGTGCTTTGAAACGGCATAAATTTTTGGTTTTATGCTTTTCGCGTTGACGTTTCGACTCGATGCACGGTGAAGGGAAAAATTTGGAAAGCTTTTTTTTTTTTTTTACTTTTTATGTTCTTCCAAGATTTGGAAAAGTGATAAGTTTTCTCAGCACGATTTCGATGAATTTTTCAGTTCTTTATTTTTACTTTCGTGGTAAAAACGTGTAATCTATAGATTTTTTGGTACGTGTCATAGATTATATAAAATTGTGCAAGGCAATTACTGGTTCAATATTGCTTCTACGGCAGAGACATGTTGAGGGATGAGTATATCAATCTGCTATAAGTTAGGGGAGATAATTTCATTAGAATGTTATTGGGGGATTTCAATCCCATAGTAAAATAACCGTTTGTAACAAAGTATCATGAGAAATGTTTCCCACTCTATTTTTAGCATACTTATTATTTTATAATATATGGTTATAAATAATTGCAAATTCATTTCATAGGTTACATATTTTCTAATACCACTATTTTCAACATCAAATGTTATGAATTTATTTTTAAAGGTAACAAAATTTTGATGACGATATGATTATAATTTTATTCGTTTATACACGGTTTCCGCGCACCGGGAAAGTCATGGAAAATCATGGATTTAGACAATGGATTAATTTTGTCATGGAAAGTCATGATTTTCTAAGTAAAATGAGTAAAAGTCATGAAAAGTCATGGATCCGCTGAGCTACCAATTAAGAAAAACCAAGAAATGCCTCTGCAAGTGAATTTCTTTTCTGTTTGTCAAGGAAACTCAAAACAAGCAAGCTTAATAGGGGGGTGGGGGTAAATTTATAAGTCTATTATTCTGGTTTTTTCTTAAATTATAAATTAAATTTTTATTAATATAATAATAATTATTATTTAATAAAAATTAGTTAAAATTTTTCTACAAAATATAAGCTTATCTTTAGGGCTATTATATATAAACGTTATAGGGTTATCGTGTTTGGCTATTATTCTTGGTCACCTCGATAATACCTAAGTACTCTGAATTCAAATTGGATATTTTTTTATTGCATTCAGAAAATTGCTGTATGATTAAACTTAGGTATGTAGATACAACAATTTATATATATATATATATATATATATATATATATATATATATATATATATGAGTTTATAAACATTTATAAAGTATTTTTTATCATAAATTTTTGTAATTTCTCTAAAAGAATATATTTTATTTGTATGTATATAAGAATTTATATTCATATGTACTTTAACAAAATATTTTTAAAGTCATGGAAAATAGTCTTCTGAAGTCAGGGAAAGTCATGGAAAGTCATGGATTTGAAAACTTTTATTTTGGCGGATACCCTGTTTATAACTTTTTGCAAGATATTACAGCTGTTATTTAATAATACACTACAAAATCATTCAAAATTTATTAAAACTGTATCTTAAACCATTTGACTAGATTTTGACATTCTATCCAAAAGTCTACAAAACTCCATAAAACATCCACAGAACTATACATGAATTGTAGAATGATTATACAAATTAGGCTCATACATTCTTATGCTAGTTGACCTATTAGGTACAAACTTGGACAGATACTAAAATTTCAAACTACTACATACAAAGACCATACAAAGATCTAGAGTGTTGAATTTTTTTAGCAGTTAAACACCCGTTGGAATCTTTTCGATTCCCAGCCACCCCTCTTCTTTTATAAAATTCAGTAATATACAACTATGGATCTATATATCTATCAGTTTATCTGTTTATTTGTCTATATAATTACAATATATCAAAATTATTTCACTTAAATATCTCAAAAAATTCTCTCTCCCATTCTGTTTCCTTGAAATCTATTTTCCCAAACACAAAATATCGTAATTAAAGGAGGCTTGAAATTCTTCCAACCCATTTCCCAAAGCTTTCTGTACAATAGATGTAAATTTTCTGTCCACTCGCCGCATTTTACTGCATTAAAAGAATGCGGTACGTTTTTGCTCTCAAAGCCTTAATTTATTAATTTTACTTTTTCAAACCTGAAATATGTATATTTATATATATAATATATTGATCATTGAATCCAGGTTGCCGCAAACTTGAATAAGACAAAGATAACAATTTAATAACAAGTTTGAATATGAAAGCACTAAAATGGCAGCTAATTTGGTTGCTGTGTTTCGCTTCAATGTCCAAATATTTGAATCCTTGTGATTTGAGTAACCGTTTGCTATCGGCTTTAAACTATAACTTCCAGCCCAATTACCCGTCATGATGCAAAAAATAAAAAAAAGGATAATAAAGCTTTAAACCAATCCAAAAACTTTAATTATTTCAGGAAGTGGTGAAAAAATACTCAAAAAATACTCATTTTTAAGAAATGACATTAAATTTCCCCATTTTAAATTAGATCATTAATTATTATTATTATCATTAATTAAATTAGATTATTTTCCGCCGACTCCAGTTTCAAAACGCAGTGTAGGATTTCCTATAATTTTATGCCGAATGATGGCCGATTGGTTAGGGTGCTGGCCTTCGGTACCGGAGTTCGTGGGTTCGAATCCCACAGTAGCATGGATGTTCGTAGCCGTTCGGAATCGGCTTTAAGCTATAGGTCCCGGTCTCATTAGCCCTCGTGTTGCAAAAAGTAGACCGTAGAACTCCAAACCAAACCTATAATTTTATTTCGACATTTTCATCTACTATCTTAATCATATAAATTATAGAACAATACCGTTAGTATACGATACTTATGTATAAAGCGATGCTTACATTTTAGTCTCAAGAAAATCTCCGATGCAAAATGAAAGTAATAAAGTTTCAAAACCGTAAACTTTTCAAGATCTATCTCATGAAAAATATACACGAAATGAATTACACATTTTCTCCATTTTTCCACTTTCAAAGTTGAAAGCGGTTTAGAAGGAATAAATCTGTAGCCTTGACTTTTCATTTCATACCGGGAAAATAAAATTCTAAAATAAATAAATTAAAATGTCTACACTACATTTCAGTCACGTGAGCTACTTTCTCCGCACCGCTCGAAATCTACTCTCGCTCCAAGGATGGCGAAGTGAAAAAGACAGTGTGTAAATAAGATTTTCGGATTGTTTCCGCTTCATTCTGCTTATATTATCTTAAAATTCACATTTTATAAAATGACTAGCAGGACAGGTATGTTTAATAAACATAAAAATGGATTTTTGCACGAGAATTATAGATCATTATATACTTTACTAGCATATAGACCGTTATATGACAGGATCAGTAACATTTTTAATTTTCTAGAATTGTAAAGTACCCTATAAGGCAGGTAAAAAAAATGGTTTGTTTTTTGGCTGAGAATTATTTGGTACACGCTCAATAATTTGTTTATCTTCATACTCCTCTAAAGTCTCCCGATACTGTGAATGCAGTTTAGAATCATGTTGAATTCATTTAGTCAAACCGTGTGCTTATATATAAAAACTGACCGCATGCTCGTTGCCAACATTAATTTATCTTGTCATATTACGTGATAGGATGGACAGCAGAGGTTTTAATATTGACAGTAATTATTTGGCGGTATATACGAATGATGTCCAAAATTTAGCGAATCGATTGCAAACCGTGTGGTTATGTATAAAAACAAACACACAAACGAACAAACTTCTTAATTTTCAAAGACATATAACTTAAACGCTAGATATTTATTAGTCCGTGAAATAGACTCCTAGACTTTTATGAAAAGTATTTGTTGTTAATACCGGTGATAAAATTTTCATGGCAACAAAAAATAATCGATGATTAAATTTAAAATTAGCACATATATACCTAATCTATTATTTAACACAAATATGAAAGATAATTATTTACGTAATATCTAAGTTCAGTGATAAAACGTATGAAAATAATGCCGACGGTATTTAAGTAATTTAAAATAAGAAATGATTAAATGAGATGGTTAAAGGAATGACGTTATAATGTTAGAAAGAATGTTACTTTTACCTATATATTATGTAATAAATTGATAAAGTTAATGTTCTGCTCTTAAACGGGGACAACAGAGCTTGAAGTAATGGCATTAACCGCTCGAAAAGGGTGTAAGGGGTGAATTTCGAACGTTTTCGAACTCGCTTTGAATTTTGCTAACCCTAACTCATCAAAATACAATATGAATGGCTCTATCCATTCCAGGTACAACAGCTTCATAAATTCGAGGACAGATGGACAGACAACTTAGGCTATTATTAAATAGAGGATTTTTTATTTATAGCCTCTCTATATTTTTTTTTAATTTAAACAAATTCCAAAATTTATTTCGGTAAAAATCATATGCATCTACATTGTGAAGGGATAACAAATTTTGATGTGAAAACTAAACTTAGAATCGCCATTTGATCAAACAGTGTCAATTGCGATGCTGTAGCAATGAACAAAACTTTCTGTCAAATCTCACAGTATAAATTAATTATGGGGTAAAATAATGGGGTCACTGAGTAAATTAATTAATGATAAAATAATTTTGGGGTATGTTACAGATCTGTAATACGAGGATACAATGAAATAATGATGTAAATTATACACAGCAATATCTTCAACATACAATACGAATTAATAAAATAATATTAGCAGTTCCGCCAAAAGGATTTGTCTGAGCATGCGTATTGACCCTTGAGCCCGTGTTGTAAACTTTAACCCAGAAGCTGTACTGTCCCATTGTTAGCAAAAAGACGTAACGGGATATTATTCCCTTAGCAGCATTGCGCCCTACACTACGCTATTCTTAATTATTATTTAGGGAATTGCTCCCTATAGTAGCATTGGGCCCAAACTATTATTTGTAATTAGTGTTAATTGTTATTATTGTTATGTTTGTAGAATAAATATCTGGAAAGAAAATAATCTGTCGAGATATAATGAAATTATAAGTTCAACCACATCCTATTATAGTCAACATAATGTACCAAGCGAGTACACAATCCTATCAACAGTTTGAAGAAGCTTATATCATTTATTTTATAATTTTATTATTCTATCATTTTCAAGATAATTGTATATTATATTGAATAAAATATTTCCACGGTTACTCAGTCAGCAAACACGGCGATCTCGTAACCTTAGGATATCCTTAGGTTTGAGGCTCGAACAGACCAAAGATCCGCCATTTTTATTAATGAAGGACACTTAAAATAGGTACCCAAACTGGAGGTGGCAGGTCAAACCTGAGAGTATAGTTAGTCCCTTATTCAAAATTACGAGGACCCTTTTTGAGGTTTATTCTTCAACCATCGTGGTTTCTCGCTCAAAGTAAAGCTCTTAGCCATCGACTAGTCTTGTATTGCTACAGGATCTATTGAACAAGATAATTAAATTCATGGGTTTTGGTGGCTAGGACATTTCTTTAGAGCTAGAAATGTCAGATCGGTTAAAAAACACCCTGAGATTTACCAAACTTATGGGAACTAGAAAGCAGGAAAGACGACCAATTAGATGTATTGACTCTCTTGATAGTAACTTTAAAATATTACGTAATGAAGACTGGGAGGACATTGCCTAATGTAGGACTAAATGAAAGAAACTGATGGGAACGACTTTAGCCTGCAATGGACTGTAGTGACTTAGAACTTTAGTCAAAAGTATGCCTCCAATGTAAAGGAAAGAGGTAACATTTTGAAAATGTAGAACAAGGATTCCAAACTTCAGGACAGCGAACAGCATGTAGCCCAAAACTAATATATTTTAGAAATCATATCAGATAACATTAATCAACAGTCGCTGTAATCAATAGTGAAGATAATTTTATTCAAGCCTGAGTCAGGTCTGAGCAAAATAATTGCTGTCCAAATTTCTTTTAAGGTTCAAAAGATTGTGGCAGAAAACAGGAGCTAAGTTTCAGGAATCAATTCATTTCCACGGTAGCTCAGTCAGCAAAGACGACGATCTCGTAACCTTAGAGTACAGGGTTTGAGGTGAATCAAAGATCCGCCATTTTTATTAATGGTGGCTCGGACACTTAAAATAGGTACCTCTAAAAGTGGGAGGCCAAGCCTGAGTGTTTAGTTAGTCTCTTCTTTAAAATTACAAGGACCTTTTTTGAGGTTTATTCTCCAGCCCTCATAGTTCCGCTCTCAAAGTAAAGCTCTTAGCCATTGACTAGTGGTGTATTGCGACAGGATGTATTGTAAGCCTTTCCTACTGCAGGTGAATGAATAACAACAACATTATGTAAAGGCCAACATTATGTATCACATCTCCTCATGTATGTGTTGGTTTATGATTTCCTATAATAATGAAGATTGTGCAGATTTCAGGAATATAACATCAATTTTTTTCCACTGTAGCTCAGTCAGCAAAGAGAGCTATCTCGGAACTTTAGGATACCCTAAGGTTTGAGGCTCGAAGAGACGAAAAATTCGCCCTTTTTATTAAAGGTGGACACTTAAAATAGTTACCCAAACGAGAGTAAGACTTTCCTACTTAAGGTAAATGAATAACAACATTATGTAAAGGTCTTATCACATGTTCCTATGTACATGTTAGTTTATAATTTTCTTTAATCTTGAAGATTGTGCAGATTTTATGTGTTACAGTGAAAAATTTTCAGCCGATTTATTTTTCTTCGGGTTGATTTGATATAAGACATTAATAGGTTGTAAATCACACAGGATAAAATCGTAACTGAAACCTAACTGAGAGGTATCCTAAATTCAATGAATATACTGAATTTCAACCCGTACGTTGAAGTTTATAAAGCCTTATGTTCTTCCTTGCTTATTTTTTTTCTATTTTTAAGTTTTAATCTTTACTTTGGCATGCTACACTACTAGGAAAAAACCCTATAATTCTTTTAAAAAGTTTTTAATTTTTGAAACGCTGGTAAACTCTCAACCATTTTTATTTGGGTAGCGTCAGCCTGTGTTTTTTGGCAATCGTGCTCTATACTTTTAAAGATGTGCTTGGTGGAAAATACAACACTCTTCTCCATCTTCCCACTTTAAAAGGTGAACAAAAGGTGGAAAAAGTCTGTAAACTTGACTTTTCTCTGCATACCGGAAAACTAAAAAATAAAATATTTCGGCACTACTTTTTAGTCACGTGAGCGGTTTTTCCCCCCTTCACTCGAAATCTACTCTCGTTCCGAGATTGGCGAAAAAAAGACGGTGTGTAAATATGACTTTCGGGTTGTTTCCAATCCTTTCCGCTTACGTCATCTTGAAATTCGGAGTTTAAAAAAAAAGAAAAAACAAGACACGAAAAATATGATTAAGAAAAGAATAGAATTAAATAGAATAAAGGTAAAAGGAAAGAATTTTTGACGCCAGGTTTATGGGTCAGTATTTGTATAATTTTCTTTTTGTAATGTCTGTTGTATCACTAGATTGATGCACTAGATATTTCTGTAAAGTTTTTCACCAATCAACATATAATTTTAAAAAAGTTAAAGAAAATTTCTATTTTAAAAATCAATCATATTTATAACTGGCTTTGTCTGCTGTATGAGAAGACTCTTGTGTTAAATATTTTATAAAGAGTTTTTCAATTAGCCTGTAATTTAAAAAAAAGCTTAGAGAAAATTTACAGTTAATAAACAATCATATTTATAATTGTATTGTCCGTTGTATGAGAAGACTCTTGTGTTAAATATTTAATAAAGAGTTTTTCAACTAGCCTGTAATTTAAAAAAAAAGGGTAGACAAAATTTACAATTAAAAAACAATCAGATTTATAATTGGTTTTGTTTGTTGTATGAGAAGAATCTTGTATTAAATATTTTATAAAGAGTTTTTCAACTAGCCTGTAATTTAAAAAAAGCTTAGAGAAAATTTACAATTAAAAAACAATCAGATTTATAATTGGTTTTGTTTGTTGTATGAGAAGAATCTTGTATTAAATATTTTATAAAGAGTTTTTCAACTAGCCTGTAATTTAAAAAAAGTGTAAAGAAAATTTACAATTAAAAAACAATCCTATTTATAACCGATTTTGTCTGCTGTATGAGAAGACGCTTGAGTTAAATATTTTATAAAGAGTTTTTCAATTAGCCTGTAATTTAAAAAAAAAGCGTAGAGAAAATTTACAATTAAAAAAAACAATTATATTCATTACAGGTTTCTATTGGTTGTATTAGAAGAGTGTTAAGTAAAATATTTCCATCAAACATTTTTCCATTAGACCATATGTTTTGAAAAAAGTTGAAAAATTTCCCCACTAAAAAAAAAGAATCACATTTATAACTTTATTTTGTTTGTCATATAAGTAGAGTGGTGAGCTAAATATTTCTAAGGACAAGAAACTTAGTCTGCGTATTTAACTATTAAGATCAGGAGAAAAGTCATTTGCCGGCGGCAGTTGGAAAACATGTTGAATGGACAGAAAATTTACATCTATTGCACAGAAAGCTTTGGGAAATGCATTGAAAGAATTTTTAGTCACGGACTCCTTTAATTAAGACATTTAGAGGAATCAGAATGGGAGAGAGTAGGATTTTAAGGAAATATTAATGCGAAAAAATTTTAATATATTACATATATATATGTTCAGTGGGTTTATAATTCAGGTGTATTTCAATGTAATTTGTTTCATTATGGGATGTGAATACATGATCACCCTATAAAATGTAATAATGCAAATAAACATACTCGCAATAACAAAATTCCAAAAATACAATGCTTTTTACAAAATTGTACAATTTAGCATAATATACAGTCAAATGGTACGTGAGCCAAGAAAGGTTGGAAAACGCTGAGTTAGCTCATAATTTTAATAAAATTTTTAAAAAAATTGTAATTAGAAAAAAAAAGATAAATCTATAACCGGAGTTTGTTTCTTGTATAAAGAGAAGAATGCAATAAATGTTTCTATTGAATCAGTTTTCAACTAACTTATAATTTAAAAAACGATTAAAAAAATTTCCTATTGTGAAAAAAGAAAACATTTATGGGAGTTTCTTAACTGAGTGCAAGGTATCTTTACTAAAAGAGCAATATGGTCTGTATTTGCTATTTTAAGCTTTAAAATCATACCTCTAAAATATATATTTGACGTAAAATATACTTTTGTATAGAAATACTTTAACTCCATCTGGAAATAATATTTGTATTTTGGTCTGAAAAAAAAAATTTTGTTTGAAATGATATCGATGAAATTTTCAAACTGTAGCTTCTTTAAAATATGCATTGCGAAAGATATACACGAAATAAATAAAACTTTTTCTTCCTATCCCCACTTTAAAAGTAGAAAAAGAAGTAGAAGGAAGAAATCTGTATTCTTCATTTTTTTTTCTCTGCATACCATAGAAAAACGTGAAACCATTGCACTACATTAGGGTCACGTGATCGTTTTTTTCTTTCTTGTTCAAAATCTATTCTGCTTCCCAGAATGAAGGAAAAAAAGACGGTGTGCAAATATGACTTTACGGTTGTTTCCAATTCTGTCTACTTGCGTTTTTATAAAAGTCTGAGTTTCGTAAAGAAAAAAAAATTCTACACGATAATGTAGAGTTTTTGTTTAAAAAATTATAAAATATTCTTAAGCGAGAGTTGTAGGTCAATATATGTAGATTTTTTTTTCCAAAGAAGTCTATGAATATTGATTTTTCTCTTAAATAAAATTTCCCATCATTAAAAAGCTATAACTTTTCCCCATCTGGTTTGTTTAGTTACAATGTTGTTAAAACAATACGGTGTACTTTTTAGCTACATCAGGGCTGGTGAGACAGGCATTTAACCCTTAGGGCTCTGCACATTTTTGTACCGCTGTCTACCAGCAACTCCTGTACATTTTTGAAGCGGAACTAGTGAAATGGAGTTTTGTTTTAAAATGAGAAGAATCTCACGAGCTTGTGAATGTTTTTAATTTTGTTTATTTGATACATATGCACTTCCTTCTTGCAATGAAAGCCAAAAGCTGGCCGATTGGTTGGGGCACTGATCGTCGGTACCAGAGTTCGTGAGTTCGAATTCCACTATGGCATGGATGTTCGTAGCCGTTCGGAATCGGCACTATCTGCACGACTGCCCTTTGACACATGACTTGCATATTAACCCCTTCCGGTATGATTTAATAATGAAAAACTGTGCATGAAATAACCATTTAATTTTTATTTAAAAAACTTGTTTCATTTTACAATTCTTACATATTCTTAATTAAAATCCACTTTTTACATAGTGTTAAATAATATCAGAAACAGTAAAATTAAGAAAATATCAAAGCAAAACATTAATAAGGTATACAGATAATAGTCTTCAAGCTAGTGGTACTTTTCAAAACAAAGTGCAAAGGAATTCTTAATTGTTTACACCGCCAAGTAGTCTCACTTTTAATTTGATTCTTGTAACACACACGGAATTTCTTAGTAGGTTTTCTTTTATTCTGACTCATTAATTTGGCAATGACTTGTACCAAATAAACAATATGCAATAGGGACTTGTGATTTTCACAAGTGATAAAAGTGTTGCCAAATTCAGTACACTAGAAATTTTAAACTAAATTAATTATCATATTTAACAGTAACTTTAATCGCATGACGAGTGTAGCTCGTCATTGTGCGGTATGGAATGAAAAACTAATGACGCGCTAGACTCGTCATTTTACCGGAAGGGGTTAAGAAACCCTCTGACAGATCCAACTAACTCTGGGCAGAGAGCCTAATCAAAAACCCGGTACTGATAAGGACGGTAGGGAGCCTGGTTGACTGGCTCACCGCCAACCAAGGCGCCATCGTGCGGCCATGAATTTAACCTAATACCACACCGCAAGGGTCAAAGTACCCATTCACGAATGGCCATCCCAACTGTCCTGTGCAGATATTGCTTTCCTTGCAAACACCTGCTCTCATGTCAGAAAGTTTCAAGTAGTACACCGTGTCAACCGGACTTTTAACCTGGGCAGGACTCCTGCGGAGTATCCCCTGCACTTTCGTAAACTGCATTAGCTATACTTATTAGTCTAGATTTTCTACATTTATATAGATATTTTTTCTTTTGTTATTTTAAATGTTATGGGCTTGCTTGCTTGGCTTAATGCTGACTTGGCCTCTGCGTAACGCATTGTTGCCGGACGGCCAGACCGAACCAGCAAATCAACACCCTACACCCGACTTCGGGTGGTTGGCTGGTTACAGGTAGTACACGGCTTTAAACAGTAGGTCCCGGTCTCATTAGCCCTCGTGTGCAAAACAGTAGACCGTATTGCTCCAAACCAAACAAAACCAAATCTTGCAAATGAAAGATAAATTTGAAATTTCGGAATTCATTATGGTGTGATACCTTTGGAAACAACTCCCGTAAGCATTCTAGGTTTACTTGGTAGTATAATTTCGGAAGCATGCGAAATACTTAAAGTATCAGAATTATAATCAACATTTGTCTTTTGCAATACCTGTTAATTCTTCACTACCACTCAACTCTAAAGTGTCATAATAATTATTTTTCTCCATGCTGCTAACCATAAAAAAGGTTAAACAATGGTTTATTCTTGACAATACATAGACTGAGCACGTTTTAACTACAGATAACGAATGCCAAAGCCGATAATACTGTAGTGTCTTAAGCATAGTCATGCTAAAAACATTTGGCTCCGCAGAGAAACCAACGGAGCTGAGGAAAAAATGACGGATGGCCCCATAGCGGAGCCAACGGAGCGCCATGGGTTAAAGTTTAACCCTTTAAAGGTCACCAACTTAAATTCTTTAGAATTTAACAAAATTAATTTATAAATTTTACCAATCATTCTTATAATTGTAAAATAGATGAAATTTTTTTCCATTCTTTAGAGGGGTTTGCTTTAGAGGATATTTAGGATTTTGTGGAGGAGTTTAACTGACAAATCTACTCCCCTGTACAGCGTGAACATAATACTCTTTTACGTTTTAATTATACTAGAAGAAGAAAATTTAAATATCCTTAAAATCGTATAATAAATAAATAGCTTAACAAATTTATAAGTGTGTATTGGATACATATTTTTATTTAAGGTCACAGTGAGAAAAATGGAATTGCTGACTTTCCAGGTTTAGCAAATTTAAATACATATATTTCAAAAGGAGAAATAAATTGAATGTAGTAGTACTATCTGTTGTCAGTTTAAAATGTTAAAAACAAAAAAAAAATTAATAGATCTCCACACAAGTAGAGAAAAAAAGGTGTTTCGCTGCGGAACCACTGTCCACTAAAGGTTTAAAGCCTAATCCAAACGTCTACAAACAACCATGTCAACAAAGAAATCAACCCCCTTCATTACCCTTTTCTGTCTCTTTTTGTGTTTTAAAATTAAATGTTAGAGGTGCTCGTTGTTATTTTAACCCTCACATTTGTGAAAGAATCTTATATCTTATAATATTTTACTTCTTTCGTCACACGTTAATTATCAAAAAAGCTTAATCTATATATATAAAAATGAATTTGTGTGTGTCTGTCTGTACTCAATAGACTCAAAAACTATCCATCCAATCGCCGTGAAAATTTGGGAAATGTTTAGGTATATCCCTGGGAAGGTTTTTGTAAATTTTCAACGTTCGAAATTCACTCCTTCCCCCTTTTTCGAGCATTTCATGTCATTATTCCAAGCATTATTTTCCCCGGTTAAACGCAAACGATTAAGTTTTTAATTTATCGCATCATATCTAAGGGAAAGAAGCAATATTTCTAGCAATGTGACGTCATCCCAAGTAATTGTTTTAAACGCAGTTTTCCACGGTTAAAAGCAGGAGATTAAAATGTTCAATTCATCACATAATAAATAGGCGAAAATGATATTTTCTATCATTATGACGTCATTCATTTAAATATTTCATTTATTCATTTCTTATTTTATATTATTTAAAATCGTCTGCTTAGTATCTATTCGATTTGAACTGAAATTTGAGATATAAAGTGATTCACTTTCATTTCTATGTGACGCAAATTATAGCATTTTTATATGAGAACTAATTTTAAATTTAATTCTTGGTTCATTTTTATGTTACAATGAAATGCATATCAACAATATTCTAAGTACAAAAAGTACAAATTTCAGTGACTCTCATGGCCAAATAAAACCTATCATTTTATATAGTTATCTTCATATTCATATGGTTGTCGATATGAATGTGTGTCTGTTTCATACAAAAAATGTGGTTTGTCAAAAATTTCCTTAATTTTGGAAAACATTTATTACTACCAACAAAATTAGCACTGTTGCTGTCAAAACCTGTGCTTCCTATTCTATCACGTAATATGGCAAGATCTGTTAACTTTGCTAATCAACGTACAGTAGTAATACAGTAATGCAATTTAGGGTTAAGCTTATATTTTACAATAAAAAAAAGTTTGAGCCAATTTAATATAAGACAAATTCGATTATAAAAACTGAATAATGTTATAATACGCTTATGATAGAAATATATAAACATGCCAATGACTCGAACTGAACTGTGAAGAATTTAGAGAGTTATTCACGAAAAATAAATCTTTGTTTAAAAGTAATATATTAAGTTCACCGTAGCGAAGCACGGGCAAACTTGCTAGTATTTTATAAAATACTTCTAAAAAGACATTCAACGTTTGTCTTCTAATAAATATCAGATCGTAGAATAGTTTTCGTTAATTATTTTCCATTTTCCATTGAGTGAATTTTCCTAAAGTGTCACCATTTTAAAGGATTTTTCAAATTAAAGTTTATGGCTGAAAACCGAGAGATGGCATTGAAAAGCGCCATCTGCCTGCGAATAGATGAAGTTTTTCTGATTACTACTGACAAACTATCCATCTAGAATCGGCATTTTCTCGCGCAGTAATCACGCCATTTCGGCATGCGGTCACATTTCGCCGTAAGGGGGGGGGAAGCAAACCACCACCACCCACACCTACCTAACGCCTCCGAGTGCAAATTGATTCTCCAAGGCGTCATTTGGACAGCTGATGAGGGGGGCTGGTTACTGAAAATTATTGGTAACTCGCAAAATAAATGGTTCATCAAACATTAGAACGATTTGAGTTGAAATCGAAATGTTCGCCGGGTTTTAAAATGGAGGAATTAATTGAATTTTGGGGGTTGTGGCGGTATTAAGTTTTGTGTCGGTTCCGAACGGTTTCCACGACGGTTTGTGTGTGCGGAGGTGGTGATTTGGAACAAGCTGCAGAACGGAAATCCTTAGAGTGAAATCGCCGCCTGAGGGTTGCACAAGTGCCAATGGACCGGGAATAGCAAATAGCCGTGATAAATGTTTTAAGGTATAATCAATTTGTAATGCATCAGTTGCTACCGTTTTCATAACCTTTATGGACGAACAGTGCGAACGCGCGAAGGGATGTTGCTAATTATAGCTGCAAAAAATATTTAACTAGTTTTGCCCGAACAACAATTAGTTTCTTAAAAAGTGAATAACCCGATTTACACGTATGCCACAAAAACAAATAATTTAACACCGCTGTTTTTTTGTACTTTCAACATCTTCTAATTAGCAGTATCTATATATGTTAATATTTTTATTAACAACAGCAGAGAGCAACTGACATATAATACATAAAAAGTAAAAGAAATATAAAACAGATAAAAGGAAAATACACAAAAGAGAAAAGAAAAATGTAATTTTCTTATTCAACCTCTTGCCTTCCAATACCTCACCACAAAGGAACAATTATGAAGGGCTCTGCAATACAAAATGAGGACACTATCAGTGATAGCATGATCTCCAATAGGGTACAAAAGGTACTCCGGAAAAAAGCTAGTATCTAGTCCTCAATATCGTGTCACAATTATCTGCTAATTTTCATGACCATGCATTACAGTACTTCTGACCTAGAGAGCGTGACCCAGGAAGGTCAGAACAGAGAGCTCCTGTGAGACCAGAAAAATTTTATAAAGGTGACCTACCACGCAGACGTATTTCGTGTAGAACCTAAAAATTGTAACCTGACTAACCCCGTTTCAGGTACAATAGTTTGATTCAAACCTCACAAATTCTTAGGAGCAGCTCGAGTTTTCAATTGTGTCTGGAAAATATAATATTTTTCGTAAGTCATTTTATCGTATTAAACGGAACATAGACACGGAAAAGTTATAGAATACTGGAACTTTTCTTCGACATCGCATCAGATTGTTCTTTGCCATTTAGTCTACAGTGGCCTGGGATCTACTGGAGAACTATAGTTCTCTCTATTGATTCCAGCTTACGGATAGAGAATTAGCAATCTAATACACCCCAGAAGGATGGGTCACTGTACTAGAAGTAGAATTCTCTGACCCATCTCTAAGACATACAGCAGTAGCAAACTGAAGACTAGTCACCACGACAGCTATAATGCTGCAGCTGACCTACGAGAGGTTCGTCGTGGTTCGAAATCAATTTAGTCAATCCCAGTAAGAAGCTAACTCTACAGAGGTAAGCTTAAGACTACCAGGAAAGACACTAGTAAAGATCACTCGGGTGAACTCCGAGCTCGTGACACCCGTGTATGCCTAAAGGAGGCATAACCCTGGGGTTGTCTCTCATTTAACACTACCCAGAGGACACGCACGGCTTGAGCTCGTGGACGCGAACGCGAGAGACGTTGTCCCCTACTATTCTAGAAAGCATATTTGGATTAGGAGAGGCAGACAACCCTCTAGAATTTGTTGCACTTTACGACAACCTGGTTCATTGCAAAGCAAATACCATTGCCCAGAATTTGCATATGTTAATATGTATACCTGTGGGTACATCTGTGTATGTGCGATTGCTTTGCCTTGTGTCATCAATTTTTAGTATTTATATATTCTAAGCTATTGATAGATTGCTGAGCTGCAGGTATGCTGGAAAATTATCACACTGTAAACTTTCTGTAAATAAATCTCTTCAAGTTTCTGGTTGCTGTGCGGCATCCATGATTTCAAACCAATTCATGCAAAAATATTATAAATATATTTTTCAGTTTCATACCCATAGACTGTGAATTTTGTAAACAATTTAGAAATTGATGAGAAAGAGTAAATTTTGCGCATTTCTTACTTGTAAGTGTATGCCACTAGTCCATAAACCTGACAACTGTCGGCAGGATTAACTTAATAACTATAGGTAGCAGTTAAAATAGGTGATATCGTAGAGCGAGGATAAAATTTAGGAACAGCAAATATTTTGTTTTTCACTAAAACAATTTTCTGTCTATTTGAATTAATATTATCATACTTATGTGTTTTTCTTAATAAAAGGTGTTATTTATAATTCTCTTTTAATTTTTTAAATTTTTAAATATTTTTTAACTTTGAAGGCTGCATTTTTGGGGTATGTCTACAATGCCCCCCCCCCAAAAAAAAGAAGAAAAAAGCCGAACGATTGCTGATTGGTTAGGGTGCTGGCTTTCGGTACCGGAGTTCGTGGGTTCGAATTCCACTGTGACATAGATGTTCGGAGTCGTTCGGAGTCGGCTTTAAGCTGTAGGTCTCAGTCTCATTAGCCCTCGTGTTGCAAAAGAGTAGATCGTAGCACAAATCTAAAACTAAACAACGACAAAAAACACTAAGACCGACTGTGTTCCAACGATTAGAGTGACAAACCCTATTCACCGGCTCACCCCCCGAAAATTCTCTCTTTATTTTTTTCAAGCAAAACGATCATGGGCACTTTTCCCCACAAATTGTCAATTTTCGCGATCTCTTTTAATCCTGGAAGTTACTCTACCCACCCCCCTGCAGCGAGGAAGGAAAGGGGAGTGTGGAGCATTTTGGTTAAATGAGTCGGTTACCAGACGATGGAAAAGAGAATAAATGGGTGGGAGAGCGACTCACTGTCGTGAGTTGGGAAGATTAACCTTAATTTTCTTTCAATGCCGACTGGTAATAGCTCTTTGTTCCAAGTACCTCTTCGGATGTCTTTCGTTATGAATACTGTCTGGTCACATTTGGGGGTGGAAAAACTGTTACGGATTTGAACGCAGGCCTGTAAGAAATGAGCTGTTATGGGTTTACTTTGAGTCATTACTTCTGTGGGATCTATTTTGTTTCCAGTTATTACTTTAAGTAGTATCGTGCCTTCTAAATGAGTCACGACGCATGCTGTAAGAGTCTGTTTTCACTGATAAGATTTTTTTATTAATATTTAAGGAAACTTGAATTTCAATTTATAAAATATTGAGCATTTTACTCTTTTCTTATAATGAGCATAAATAACTTCATAAGACGTATAAGATACTAGGAAAAGGATAGGAAAATCATTTTTCACTTAAATCCAAGACTTTTCCCTACAATTTCAGTCTTCTATTAACATTTATTAAGAACGTTTTTGTTGCACTGCATATTAAATCAACTGTTAATATTTTTTTCTGAGTTCAGTATTTCTATAGAAAGAAACTAGGTATTGATTTTTACACCTATTAAATAAAAGTAAGAGAATTATTCCAAATTATCACAGGTTTATCTATTTTTCATTGTTTTATGGTATTAAACTCTCGGTAACTTGAAAAAATGCTTTCCAATTTATAAACGTATGCGTATTACCAATACATAATAAAATATAATATACCATATATACATATAATATAAAAAATTATGTATTATGTATTATTTATTATATATATATATAATATATATAATAATATAATATATATATATATATATATATTATATATAATATTATATATTTTATATATTTAATTATATATATATATATATAATTATATATTATATATTATATTATATATTATATTATATGTATTATATATAAATATAATACATATAATATACACATAAAATGCGTATGACAAACACCTCCGATAAAGTCCAAAAATGTGAGAGATACTCGAGAAGAATATGATGTACTTGGACATATTTGTAACTTGGCACGCAGTGACTGATTTGTTACCAAAAACGTCAGACATTGAGAGGATTTTTAAGTTTTAAAATAAAGGATTTATGGGTTAAAAACAGGTTTTAGTAAAATGCAATAGTGAAGATCCATGTGGTTTGCGATCACTAGGTATTGATTTTAACCCGTGTTGAATAAAATTAACAAAATTATGCCAATTTGCAAAAGGTTTATCTATTTTTTTCATGCTTTTATGGTACTAAACTATCTGTAACTTGAGAAAAAGCTTTAAAATTTATAAACGCATGCATATTTTTATGACAAACACATTCGAAAAATTTCAAAAATGTGAGAGATACTCGAGAAGAATATGATGTACTTGGACATATTTGTAACTTGGCACGCAGTGACTGATTTGTTACCAAAAACGTCAGACATTGAGAGGATTTTTAAGTTTTAAAATAAAGGATTTATGGGTTAAAAACAGGTTTTAGTAAAATGCAATAGTGAAGATCCATGTGGTTTGCGATCACTAGGTATTGATTTTAACCCGTGTTGAATAAAATTAAGAGAATTATTCCAACTCACAAAAAGTCTTTTTTTTTTTTTTTTTGTATTTAAACTATCTGTAACTTGAGAAAAAGCTTTAAAATTTATAAACGCATGCATATTTTTATGACAAACACATTCGAAAAATTTCAAAAATGTGAGAGAAACTGGAGAAAAATATGATGTACTTGGACATATTTGTAACTTGGCAAGCAGTGACTAATTTTATACCAAAAACGTCAGACATAAAGAGGATTTTTAAGTTTTAAAATAAGGACGTATGGGTAAAAAACAGGTTTTAGGGAAGTACAATAGTGAAGATCCATGTGGTTTGCGATCACTAGGTATTGATTTTAACCCGTGTTGAATAAAATTAACAAAATTATGCCAATTTGCAAAAGGTTTATCTATTTTTTTCATGCTTTTATGGTACTAAACTATCTGTAACTTGAGAAAAAGCTTTAAAATTTATAAACGCATGCATATTTTTATGACAAACACATTCGAAAAATTTCAAAAATGTGAGAGAAACTGGAGAAAAATATGATGTTCTTGGACATATTTGTAACTTAGCAAGCAGTGAATGATTTGATACCAAAAACGTCAGACATAAAGAGGATTTTTAAGTTTTAAAATAAGGACGTATGGGTAAAAAACAGGTTTTAGGGAAGTACAATAGTGAAGAACAATGTGGTTTCAGAATCTCGTATTCCATAGTAGTTTTTGTTCCTCTTGATTTCTTCTATCAACTCTCTGAGTATATCATTCCAATTTTAGAATACATTATATAGAAACTTGTATATATTATATGTCTATGTATGTGTATGTATAAGTGTGTGTGAACGTGATATTTATTCTTTGTTACGTTGATATAATTAACTTGTCCTTACTTAAAATTAACATCTTAACTTTCGTTCGTAGTTAGTTAAATCATTTATTTTAACCCTTTGCCTTAAAACAACGTATGGGAGAGGGAATCTTACTGCTTTGCCTAAAATGAGAACCTCGTATCACACACGTGTTGATTCTGTCTGGCCAAAAGTGAAAATCTCGTCACAGACATGTTATTGTTTTTAGGCTGTAAAGTTTTTGTTTTTGCGTTATTGTGTTATAGTTGCAATATAAGAGTTGGTCGTTTATTCTTAGGCTTAATTACAATTGAGTATTATATTAGATACAATAAATAATTAACTGTTGGTGTTTAAAAAATTCTTTAAAAATATCTAAAAATTTAACCTGATGGCCAAAAGGAAAATTGATACTAATAACGGTCCTGGAAAGTGTCCTGATTCCACCTTAGAAACTGAAACAGATATCGATTTGGATACATCTGAAGATAGCATTGTAGTTAGTCCTGTAAAAAATCGTGTGCAAAATTTAGGGATGGACTGCTTTTGGTCACTACGCATGAGAAAAGCTTTCATCGAAAGTGGTACACACAATCGTCGCTCGATTCATAAGGCAAGAGGTTAATTTTCCTATTACATGCTCTTTAACTATATTGCTTCTATTATCTGTGTTATCATACTTACATCTAAAACTTTTCTCTTTGTCGCAGGAAACCAACCTGTGAATGGCGACAATTACTTATATCATTGGTACATGGAAAGTGACTCGTATTCTGATTCCTACTATACGGCCGTACCAGTTGCCGAGAGCAAAGAGTCGATGACCTCTACTGGAAATTTGAGTATGACAGTCAAAGTCAGCAATGAAGGTAAGAATATTTTATAATGCTTGTAATAGTTAAGTAACATTCTAAATGTAATCCTTATGATCATAGTTAATAGTGCTTGTTAATCTTCTTAATATGAGACGGTTCTTTAGTAAGTAATAAGACTATATTTAAATAAAAAGCATATTACCATTAATCGTCATTATTTGTGTTTCTAAGTAACTACCATTAAAAGCAATACATTTGTCACAACCATTTCTTAACCGTTTGAGTCCCAAGCAGTGTGATCGCACTGTGCAGTTTTTATGTCGAAAAACCCAGCATATTCCGAGTGTTGTGAACCACTGATGGTACTCCATCGACTGTCAAAGTCACGCATGCTCAGATTTACTAACGCAAGTACATCACATAGTTCCTCTTTTTTATGTAAATAATACATTTTACAATAGACACATTGCTATAATAATAAAGCAATATTGAAGCGCATATGGTTAGAATATAAAATAGAAGAAGTTCTATGGGATTTATTGACATAAAATTAACGAAGTCCTATAGCGCTGTTTGGGTATTTCCTTACCAATGTAAATAAAGCGCGGTTGCGCTGTTTCGGATTCTTCAACAGTGTTTATTCAAATTCCTCTGGGATTCAAACGGTTGAACACATGTTAACACATTGCATGCGGGTCACGTAGTAGTACGTTTTCTGATAATTAATACTTGAGCGAGGTTCACGTACTAGTACGAGTTAGTGTAACAACATGGTTTGTTTGTGGGTACAAAAATAACTGTATATACAGGAAAACGAAGCCGAATGTTCTTGTCAACTACATAGATTCTGAAAAAATTTAGACAAATAAAAACTAGTTTTTACATTATTAGTTTTATGATTGCTTTTTTCATTTTTTATAATGTAAAAATATTTATATATAACATGATTCAAAAGAATTAAAATTATATACTACTATTTTTATTTGATTTTTCATATTTACGATACTATTATAAATTTATCCTCTAAAAAATATATTTTTTGTTTACAAAAATCTTATGGTTGTTATTTATGTATTTTTATTTATATATACGTTTATGTATTTCAACATCAAATACGAAAAGTTGGTTAAAAAATGAAATAATTTTCGATCCGTTGAAATTTAACTGAATAACTAAATTTAAGCACAAAACGCCCGCACCCGGTACAATTCCGCTGCGAAATGAACCCGCACACAATGTGCTAACTGATATATTCTCTGAAAAAGATTCTTTCAATTTTTAAGTTTTGAGTGGAGGAGTTCAAAGGTTAAATCCAACTCTTCATATCGCAAAAGCAATTTTATGTAAGAAATGAAGACTTTGGGAAACTTGTAACTGTGTTATGTATACCTGTTGATTCAGTCATAATTCGTAAAACTTTATCAGACTCCTGTCTTTATTTGGAATATTTTCAGCAATTAATACTTAGTTTATATAAACACACATTTTAGAATATCATTATTCCTGTTCACAGAGAAATTTAAAAGTTCAGTTTAAATAATTGGCGTTAAAGTATTTTAATATGCGGTGCATATTCTTAACTATTAAGCATGCTTTCACTAATTTTCATGCAAATTTCCACGGGACATAATAAAATAGGTTATGCAATTATCCTTTTACTTAATCTAAAACACTATATATTTCATTAGAATATTTTTGCAACATGTTTACTAATTTATCAGTGTAACGTAATTATTATAACAAAATTTGCGATGTGGTAATCTCTTTTGCTAAATATTAATTCTAGAACGTGATATATAATAAAAAGTGTGATATATTTTTAATTATTCATATTAAGCGGTATTCTACTCAATGTAATTATTGCATACTAGAGAAAAGATGTTACAATTTATTTTATTTAATATTAACCTATAAATTGGTATATGCTAATCAAAACTTGACATTTTTTCACTGTTTTATATTTCTGGAACCAGGTAAACTCATTTTCATTAGATGTTGTCTAAATAATTTGACTACACTTATTTTGACGAAGAAGTTTTATGAAATTCTGGATATTATCGCATTATATCATTATATAAAAATATCTTATTTAAGAAAATGCTATATTTTAAAGAAAGTTTTGATGAATAATGGTTTCCAGATTACGTCTTGCTTATCCCTTTATATATTTAGCCACCATACAATCATCGTAATTAAATAATTTAAACCAGGGATGGGCAAACTTTTTCGGTCGTGGGCCAAATATCGAAAGAAAATAAATTTGGCAGATCAAGATAAATTTTTCTAAAATTTTAAAAACAATATGCACAATTTGCAAGTATTAAGGTTTAAATATGTTAAGGAGATGAATGAAATTGCGATTTCATTTTTAAAAGTTCCTTATACTGAGGTTCGAAGTGAGGTGTACTGATTTTCAGGAACGAGGCTAAATGCTCCTCTGATGATGGTTTGTGAGAGGTGGAAAAGGTTTGAAATATATTAACATACAACAAACTAGTACCTTTATTTTAATGAATATACTAACTGCTAAACTCCTGGGCACAACAGCCCCTAGGGGACCAGGACCTACGGTACCAATCTCCGTTTATGTGACCAAGGGCCCTGGCATATATTTCGGTTAGGCGGTCAATCTTACGCAGAACCTCCAGTGTTTAGTTCCCAAGCACGCTTGGTCCTCAGTTCATCTACCCACTGAGGGGATGAAAGGCTGAGTCAACCTTGCTCAGCCCGGGGATCGAACCTCGGACCTGTGTCGTGGGAGAGAGAAGCATTACCCCAACGTCACTAATGAACATACTATAGTTAATGAATATTTAATGCTTCTGGAGTTTAGACGGTTCTTGATTCATCTATTTTTACTCTGTTTAAAACATGTGCTAGTAAAGAATATATTTTAGTTCATATTTTTTCAGAGTAAACTGCATTCAATGTTTATATTTTTGTAAAGTATTTGAACTCCAACTGCATTACAAGAATTGAATAATTAAGAGAGCTGTAACCAGAAAATTCCCTCTTCAGTTTTTTTTTTCCGTCTTCCAGCATAAATATATATTGGTCGCATTGAAACGTTCATCCATTCTTCTGTAGATCTTCCAGAGACAAGTGGGGATTAAAGGGGAAAAATAAATGGGGAAGAAAACCTGTTTTAATTAATTACGTCACTGAGTGAATGTTTTAACCTGTCACCGGAGGCTTTGCGAGAGATTCCATCCGGAGCGCTGGGGAAAAAGAAAAGGGGAATTTTTATTTCCACGAAAACAAAATAATCCCTTTTAATTTGCAAAAGGGGTCTTCTCGATTAAAAGGGATTTGTTTTAAAAACTAGAAATGAGTTTAAATATTGTCTTATTAGGAGAAAACAAAATAATTGTAATTGGAGGAACGTTCATTGCCTGATTTGTTTTTAAAGAGAACAAGTTTAAAGGGAAAGACTGGAGGTAAAGAGAGGGAAAAAAATGAAATTCCATTGATTTATAAGTAATTAATCTGAGCTTAGCAAAACTTCTGTTTCCTTTCCGACTTCTTCAAGAAAATAATTAATGACCTTTTTTATGTGTCTCTCTCTCTTTGCTTGTGCATAATTTGGAAAGTCTGCCATTTTGTGATCTCCCGAAATTAGATCTAGACAGAATATAATTCCCCATGACGTGACGGGAGAAAGTGAAGACCTTCTGATTAAATTAGTTTTCTGCAAATGTAATAAATATTAATTATCTAATTTTAATGAATAACTCGCTAATGTCAGCCTGGAGATGAATCTGAAATCTGCGAGCATTTTGTCGAACGAAAATTCGAGAGAATTGTTTTGATGGGCTTATAAAATGAGTTATAGACCAGGCTTGACTTTTATCACATTTGATAGGAAGTTTAATAGGAGATCCAAAATGCACTCTCTAGTAAAAAAGCATTAATATTGTTTATAGGTAAGGCACGTGGAAAATTTTAGTAAATGAATTAACCAAGATATATGTCTAAGCAGTAAAAAAAATTGATGTAAAGAAATTTCTTTTATTACTATTGATTAACTACAGTAAACTATTAAAATTAGGACAGGATTTAAGGGATTTTTACTCTTTTTCTAATTACTTTTAAAAGCATTCTCTTAATACCATTTGTTATTTATTTCAGCCTCAAACAGGTTCAAGGATTTATTTATTTATATATTTTGGACTTATAAGATGAGTTATAGAACCTACTTGACATTACTGACATTTAATAGTAAATTTAATCGAAGAGCCAGAATACTTTCTCTAGTAAAAAAGAAAACCTTTGTATTGTTTGTAAGTAAGACGTATGAAAATTTTTAACAAATGAATTTCACCATAATATTAGTTTCGATATTAGATATTAGAAAAATTTCTTTAGTGTGGTATCTTTAATTACTATTAACTACAGTGTACAATTAAAATTAGAACAGGATTTAAGTTTGTTTTTTTTACTCATTTTCTGATTACTTTTAAAGTAATTCTCTTAAAATATCATTTATAATTTATTTAATCATAATACATGAACAAGGATTTATTTATTAATATATTTTGAGTTTATAAAATAAGTTATAGAACCGACTTGACATTTACCCCTTTTGATAGAAAATTTAATTAAAGAGCCAGAATGCATTCTCTGGTAAAAAAGAAAACCTTAGTATTGTTTGTAGGTAAGACGTATGAAAATTTTTAACAAATGAATTCACCATAATGTCAGTTTCGATATTAGATATTAGAAAAATTTCTTTAGTGTGGTACCTTTGAATACTGTTAACAACAGTGTACAATTAAAATTAGAACAGGATTTCATTTTTTTAATTCATTTTCAAATTACTTTTAAAGTAATTCTCTTAAAATATCATTTATAATTTATTTAATCATAATACATGAACAAGGATTTATTTATTAATATATTTTGAGCTTGTATAATGAGTTAGGAAACCGACTTGACATTTATCACATTTGATAGAAAATTTAATCAAAAAGTCAGAATACAGTAGTAAAAAAGAAAACCTTAGTATTGTTTGTAGGTAAGACGTATGAAAATGTTTAAGAAATGAATTCACCATAATGTCATTTTCTTGTTACTTTTAAAGTAATTCTCTTAAAATATCATTTATAATCTATTTTATCATAATACATGAACAAGGATTTATTTATTAATATATTTTGATCTCATAAAATCAGCTACATAACCAACTTGACATTTATCCATTTGATAGAAAATCACTTCTGTGTGTGATGGGAAAAGCTGCGGATCTAAGCGATTTTGATAGAGGGCAGATTGTAATGGCTCGAAGGATCGGAACAAGTATTTCCGAAACTGCACGAATCGTTGGTTCTTCGCGATCTACAGTTGTTAGTACTTATGCCAAGTGAAACCAGCAGTAGATGACATGGTGTTGGACGTCCACACGCTATCAAAGAAAAAGGTCGTTGGAGACTGTCTCGCATGGTGAAGCAAAACCGGAGCCAGACAGTGGCTCAGCTGACAACCCAATACAATGCAGGGCCAAGTAGAATAGTATCGGAGCACACTGTTCAGCGGACACTGTTGGATATGGGGCTACACAGCAAACGTCCCACTCGTGTGCCTTTGCTGACCAAGCGTCATCGTCAATTGCGCCTACGGTGGGCCCGGGAACATCGTGACTTGTCCATGGATCAGTGGGAGGGAGTTGTGTAGTCAGATGAATCACGGTTTTTCATTCATCACGCCGATGGCCGTGTCAGGATACGCCATCTTCCAGGCTAACAGTTGCTCCCTCAATGTACAGTAGGTCATGCACAGCCAGTTGGTGGTTGCATTATGCTTTGAGAGGACGTTCTCTAGGGCATCTATGGGACCCGTGGTTGTGGTAGAACAGACCATGAATGCTACAGGGTATCTGAGCATCATTGCGGACCAGTTGCACCCTTACATGGCCTTTGTTTTTCCAGCTGGAAATGGAATGTTCCAACAAGACAACGCCCCGTGTCACAAGGCTAAAATTTTGTTGGAGTGGTTTCAGGAACATGATGCTGAATTTCAGTTATGCCGTCCCATGACATTTGGGATGTCATGGGACGGCAGCTCAAAGTTCGAAGACCACCAATTCGCAATATAGCGGATTTGCTTAACCATTGCTTAAACATCTGGTACAATCTGTCTCCCGCCATCTACCAAGGACTTGTGGAATCCTTGCCAAGGCAGGTTGAAGCTGTGTTGAGCGCCAAAGGTGGGCCAATTCTTTATTTACAGGTGGTCATAATGTATTGCATCTTAAGTGTATATATATATATATATATATATATAATAACGAAGTCCACATGGAGTCAATAAAAACCATTTCAAAGTAAAAAGCTAAGTAACATCTGGGTCAAAATCTATATGAAAATCTCAGTCAAAATGTATGTGAAAATCCGTCTCTGATAGCTTGCATCTACTCTTTGTTCTGAAATTTCCTAAATTGTCCACTAGGGCAGCATAAAGTTTTAATTAGTTAGACTCCTTCCGTGAGGGTGGGAACTGTAGCTCCAGATGGTCAATATAGATTAGGAGTTAAAAAGGGGAAAGCAAAGTTAAGCAGGGTTTTTTGCCCTTGACTTAAGATTTGAAAACCCCTGAGAATTTTCTCTGGCCTTAATGAGAGCTTTCAGTTATAAATTCGTACGTCAACATGTTCAAATTCTGGCATTACCGAAAATTTCGTGACAGTATATTCCTTAAGGGGTCGTATTTGGGGTTTTATCCAAAATACCTACATTAGATTCCCGATATAGTTTATTTTTTCTTACATGTATGTGTGTGTGTGAATTAAAAGTTCTTTTCGGAACGGAGTTTAGAATATGGTTACTGCCTTTGTAAAAAAAAGTGGTGGCTTGTATAATGATATACAAATGCATCAAATTTTATTTTGGTGCAACGGCGTGAAATATTTTTTGTTTGTAAATGACAAAGAACTGTAGAAAATAAATAAACAAAACAAATCATAAAAAAAGCTGCTTGGGACATAAAACACCAACGTTTTCATAAACACCGAGCAAGATGGATTGTAATAACGTCAACATTCTCATATATAATCTTTTTCTCTCAGCAAACAAATAATTAATAACGTGTTAGACAGCGAAAATCCCCATTTTTCCCTTTCGGGGCCCCAACAGTGAATAATCTTCGAGAGGGAGTTCCCAAGACAAGGGGAGATTAATGGGGGTAAAAGAGAAGAGGTGCAGAAAACGGAGCCTTGTCCTTAATTAATAGCGTCGAGGGAGTTGAAGAATAACTCGGACCTGGCTTGCTAAACGAAATAAATACTTTAAAGTGTTAAAAAGAAAAAGATGATAAACAGCACGTTTCAGTGTCCGGATCATCTTTGATTATTAGAGTCGGGAGTTTGTTATCTGGGGTAGCGTCACATTTTAACTCTTTTTTTAATTATTATTATTAAAATTACTATCCGGAATTTTCTACTGAGAATATTTGATGCATCCAAGTTTTCACGAAAAATCAAAACTTTACCTTGTAACTTTAAATAAAATTAATAATTAACTTCAAATTAAGTTAGTATTTTTGATAAAATTCCAAATTTACAAGAACAATATTTGAAGCTGTTTTCATTGTCACAAACGACGACTCTTAAAAAAGGAAGCTTTTCTCTTAAAAGCTTGATAATTATTTTTTAACACGTTGACGGACACTTGAATCTATAGCCGTCAAAGCGAAATTCGCTATGTGGCCTGACGGCATTAGCCATACAAATGAAACGGTCGTTTTTAAACATTACGGCTATAGCGGCACAAATGTGCCTTTACCGGCTTAGAAATAGAAGCCTAGTCTCATGTTTTGGAATTAATTTTTTAGGTTTAATTTCGTTTTCCACCTGTTCATTTTTTACACTAAAAATAGTGTGTAATAATTATAGAATAATAATAAATGTTTTGTCATTTTTTTATTTGATTATAAACTAACATTTCGCGTTAAACTCCCAAAAATACTTTATTGTACACAAAAAATTGCTTATTTGAGTCATTACTCTAAGTCCTCACGTACAATTCCGCCACAATGATGACTTCAAAAATTGTCACATACAATTTTCGACTCGAAAAACGTTGAAAATGTAATGTACATTTCCGTATATTATGAGGTAGGAGAGTCAGTCGATTGTTTAGGAACTGACACCTATCCCTGGGGCACAAAGACGCTGATAGCATTTCATGGCTTTGTAAATCTCATTTCGAAGTATTTCGTTTGCGGTAACAGATGTATCACTCATTGCACACAAATAGCTTGGATGACTTTCGTAAAAATAGAAATCATTCTCTTAAAGAATATTTTTATGTACTTTTAGAATTAATTTTTTGAGATGATTTCGAGACTTACAGCTTTATGTGTATTAAAAATTAAAATATAAATATTTATATATATTTATAGAATAATAATAAATGTTTCCCGTATTCCAATCTATTTGAAGTAAAAAACTAAACATTTGGTTAAACTCCAAAAACTTTAGCATATTTTTTGAGACATTTTTTCCTCGGTGTGTTCCACTCATTAAACTTGCCATTTTAGTTTTTTAATTTTTGCTGTTATAGCCGCTATCGTCCCATTACTTAGTGTCTAGAGTCCGCTGGCGCCATGACGGTTATAGCCGCAACCTAATTAAAGGGGCTGAATTAATCGAAATTAAGTTTATTAAAGCAGAAAGATTAAAACTGTACTTCTAATATTCTAAAAATTACAAAAACATATAATGTTAATTTCCTAATTTCATTTGTTCCTACTGTCCGTTAATGTGTTAACAACCTTTTGAAAGTGCCTATACACAAATTAGTTTTTAAATTTTCTATACTCAAATGTGAAAATAATACTATGAAATAATTATAACGCTTCAGTTCTTACCTTTATTAATATCGCCGAGAGAGGGAAAATAATTGGAGCATGGTTTGTCTAATAAAACACTTTTATTGGGTTTATTTGAAAGATTAAGCTTTCAATTATACAAAAAATTAGATAGCAGGGTTAGGAAACATTAGGCTGTAGACACTCATTAGGTACGAAACTGAATGGATTGAGCTTAATGAATTGACTTTGTGATTTGTAAACCAGTTGAGAACAACCATAGGATACAAAGCAGAGCTTCGCAATGTACTCGAGCAATGTTCCCAGGGCCCCTTTAACATTTTTCATTTCACCTATTGTTATACGAATATTTCCCATAATAAAATTTTCTAAAACTGATGAAATTCTTTTAAAAAATCTACTACATTCTAGTTTCGTTCGTCTGTGGTTTGGTTTCGAATGCTTGCTCCCTCTGTCTTCCCTTTCCCTAAGAAGTATCCGCCAAAGCACAGTATTTTAAATATTGCAGGGTATTGGACTCCATTGCACTTCTCTTCTTGCCACACCCCTTCTCTCTTAACTCACTGTATGCAGGACACGTACTAGTACGTTTTCTGATGATTGATTCGGTCTCATTAACCCTCGTGTTGAAAAGAGTAGACCGTAGAGCTCCAAAACCAAACCAAACCAAACCTGACGATTAATTCTTGAACGCGGGTCACGTACTAGTACTTTTTCTGACGATTGATGCTTGAGCGATGGACACGTACTTACGGGTTAGTGTTACAACATGGTTTATTTGTGGGTACAAAAATAACGATATATACAGGAAATCGAAGCCGAATGCTCTTGTCTACTACATAGATTCTGGAAAATTTTAGACAGTCAGTCAATACGGAACCACAGAACGGGAAAAAAATTAAAACTATATACTACTATTTCTATTTGATTTTTTATATTTACGATATTATTATACATGTGTCCACTAAAAAATATATTTTTTGTTTACAAAAATCTTATGGTTGTTATTTCTATGTTTCTATTTATATATTTGTTTATATATTTCAATATAAAATACGAAAAGTTGGTTAAAAAATTGAATAATTTTCGATCTATTGAGATTTAACTGAATAACTAAATTTATGCGCACAACACCCGCTCCCGGTACAATTGCGCTGCGAAATGTACTCGCACACAATGTGTTAATAGCGCCGAGGGAGAGAAAAATAATTGGAGCATGGTTTGGCTAATAAAACACTTTTATTAGTTTATTTGAAAGATTATGCTTTCAGCTGTACAAAACTTTAAGGTAAAATGGATTAGGGAACATCAAACTGTAGACACTCACAAGGTAGAAACGGAATGGATTGAGCGTAATGAATTGATTTTGAGATTTGTAAACCAGCTGAGAACAACCATCGGATACGAATCAGAGTAGCGCAATGTTTCCAGGAGCATTTTAATAGTTCTTTTCTTTTCACTTATTGTTATACGAATATTTACCATTATAAAATTTTCTAAAACTGATGAAATATTTTTTAAAAAATTAACTACATTCTACCATGATTCTGCAGTGGTTTGGTTTTGAAAGCTGCCTCCGTCTGTCCTCTGCCAAACGATGGCTTTCGGTACCGGAGTTCATGGGTTCGAATCCTACTGTGGCAGGGATGTTCGTAGCCGTTCGAAATATCAGCTTTAAGCTGTAGGTTCCGGTCGCATTAGCCCTCGTGTTGTAAAAAAGTAGACCATAGCACTCTAAACCAAACCGTCTGTCCTCTCTTTCCCTGACAAATATCCGATAAGTCTAGTTGTTACACCCCTTCTCTCTTAATTTCACCCAGCTGCGATTAACTTCGCGAAGCTCAAATCCAATCCGCTCCACATCTGGTAGCCATCTAACTTTAGTCTATCTACTATATTCGCATGTGTTGACACCAGTATGACAAACTTGTGAGATCCAAGACATAATTTTAATTTTTATGGTTCAAGTATTGTTTTTCTCATGAAAACCATATTTTTAAATCAAACTTATCACCAGTTTTGACATGCATAAATTTAGACAAAAACTTATTATAATTTTGTGTCCCAGGACCACTTTAACATTCCTTTTCTTTTCCCCTTTTGTTATACGAATATTTCCCATAATAAACTTTTCTAAAACTGATTGAAAAATCAACTACATTGTACTTTGATTCTGCAGTGGTTTGGTTTTGAGAGCTGACTTAGTATGTCCTCCGCCGAACGATGCCCAATTAGTTAGGGTGCTGGCCTTTGGTTCCGGAGTTCATGGGTTCGAATCCCACTGTGGTATGGATGTTCGTAGCCGTTCGGAATCGGCTTTTAGCTGTAGGTCCCGGTTTCATTAGCCCTCGTGTTACAAAAAGTAGATCGTAGCACTCCAAACCAAACCAAAAAATACCGTCTGTCCTTCCTTTCCCTGACAAATATCCGCTAAAGCATAGTATTTTAAATATTACACGATATTTGACTCTATTCCATTGCGCGTATATGGTTGCTACAACCCGTCTCTCTTTCACCCAGCTCCGCTAAACTTCACGACTCTCAAATCCAATCCGCTCCACATCTGGTAGCCATCTAGCCTTAGTCTATCTACTATATTCGCATGTGTTGACACCATTGTGAGAAACAGGTTAGTGCGATCCAAGACATAATTTTAATTTTTAAGGTTCAATAACAGAAAAGGCAAGTATTCTTTTTTCTCATGACCTGAATTTTTCACATAAAACCATATTCTTTAACCAAACTTATCACCAATTTTGACATGCATAAATTTACAAAAAAAAAATATTATAATTTTGTGTCCCAGCACCACTTTAAAATATTTTTTTTCTTTTAACCTATTGTTATACGAATATTTCCCATTATACGCTTTTCTAAAACTGATGAAATTCTTTTAAAAAATTAATCTTTCAAGCTATTTCTAAAAAAATATTTGTCGAATAATTTAATACATTCCTTATACACTCCAGCTGAACTGTTATAAAAAAAGTTAACAAGGAAGAAATATTCTTTAAATATTTTTCTTCGCGCTGAAATACACGATGTAAAAAAAATTTCTTCTTTGTCAATTTTTACTTAGAGGAATCGAGCAAAAAAAAAATATACATTTGATGTTGAATTTCCACTTGAAAGTACATCACCGGAAGCAAATATAAAGAAAATCATTGAAATTATAAAAGAGATTTTAAATCTTAAATAAACAGATTAAAACCGAGGGTAAATTAACTGCATAAAATAAATAACATAAAAAACAGCATTTTTTTTTTTTTTTTTTTTTTTTTTTTTGAAAAAAATCCGAGAACATGTTTTTTTTTTCATATGTTCGATACATCTTTGCGAAATCTGTTGATATTAGATTCATAATATCATATTCTGAGTAAAATTTTTTATTCGAAGGAATATTTTTACAAATTTTTAATTTTTTTAATTTTTTGTGAAGTAAAAAATAAAATATTCTCAAAAAATAAAGAATATGATCAGATTAAGGGTCATAATGAATATATAGAATTTCGCATGAGTTTTTTTATTTATTTATTTTTTTATTTAATATTAGCATTGATTGTTTTTGTAGTCCAATGCGCAAACAAGTGAAACGTGAGTTTATTTATTCTTTACGCTAACAGCTTGCTTATAAGTATATATTTACTAGATTTTTTTTTCTATACAGTGTATAGGAAAAAATTTAGTTGACTATGCCTTTTTAACAAAGTGAACCAACAGAAAAATAGACATCCGCATACAAATATTTATTTTTTTATTAATTTTTTTTACATTACATTCTACTTCATCAATAATTTTGTCCCCAAATTAGCCTACTTGGCTTTATTTGCACTTATTCCCGTTTACGTAAGACACACTTCTGTTATACAATTTTTCAAATGAACGTAAAATGGACATTCTAATAAATATATTTGTAATTGTCCAGGGGACCAACTTCCTGAACTTTACATGAAATACTTCTTGTGAAATTGCCCCTATTATTTTCCTCAGCCCGGGCATGCTGGGCTGCCGAGTGTCCCACTAATCGTCTGTTAGAAATAAACGTAATCTTTATTTCATCCTCTCAGACTCGGACAAAATCCAGAGGCATCTGAACCGGGCGGTGTCAGAACGCTCTCTCTCTAAGTAATGCCAACCTTCTTCGAGAGACGACTAAAACACGTGTGTTTTTTGCTTATAGAAAGTAACCTTTGATTAGAGCCATCTGCAAAAGTGTAGCGTTCCGGATGACTATTATAGCTGATCATTACAGATTTTTCCTGGGAGAGTTATAACTTCCTAATTAAAAATGCCAGTTATATCATTTTCTGTTTTGGGAA
>CM063506.1:133681011-133686011 GCA_032207245.1 Pardosa pseudoannulata | reverse complement strand
TTTACGGTGTCTAAATTTCTTTTTTTTTCTAAATAAAACTTCGTTTTCATTTATCTCTTTAGATGTCGGTTACTAAATTAAATATTCTTCTGAAAGAAATAAATGTTATTAATATTTAAAATACTTTTAAATTAAAACTAAGTGAAAAACGTATTTGAATACTCCGTTAAATTATATAAAATTGTAATACATGAAAAAACATTTTTTACATGATGATGCATTTTACAATTAAATTTATGTATGTATATATATATATATATATATATATATATATATATATATATATATATATATATATATATATATATTAAAAAATGCTGACTTTCGTAAAATAAAAATTGCTACCATTATATATTCTGAACAAACTGACAAGCTTGCTTTTCCGGTTCTTAATTATTTTTGGAGTTATTAATTATTAAAATATTTTTCTACAGGGTCGGATGATTGTTGTTAATATTTATTTGTACATAATTCCCGTGGATAGAATTTTTTTTAAATAACTCATTATTTTCAAATATAATGAATATTTACTTTAGAAAAATTTAAAAATAATTAAGATTATAAAACCTTTATTTTAATCAATGATTTATTATTATGAATTAATAATTAAATTTGTGTAATAAATTTTTATTACTAGTATACTCATCTCTAAATTAATGAGTACACGATATTTTCTATTAGGTTTTGAATTTCATTCTTATATTTTTAAAATTCATTTGTACTTTTTCATATTTTGTTCTTAAATTATTAATTTTTTATTGTTTATTAAGATATAAAGTATAATTTTTTTGTATTTATCACTTAACGTTTTATGATTTTTTTTTCAAATGCGAGGCGCTTGCCTATATTAGTATTTTACAAATGCAACCAGCTTATTGGTTGCCCTTTTTATAATGGGAGTAGCATATAGGTAGGGCAACATCGCTCAATATGAGGGAACAACACTCAAATGAATCCAATCCTCACTCGAGAATCGAACCCGTACCCATCGGGTGGGACCACAATATGCTAATTACTATACAGTATGGTTTTATGAAAATATTGAATTAAATGAAAAGTATGCAGGCGGGCGTATAATGTAATAATAAAATTTTAAACACATTTTTCTTAAATATGGCGGTGACCGTTCATTTCCTGGCACCTTAAATTTTAGAATCTCAGCTTAGTTAACTAATTTTTTCCCTCGCTTTGTGACGTACTACCTTCTAGAATAAACTAGAGGAAAGTAAAGTGATTGGTTACCGGAATGACATCATTCCTGGAGAAAATCCCCTTCCAGACGTTAATGAAAGGCCTAGCTCACAGATTTCGAGGCTTTTCCTTTAAGAACGCGAAGTAATTTATCCTCAATTATTTTCTCTTTGTGTTTTTTTCCCTACGAGGTTTTGTGTGTTACCTGGTGTTCTAAATAAAAGAAGTTTTTGTAAGTCTGCATCATATAACTTGGCTACATTATTCTATAGTATTCTTAAATTATATGGACGTTATCAGGGCTTCGAACCGTAATTTTTTTTGTTCCGGTTTTCGTTCCGGTTCAACTAAAAAATTAATATCGGTTCAGTTCCGGTTTTCGCTCCGCCAAAAATAACGGTTTTCGGTTCAGTTCCGGTTTTTGCTCCGCCAAAAATAACTGTTTTCGTTTCAGTTCCAAATGAATAATTTCATTTTATGTATATTCTTATTTGTACTAAAAATATAATTCTATCATAAACAAAAAATGTAATTCTATCAAAATTTAGAAGATTTTATTCTTTTTTTAATTGGTACACTATGTGAATTGATACAAACAGCAGGTACGATAAGAGCGGCGAGCATTGGCATTGTTATCCATTATCAAAATCGCATTTGACAACTAGGTTCATGATTACCCACATTCGTCGTTTGACTCTCACATCGTGTACTTGGCCTTGCAATAATTATGTAAAAAATATATTATTTATTTAACATATGAAAATTGCCTCTAATTATTAATATATCTTCTAACGTGGTTTCACTGAGATTACTTCTGTTGTCTCGGAGAATAAATTTCAAACCTGAAAACGCTCTTTCAACACTAACTTGTGTAGCTGGAGCTGCCAAAACCACCATTGCAATCTTATACAAGTGCGGATATGTAATTATAAAGTTGACGTTAAATTAGAAAATATTGATAAGTTGGTAACAGTAACAAAATGACTGAAAGATATATCGAACCGAAATAAACCGATATTTTTTTCGGTTCAGTTCCGGTTTTCGTTCCGACCAAAATAACGGTTTTTTCCGGTTTTCGGTTTTTGGTTCAGTTCCGGTTCGAAGCCCTGGACGTTATTTTAAGTTGTATATATATATATATATATATATATATATATATATATATATATATATATATATATATATATATATATATATATATATATATATATATATATATATATATATATAAACATGTATATGCATACAATACTGCCCGCCGACATAAAATACACTTTCAAGTCTATACTCGAAGCATTGTTTAGTTGTCTATGCCTGGTATAAATAATTTGGGTCTTAAAATGGGCTAAAAATCACTTTTTTATATACAAGAAATGCTGTCATTTATTATATAGCACCTAAATCACACAATTTTAGAATCATATTTTATATTAAAGTTATAATTCTTTGAGAAACAAAATTATAACAGCTATAAATTTGGATAAAAATTTAAGAATCAGTATGAAAACTGCAGTTTGACTTTCAGTTTTAAAATATCTCTTTCTGGTTAATTGCGTTCCACTTTAGTAAAAATCCATTCAGAAGCAATCTCATAGACTCATTACTTCTTAAAGTTTTTTTTTTCGTTCCGTTTTCGCTATTTCTCTAGATTATATTTACCTTTATGTATCGTCCAAATTTGAAAATTAAAGAAGAAATATTTTATTGCCTTATTATTTTACCTGAATAAAATTGCGGTCAACTTTTATTTTTTTTCTTAATCGTTGCAGCTGTAGATGCGAGGCCTGTCCATTAATTACAATATTTTTCTTTAATACCAGCAGCTGCTTTCCTCGCCAATAACACAAAAACGCGCCCACTTAAAGCAAATTTTAAAGCACGCAGACAATCAGTTGCCTCGTGAAATTATTTTTAGCATCTCTTTTCCGTTTCTTTTCCTTTTTACGTCTTTTTATCTTTCCCCCTTCTTTAATTTTTTTTTTTGTTCCACTACCTCGTCCAGCTAGCTAATCGGTGGTTATTAGCTGCTCACTGCAATTTTAATTGGAAAAATAGCGAGGATGATCTTATTCGGAAATAAAACGTGGAAAAAAAAGGTAGAAATAGAAAGAATGAAAATCATTTTTCACGTAATCGGCCGGTAATTAACCGTTTCTGTTTTTATTGTTGGTTTGAATACTCTACTTTTTACTTTATGGAAGCTTGCTCTTGGAAAATTGCGTAAAATATTCCGCAGAGGCGTTTCAGAGTGCTCCAGCACGGCTTTTGTCTGAAGAGTAAAGTTTACAATCTGTGTGGTCTATCATTAACTCATCCTTTTTGCTTTTCTCTTTAAAATGTTTTGTATCTGAAGAAGTAAAGCAATTCGTAATAATGATATGTTAATGGGGTTTCAGTACATACAGTGAAATAAAAGCTCAATCTCTCCGGATGTTCTTTGAACACTCGGAAAGTCAGACTTACAACGATTTAGCCATATTGGAGTTGAGTTCATTAATCAATATTTAAATTATGAGTAATCTTTATATTACTGATCAACTACTATGGTATTTATGTGACAGTATATGCCCACAGAAATAAAGCAGTACAGAATAATATGTAAAGGGATTTCAGTTATTGAGTACAGTATACACTGCATTTATTCAGGCTTTCTTTGCTTAGATGTCCAGCGTTACAAAGAAGTGTTAATTTCGTTGCGTTTTATCAAAATATTAGGAATATAAAGCGCTTTATATTACTGAATATCAACTGGCCTTTTTACTTTACCGAAGCTTGTTCTGAAATATTGAATCAAATATTTTAGATGCATAAAGTTCTCCAACATGGCTTTTGTCTGAAAAATAAAGTTTACAATCTATGAGGTCTATCATTAACTCATCCTTTTTGCTTTTCTCTTTAAAATGTTTTGTATCTAAAGAAGTAAAGCAATTCGTAATAATGATATGTTAATGGGGTTTCTGTACATACAGTAAAATAAACGCTCTATCTCTCCTGATGTTCAAAGAACATCCGGAAAGTCATACTTACGATTTAGCCATATTGGAGTTGATTTCATTGATCTATATTTAAGGTTTGAGTAATCTTTATATTACTGATAAACTACTATGTTATTTATTTGACAGTTTATGTCCCCAGGATTTCAGTCATTTATTACAATATATACTGCATTTATACCAACTTTCTTTGCTTAGATGTCCAGCGTTGCCAAATAAGTGTTAATTTCATTGCATTTTATCAAAATTTTAGGAATATAAAGCGCTTTATATTGCTGAATATCTACTGGCCTTTTTACTTTACAGAAGCTTGTTCTAAAATATTGAACCAAATATTCCGCAGAGGTGTTTCAGAGTTCTCCAGCTCGGATTTTCTCTGAAGAGTAAAGTTTATAATATGTGAGGTTTATCATTAACTCATCCTTTTTGCTTTTCTCTTTAAAATGTTTTGTATCTGAAGAAGTAAAGCAATTCGTAATAATGATATGTTAATGGGGTTTCAGTACATACAGTGAAATAAAAGCTCTATCTCTTCGGATATTCTTTGAACATCCGGAAAGTCATACATACGATTTAGCCATATTGGAGTTGATTTCATTGATCAATATTTAAGGTTTGAGTAATCTTTATATTAATGATCAACTACTATGCTATTCATTTGACAGTTTATGTCCACAGAAATAAAGCAGTACATAATAATGATATGTAAAAGTATTGCAGTCATTGAGTACAATATACACTGCATTTATACCAACTTTCTTTGTTTAGATGTCTATAGTTGTCAAATAAGTGTTAATTTCATTGCATTTTATAAAA
>CM063506.1:133668511-133676011 GCA_032207245.1 Pardosa pseudoannulata | reverse complement strand
AGTGTCTCAATACTCTTTCTTTCAGTGCAGCCATCAAATTTCCTTACAAATTTATCTTCAACTGCTAACCGCACTCCGCCCCAAATGGTGTGTATTGTGTAACTGCAACCGTAATTGAAGAAAAAAAAAGAAAGGGTATAAAAACCTAAATGAGTGCAGTTGGAATAACGCTACAAAAATAAATAAGTAAAAAGAGAATTAATTAAGTACATTTAAGTATTATATTTTTTTCATTCAATTTGATAGCTGTTCGAAAAAAAAGTTTTTATTCTCCTCTGCGATTACGTAACAAAGTATCAAAGGATGTGTAATTATGCGCTAAAAAATAATCCCAATTTTGTAGGCTCGGTGGTAATTTATGCAAAATAATTACCGGTGAGAGAAGTTTAATAAGATTTTTCATAAACATTTGTTCGCACAAATTAATAAAAAACATTAACTAATAAATTTGAACCTCCAAAAAAAAACCCTATAAAAAATTATTTCGTGTTATAATATCTCCCTGAATGACTGTTGTTCAGGTATTATCACACTTTAACATGTATACGTTGATAAAGCAATGGATTGTTTTCGATTCACATCGTCTATGGTTGTTTGAATAGCAAAAACAAACGTTTAGAATTACCGTCTAATCATGTCTCTTCTAATGCTAGTTCTCGCAAGACATCTTCATAGTAGCCCAGTTTATTCATTTATCGTAGCCTTTTTCTGGACCAAACAGATAAGTGAGATCTAACCCAATGCTGTTCAATGTTTGGATTTTGCCCCACTGGTGGAGCATATGGTTTTTCAGTTGGATGTATAGTTTTACAAAGGGAATAATTAAAGTTTTAAACCTTTCAAGCTAGATAGTATGATGTATGTACAACTTGAGTATGGTCAGTTAATGTTAACCCACTGCTACTTATCTTTGGCCTTATGCCCTTATTTGTGGGGCATTTGATTAAATCTTAAATGCTTCAAGCTAGACAGGATTATGTATGTACAACCTGAATATGGTCAGTTAACAAGGGCATATGGTTTTTGAGATGGGCATTTGATCTTACTAGGGTAATTAAATCTTTACCTCTTTCAAGCTAGATGGTATAATGTATGTACAACTTGAGTATGATCAGTTAATGCTTACCCAGTACTTCTCACCGTTGGACTTACGCCCTTCCGGTGGAAGCATAGAGTTTTAGAGATGGGTATTTGGCTTTACAAAAGGGTAATTAAATCTTTAACTCTTTCAAGCTAGATGATATGATATACGTATAACTTGTGGATGGTCCGTTAATTCTTACCCAGTGCTTTTCATTGTTGACCTTAAGCCCTACCAGTGGGGCATATAGTTTTTGAGATGGGCGTTGATTTTACAAAAGGTAATTAAATCTTAAATGCTTCAAGCTAGAAGGGATTATGTATGTACAACCTGAATATGGCCAGTTAATAAGGGCATATGGTTTATGAGATGGGCATTTGGTAAATAAATCTTAGTTGGCCTTACGGCCTACCAATGGAGCAGTTGGTTTTTGAGATAGGTATTTGGTTTTACAAAAGGTAATTAAATCTTTAACCCTTTCTAGATGGTATGATATATGTACAACTTGAGTATGGTCAGTTAATACTTGCCCAGTGCTTCTCATCGTTGGCCTTACGACCTCCCTGTAGGAGCATATGGTTTTTGATATGGGTATTTTACTTTACTAAGCTTAATTAAATCATTAACCCTTTCAAGCTAGATAGTAGGATATATGTACAACTTGAGTATAGTCAGTTAATGCTAACCCAGTTCTTCTCATCAGTGGACTTACGACCCACCGGTGGGTCATTTGGTTTTACAAAAGGTAATTAAACCTTTGTAAAACCAAACTTTAACCCTTACATTCTAGACGGTATGGTATATGTACAACTTGAATATAGTCAATTAATCCGCAGTAATGCATAACACAAACCTTAAATTGCATTTCATTGCTCAGCACATAGAAGTTACATCAATATAGAAGAAAGTGCAATCTTGTTTTGTTTCGCTGCTGTCGTTGCATGCAGCCGATGAAAATCGTTTTGGGTCAGTGTGCAAAAATAAACCAGTTAGTGTGTTGTGTGAACAGTGAGTTGAAAAATCGTTATAAATATATTTTTGTAGTGTTTGATATTAAATTTATTTCAGAGTGACACATATCTTATTTATGTTGTTCAAAATGGTCCCATTGTTAACTATATCATATCCATCCTACTTTTCTTAAGATCCAGTATCCTGCATTTGATACCTACCTTTTTTTTGTTGTACTTAAATGAAACGAAATAAAGATTTCCTATTTCAATTACCTCAGAATTTACTTTGTCTGTTTATCATATTTAATATCTCCTTTTTTAAAATTTTTATTTACATTATAAGAGGCTATAACATGATGTAACCCATACAAAATACCATATGCAGTAAAAAATGGAAGTGGGTTCAAATACTGCTAATGCCTCCTGAAAGATTACTGTCAGTTGCACTTACTTGGGGGCTGCAAAAAAAAGGGATTAAGTGGAAGACCCTGAATGAAAGAGAGTGAAAGAGGTAGGCATGGTGTGGGAACTGAGTGGAATCAAGATCTTTCTTATAAGTTTGCAGTGAATGGCAACACAAACTGAAATCCTTATATGCCATTGGGTATGAAGTAGAATTATTATGAAGATGATGAAATATTAGTCATGGATCGAGGACACGAAATATTATTTTGAAATTTAATCCCGAATTAATTTAATAATTTATCTGAAAGTAAAATAGCCTGAAATTTATTTTCAAAAGCCTCCATGAAATCTTTACACATATATTCCGAAACCAAAGACAGCACAGAGGTTAGTATAAAGAAGTATATAAAGTGTATAAAGAAGTGCACAGTGGTTAGTAAAAAATGCCATTCTTTGAAAATAGACAATGAAATAATGTAATCTAAGCTATTCACAAAAAAATTCCAAAGTAAAATCTATATTTTATATCTTGGACTCGCAGACTGAAAGCCTTATACACCATTGGATAAAGTAGAATGATTATGAGGATGATGAAATATTAGTCAGGGATCGAGGACACCAAATATTTTGAAATTTAATCCTGGATTGATTTAATAATTTATCTGAAAGTAAAATAGCCTTAAAATTATTTTCAAAAGCCCTCATAGCATTTTTACATAAATATTCCGAGACCACAGATAGCACAGAGGTTAGTATAAAGAAGTGCACAGGGGTTAGTAAAAAATGTCATTCTTTGAAAATAGACAATGAAATAATGTAATCTAAGCAATTCGCAAAAAAATTCCAAAGTAAAATCTATATTTTATATCTTAGACTCGCAGACTGAAAGCCTTATACGTCATTGGGTAAAATAGAATGATTATGAGGATGATGAAATATTAGTCATGGATTGAGGGCACAAAATATTATTTTGAAATTTAATCCCGAATTAATTTAATAAATTATCTGAATGTAAAATAACCTGAAAATTATTTTCAAAAGCCCTCATGACGTCTTTCCATGTATATTCCGAGACCACAGACAGCATAGGGGTTAGTATAAAAAAGTATATAAAGTGTATAAAAAAGTGCACAGTGGTTAGTAAAAAATGCCATTCTTTGAAAATAGACAATGAAATTATGTAATCTAAGCTAGTCACAAAAAAATTCCAGTGTAAAATCTATATTTTATATCATTGGTATTGTTTTAACATGAATGATTAGTCAGGGATTGGGGACACAAAATTTTGAAATTTAAAAAAAAAAACTATAGAAAATATTTTATTTCAAAGCATGTCTTTTATAAATATTCCGAGACACCACAGTCAAGCGTAGTTTATGAAAAAAATAGCAAAAAAAAATTCCGTAATCATTAAAATGTCTGCATAATAAATTAAAAAAGCGGTAAATATACGGGAATAAGGAAAGAAAAGGACTGAAAGGGGAAAAAACTAAAATAAGCGAGAATCTCCCGTCTGGGCTGTCAAAATCACGCCTCACAGTCTCTACGGCTGCTTTACATAAACGACCAGCTGACGACATTAACATATAAATATCTGCGGCCGCCATTTTGGGTATACCCCGCTATTACTTTGAAAGAAGGGCCTAAGATAGAGAAGGGAGCGGGGAGGGGGAACTTTAATGTCCCTCTGGAAAGTGAATAGGGGAAAAACTAAAATCCTTATCTATTGTTGCGCTAAAAGAAGTGCTGTATGGGGCTTGACTTGCAGATGATTATTTACAGCTAGTGGGGGCAAGCAGAGGATAGATGGCATTGTAACCCGAAACATTTAAAAGCGTGTCTGCGTTTAAATGCCCCCATTTGCAAAGCAGCGAATGGAAAGATTGATACATACGCGAGCGAAATGTTTAAACTATTATGCAAATGGTTTTTAATTTTCACAAACTGAAATATTAGCCTGAAACTAGACGATAAGATTACAGAAAGAGAAATAGTCAGTCATTATGCTTGTCATATGAAGCTTGCATGTCTGAGTGGTTAACAATTCGATGAACTATAAGTGTCCCAGGGTGTCATGGCATTCTGAGATGCCACAAGCTTATGCCAAGGAAGCCTTTAAAAATTTGATTCAAAACCTTCAAAAATTCATTTTTTTTTTTTTTTTTTTTACGTTTTTAAAATCTTTAGACTTTTTTAATCGATTAAAAATTGAAGTATTCGACTTAGAATTATACTATTGCATTAAATAGATAGCCTTTGAAATAAAAACAAAAAATAAATAAATAAATAACTAAAAAATAAAAAAAAAAAAAAGATCATTTCTGAAAAGGATAACACTGTAAATAAGAAAAAAAAACTATTGCACTTTTATACAAATTTTCATAGTAAATAAATTATAACATTAGATGAAATTCTACCTATTTTTTTGCCATTGTATTTCATTTATATATATTTGAACTGTAATAAGAATCACTTAGCTCTTTTTAATTCAATTCCCTGTGAGAAATTTCTGATACTAAACACATTGTATGCTGGACACGTACTAGTAATTTTTCTGACGATTGATATTAAGCTGACAAATAGTACGTTTTCTGACGATTGAAATGAGCTTCAGGTACTAGAATTATTATTAACAACATGGTTTTTTTTTGAGGGTACAAAATAACGTATATACAGGAAAAGAGCCGAATGTTTTTGAACTACATAGATTCTAAAAATTTAGACAAATAAAACTAGTTTTACATCATGTTGCGGAACCACAGAACGGAAAAAATTAAAATATATACTACTATTCTATTTGATTTTTTATTATGATACTATTATAAATTTATCCAATAAAAAATATATTTTTGTTTACAAAAAATTACGGTTGTTTTTATATATTTCTAATTATATTTTTTATATATTTCAATATAAAATACGAAATATTCGTTAAAAATCAAATAACTTTCGATCTATTGAGATTTAACTAAATAACTAAATTTACTAGCAAAGCTTTTTAGCACAATTCCGCTGTGAAATGTACCCACACACAATGTGTTAAAAACTTAAAATAAGTGGTGAAAATAATTTTGTTTACAAAATTTAATAAAGCTACTCTGTAAGTCTGCACACAATGTGTCAGAAAGTTTTCCTATTTGTGAAACAATGCTTACTTTTCACTTTTCACAGATTTTCGAAGTAATTGTTTAAACATTTATGGCTACTCATATTTTGCCAGTAGTAGAATTCAAAGCGGACTCAAACTGAAAGTAATTTCTTCCAAATCTATTATAGTCCTCCAGTCCTAGGATTAAACCCTTCAGAGGAATGCAATTTTTTTTCCATTGAGATAATAAACAGAAAGTTGCAAAAACCACACAGTTGCAAATTTTTAATAGTACTATCCAAGGAGCACATGTCAGGAATGCTACGTGAAGTGTTGCTCTCGCTTTTCTCGGATTTTAAAAAGTAAACAAGCAGAAGATTTCCAGGCTAATCCTGTCATCACCAGAGATATCGTGTGAGAACTTCGAAGACATTGCGACCATAACCTATTTTACGTTCCATTCGCCATTTGAGCACGCGATCTTAGCCGTTCGTGCTTAGATCCGTTACACACTGGTTACGAGATCTGCGTTAGCTACTGAGCTACATTGTGTTACTGTGGCTCACAAAAAAAATAGGTTAGAGCTCAAACTCGAATATCTACAGGGAGAGAAAGAAAATGGTAGAAGGTTCCTATATAGATAGAAGCTACGGTAGCTCAGTTGGATAAAGCATCGATATCATAATATTTATCATGATTTTGATATAAATAGATATTCTAACTGATCATTAATGGCAGCTGGGAGCGCAAAATATGTTCTTTTTAGCAATGTACTCAAGTATCCAAATGATACCTCTGGAGGTAACAGGCCAATCCAGGGGGTCTTCTGCTTGGTCTCTGCTTCTAAATTATGAGGGTCCACTTTGTTTGCGTTGTCTTGGAGTACAGTTAGTTGCTTATATAATGGTTTCATAATAAAATATTCAAGAAATATTTGCGGTTCAGTAGTAGCGAATGCTATAAGAAGCAAGTGCCCTCGCATTTAAAAAATAACAATAACATAGTTTGATAGGTTATCCTGCATTTTATTATTGATTTCTATAAATACAAATATGAATACTTTTTTCCTGGATTTTGATTGGATAGTTACTATTTCTGCAATCCCGTGTAATCTTTATGCAAGGAGTTCGGAATGCATTTTACCATCACTTTACGAAATGCGAGCGCTCGGGGCTCCGTCAGCGTTTTAAAGGTTCCCGGAATAGGGTCGCCTCAGGCTTTATCATCTCTGAGCAATTAGCGACGGGAGATGCGAGTCTCAAAACGTGCGAGGAAAATCATCGAGATTTGTCATCTGCATCGATTCAGCCTGCAATGTTCCTGCGATATGAAATTTCTCTCTCCTCTAAACTGCCTTCCTTCGCGATAGCCGAATATATCAACCGCCGAAATTGCCAAGCGATATTGATTTCGCTATGCCTTTTGCATCGATGCCATCGGCCTGGTTTTGCTAGAGGAAAAGTTTGTCTGCCAGAGATTTGATAAGAAATTTTTTATGCTACATTTTGGCAAAATACTGTATTTTTTTCTATTCTATCTTTTAAAGATTATTTGAAACCATTGTAATGAAATCATTCAATATATAAAAAAATAACACAAATTTGTGTTAATTGATTGATATATATTGAATCAAGCCTCACACATGTTAATAGTAATTGAGAGAAGATGATTAAAGAAATATGGTAAAAGATGAGGAATTATTAATGACTCTTCACGGAGGTCTAAGATTGCTAGACGGAGATAAGAACTGTGTCTGCAAATGAGACACCATGGTAATGGTTGCTTATTCAGTTAAATCTCATAGATCGAAAATTATTTTAACCGACTTTTCGTATTTAATATTGAAATATATAATCATATATAAAAATAGAAATACATAAATAACAACCAAAACAGTAACAAGATTTTTGTAATAAAAAAAAAAATTTAGTGGATAGTATCATGAATATGAAAAATAAAATAGACATAGTAGT
>CM063506.1:133633511-133661011 GCA_032207245.1 Pardosa pseudoannulata | reverse complement strand
TTATTAGCCCTCGTGTTACAAAAAGTAGACCGTAGTGCTCCAAAACCAAACCAAAAATAGATTTAAGATACTCATAAATATTTATTCGGCAAAAAAATGACACATATTAATGACTTAAATATCTAGCCATATTTATTTAAACACAATTTATTTAACCATAGTTTTCATATCTATACACAAAACAGATTGAAATTCACTGTTTATTGTCTCTATAAATTTCATATTTGTTTTATTCTGTGCCTTCCATAATAACTTAGATTTAAGATAATCATCAATATATATTCTGCAAAAAAATGACTCCTATTAATTATTTAAATATCTAGCCATATTTATTTTAACACAATTATTTTTTACACCATCGTTATCATATCTATACTCAAAAAAGATTGAAATTCATTATCTCTTGCCCAATTAAATTTCATATTTGTTTTATTCTGTGCCTTCTATAATAACTTAGATTTAAAATATTCATCAATATATATTCGGCAAAAAATGAATCGCATCAATGACTTAAATATCTAGCCATATTTATTCAAACACAATTTTTTAACTGTCGTTATCAAATCTATACACAAAACAGATTGAAATTCACAGTTTCTGGTCTCTATAAATTTCATATTAGTTTTATTCTGTGGCTTCCATAATAACTTAGATTTAAGATAATCATCAATATATATTCTGCAAAAAAATGACTCCTATTAATGACTTAAATATCTAGCCATATTTATTTAATCACAATTAATTTTTTACACCATCGTTATTATATCTAAACCAAAAAAATTGAAATTCATTGTCTCTTGTTCCCATAAATTTCATATTTGTTTCATTTTGTACCGTTCATACTAACTTAGATTTAAGATATTCATCAATATATATTCTGAAAAAAATGACTAGCATTAATGACTTAAATATCTAGCCATATTTATTCAAACACAATTTTTTAACTGTCGTTATCAAATCTATACACAAAACAGATTGAAATTCACAGTTTCTTGTCTCTATAAATTTCATATTAGTTTTATTCTGTGGCTTCCATAATAACTTAGATTTAAGATAATCATCAATATATATTCTGCAAAAAAGTGACTCCTATTAATGACTTAAATATCTAGCCATATTTATTTAATCACAATTAATTTTTTACACCATCGTTATTATATCTATACAAAAAAATTGAAATTCATTGTCTCTTGTTCCCATAAATTTCATATTTGTTTCATTTTGTACCGTTCATACTAACTTAGATTTAAGATATTCATCAATATATATTCTGAAAAAAATGACTAGCATTAATGACTTAAATATTTAGCCATATTTATTGAAACACTATTAATTTTTTATACCATGATTATCATATCTATACACAAAAAAAGTTTGAAATTCATTGTCTCTTGTCTGTTTAAATTTCATATTTGTTTTATTCTGTGCCGTCCATAATAACTTATATTTAAGCTATTCATCAATATATATTCTTCAAAAAATGACTCGCATTAATGACTTAAATATATAGCCATATTTATTTAAACATAATTTTTAACACCGTCGTTATTATATCTATACAAAAAAAATGAAATGCATTGTTTCTTGTCCCTTTAAATTTGATGGTTGTTTCATTCTGTACCGTACTTAGATTTAAGCTATTCATCAATAAATATTTGGCAAAAAATAACTCGCATTAATGACTTAAATATTTAGCTATATTTATTGAAACACAATTTTTTACACCGTCGTTATTATATCTATACAAAATAATTTTAAATTCGTAGTTTCTTGCCTCTTTAAATATGATATGTGTTTCATTCTGTACCGTCCATTCCAACTTAGATTTAAGCTATTCATCAATATATATTCGGCAAAAAATGACTCGCATTAGTGACTTAAATATCTAGACATATTTATTTAAATACAATTTTTTACACCATCGTTATTATATCTATACAAAAAAATTGAAATTCATTGTCTCTTGTCCCCTTAAATTTCATATTTGTTTTATTCTGTACCTCCCAAACTAATTTAGATTTAAGATACTCATCAATATATATTCTGCAAAAAAAAGTGACTCGTAATAATGACTTAAATATCTAGCCATATTCATTTAAACACAATTTTTTACACCATCGTTGTTACACCTATACCAAAAAAATTGAAATTCCTTGTCTTTTGTCCCTTTAAATTTCATACTTGTTTTATTCTGTGACGTTAATAATAAATTAGATTTAAGATACTCATCAATATATATTCTACAAAAAATGTCTCTTATTAATGATTCAAATATCTAGCCATATTTATTTAAGCACAATTAATTCTTTACACCATTGTTATCACTTGTGTAGAAATATATTGAAATTCATTGTGTCTTGTGCCCTTTGATTTCATGTTTGTTTCATTCTGTACCGTCCATATTAACTTAGATTTAAGATACTCATCAATATTTATTCGGCAAAAAAATGGCACGTATTAATGACTTAAATATCTAGCCATACTTATTTAAACACAATTAATTTCTTACACCATCGTTATAATATCTATAAAAAAAGGGAAAATCCGATACATTATTTTATGCACTTTCATTCCCAAGGATTAGTGGTAACATTGGGGAAAGCAGCAGCAAATGATTTACTTCTCTGGAAACGGGGCTCAATGACTTCTCATCCCACTCTTTAATTCCCAGGGTAGATAGCCTCGTTCCTCCTGCAATCACAGACTTAATCCCTCTAACCTCCCTCCCGTCTTTTAATCGGGGAACGCGGCACGTCGCCACAGGACGACTTCTGGGATGCTAATGAGATTTACCAGAGACAGGGAACCGGGGAGTCCTTTTATAGGGAAGAATTTCCCGCCGATAAGACCAAGATAAAGACAGTTTAAGCCTAGTTAGTGACCTTAAGGCAACACAAAAATAAACAGAAACAAAATGGTCCAAAGCTATGTATTTGAAATACGGTCGAAATATAAAACGAATTAAGTCTATTCCGCAAAAGGAGATCTTATAAAGGTATCAAAAACATAAACTCTGAATATATAAACGTAAAAAACATTTATTAAGTTTTTTTATATACTCGATTTGTTGTTGTTGTTTCTCATGCCACTTGGACAAACCAAGCACGGTTGAGTCATAGGCTATTCGTATTAAGGCAAAGGGGTGGACATTTCGTTTTAATGAGCACCATTAAGGTGAAAGAACGACTTTGCTCAAGTAGGCCCTCGTAATTTCGAAGCAGGGACCAAGCAGAAGACCGATACACTTGACCTGCCACCCCCAGAGGTATTGATTAAGAACTTGAAGGATATTGTGACCACGAACCTTTAACTCACCGTTGAGGGTTCGGATCCCCAACCGGCTTAAGATCCGCCGTGTTTATCTAAGTCAAGAACCGCCTAAATTTCAGAAGCATAAAATATTCAGGAAATTCAGTATATGCATTAAAATAAAGGATATTGGTTTACTTTATGCTCATATATTTTAAATCATTCCCACCTTTTCCAAACCATCGTCCTCTTTACAAGAAAATCTTGGTCCTCTTTACAAGAGTCTTGGTAACTCAGTCAGTAAAAACAACGCTCTCATAACTGGAGGGTTGTGCGTTTGGATCCTAAGCCGGCAGTGTCAGCCGTGTTCTTTAAAGGTGACTGGAACACGTAAAATAGGTTCGTGGTCACAATGTCCTCCAAGTTCTCAATCAATACCTCTGGAGGTGGCAGGCCACGTCAATGGGTCTTTTGCTTAGTTCCTGTTTCAAAATTACGAGGACCTACTTCAGCGAAGTTGTTCTTTCGCCTTAATGGTGTTCATTAAAACGAAAGGCGTACTCCTTGGCCTTAATAGCTTTCAGGATCAATCGTGCTTGGTTTGTCCAATTGGCATGAGAAACAAAAAAACAACAACAGGGGAGAGTCAGTCAAGTTATTTGGTGAAAATAAGATCTGTGGCATCACCGTGGCTGGCACCAGAAATGCAAATTTCTGCATGTGGCCACGCCCGCTTTCCGCAGCCGTATGCGCTTTAAATTCAGGGCTTAGCAGAGCCCTGAAGAAGTGAAGCGTTTGCACGTTCCAGCAGTTTTTCCCTCCGAAGGCTAGCACTTTCGACTCTCCGGCAGTTCATTCGATCAACAGTACGAGCTTCCCACCTTTAACGCCCGCTACTGATCTAAACTTTCTGTAACGTTGTACAGCCTTTATTTTTTTATGTTTTTGCGGTTTAAATAAACCTCCTGTTAAGTTTAAAGAATCAGCGTGGATTTATTCCTTCATTTTTTATGGAGTCAAGAGGGAGCAATAACCAGTCGTCATACCTTCATTGGTGACTTCCCTTCAGTCTCATCAGCGCATGCTCTTTAGTATTATTTCTTGTTTACATTTTGATATGACTGTAACATGATACATTAGAGTTAAATTGTGTGTACATTAAGTAAGATTGTGTCTAACTCCAAATTATAAATATGCAAAGTAATAAAATTTTCAACCTTTAGATTTGATTAATTTCAGTAAGTTCGTAGGAAAGTTTCACAATGTGTCCAACTAAAAGAAAAAATATGAAATATACTCTATCATTTTGTTTATGTCATTTCTAGGGATATAAAACAACTCAAATACTTTCATGTTCATTATTTTTCTGCAGTCAGATATTAAAGCTGTTTTGTCACATTGTATATTATGTATATAAAATATCAAAGTTTATTCTACTTACTTTACTGACGACTCTTCAATACTAATAAAATTATTTTTTCGTATGTTTGGATATATAGCATAATATAATTTTAGAACTTAGCCACTCTAAGCATAATTACATTTTTTAATTTGGGTAATTCACCATTACAGTAGAACCTCAATATAACGACCGCCTATGGGTATGGTCGTTGTAACGAATTGAAAAAGTAATAAAAAAAAATTGTGCAAAGAAATGATGCAACAGTACATACATAGAGAACACTTCTATTTATTTGTATTTCCATTACTGAATGTTTGAAAAAAAGTCTTTGATTGACGCCTGTTTCAAGTTCATTTAGGAATTTTTCATTATCACTGATTCCATATCCGTTAGATTTTGAAGGAAATTATCAGAATTAAATTGTCCTTTAAAATATTGAAGCAAGACACTGATTGCACTGAAGGCTTCTTTTTCATTCACTTTTTCAAAAGTTTGGACAATTTCTTCTCCGTCGTCGGAATCGCAGATTTCTTCATTTCCGGTTATACGGGCAATAAAATAGTCCTCATTCAAATTTTCTCCGCAACACTGTAAAGTTTCGTCTACCACAACAAACTTAACAAAAGATAATTGAAGATTTAGTTATCCCCTTTTCGCCATGCCCCTACCCTTCATTAAGCAAACACAAAGAAAGGAGTACAGGTTTCTTGATTGGTTTGGTTTGGTTTGGAGTGTTACGGTCTACTTTTTGCAACACGAGGGCTAATGAGACCGGGACCTACAGCTTAAAGCCGATTCCGAGTGGCTACGAACATCAATACCACTGTGGGATACAGGTTTCTTAAGTTGCACCACAGTACAATAGTTTTGAAATATCCAACTTGCTCAAGAGTTCTGCGGATTAGAAATGCCGGTCGTTCTAACAAAAAATAATTCGCTTGGGGCCGTTGTAAGGATTCAAAATTAACATTATTCCTATGGTAAAATAATTGGGACTTTTTAAGATGATCGTTCTAACGAAGAGGTCGTTAAAAAGATATTCTACTGTATTTTATTGTAAAATACTCTGTTAGAAATCTAATTTAGAATCCATTTTGTCCGACAATGTAAAGCACGCGCGTGCTGAATAGATCTCTGTTTCATCAAATAACTTACTTGGCTGCATCTCTCCTTCGTGAACCATGTTCTATGAATAAGTGCATAGCATTCTGTTTTTGGATACATACAAAAATAACTACTTTTCAATTTTCGATGGAACCCAGATAGTGCTCAATTCTGCAGCACAAATCGCACTTTAAATGCATTTACCTGCAACTACTTTCTTCACCCTGGGAATGTCTTTTCCTGGAACAACCCTAACCTTATACAAAAATCACTACAGGGGGAAGTCGATAAAATCTCTCCCAATCCTTTTAAAAAGGATTTATCCCTTTTCTTAACTTGTTCGATTATTCCCTATTTTGTTCTTTAATCCGCGTCTTCACTCACATAGAAGGCAAGCCCCCTTCTTAAGCAGTTAAGACTCTAATCCTGACACCTTATAAATGGAGCAAATGTAACACATCGAGAAAAAAGAACGTTTTGGGGATGTAACAGGATTTATCCCGATTTTAGGGTGTCTATGAGTGTTTATATAAAAATTTCTAGCAGCTTTCAACAGCTAAAAATTTACAGAATGTCGAATGATTTTCTTCTTGAGATCTACGTTAATCTGGTGGTATAAATTATGGTTATTAATTGAGCTTCATGGTATCTGTAAAAATTAAATCTGTAATTTGTACTCCTATGATATTGCGTTTGATTAAAAGCTTTTATTATTGTTTTTTTTTTTCATTCTTCATTTCTGTTTGTCTTGGGCCACTGAAAACAAATTGAATCAAAGAACCGACAATAAAACTAAAAATGTTTTTTAACTAAAAACTTATAGACATAAATTGTTGTTCTGCCAGAAAAAAGCAGCAGCTTCATATTTACGGTAGTATCTACATTTACGGTATTACGGTACTATATTTACGTAGTAAACTTTACTCATTACAAATATCAATACAGATCAATGAATTCATGTTACAATAATATGTGAAAATACATTACAATATTTATAATATATACAAGACACTATTTACAAAGACTGAACATTAAGTCAAAGGCCTTAATCAGAAATGATGCGTATGACGTCAATCTTCGACAAATCAAAACGAGGCAACAGCTTTAGTTGTTATTGCGTAATCACCACATTACCAATGCAAGCGAAGATATTGGGTATAAAAGCAGACCAAATTAGGAGACAGAAAATCCACGACTTGTATAATCCACGCTCCGAATTAAGTTCATGGATGAAAATATAGGAATATTAGCGCTTATTGTCCGGTCCTAGTGTATCTATGTCGTCTGTTATATTAGGCATTATTTTTCGGTCTCTTCGTTCAGTCTGCTTTCTCATCCACTAAATTCATTCGCACTGACAATGAAACTCATAGATACAAAATAGCTGTCTGTGTTAAATATTCTTCCGTTCGTGTATATATTGTGTCTTTGTATATACTGTTATAGCAATATGTAGTTTAACTCACATCAAAATCAAAAACGAATATAATTCCTACGTTCATTCTTTAGCAAAAGTCACATTCTGGTCATTCATAAATACCCCTATTCTTCCGTTCAACCATCATCAATAGAATTATGATTAAACCTAATCTATACTCCAACGCTTCATCTGTGATGCAGTTTGGAACTAACTATATTACTAATGCGAGTGAAGATGTTAACTATAAAAGCAGACTAAATTAAGAGAGAGAAAATCCACGCCTTATATAATCCACGCTCCAAATTAAGTTCATGAAAAAAAGCATACGAATATTATTGTCCGGCCTTATTATATGTAAGTCGTCTGTTATATTAGGCAACGATTTTAGGTCTCTTTGATCAGTCTACTTTTCCAGCCACTAAATTCGTTCGCACCGACAATGAAACTCGTAGATACAAAATAGCTGTTTGTGTTCGATATTTTTCTATTCGTGCATATATTGTCTTTGTATATATTGTTATTGCAATACATAGCTTAACTCACATCAAAATCAAAAACGAACATAATTTCTACTTTCATTCTCTAGCAAAAATCACATCCTGGTCATTCATAAATACCACTAGGCTTTCGTTCAACCATCATCAACACAATTATGATTAAGCCTAATCTGTAATTGAACGCTTCATCTGATTCGCAGTTTGAAACGAGTTATATTACCAATGCGAGTGAAGATATTAACTATAAAAGCAGACTAAAATACGAGACAGAAAATCTACGCCTTATATAATCCAAGTTCCGAATTAAGTTCATGGAATAAAGCATATGAATATTATCCAGCCATAGAATATGTAAGTCATCTGTTATATTAGGCATTGTTATTCCGTCTCTTCTTTCAGTGTACTTTTTCTACCATTAAATTCGTTCACACCGACAGAAAACTCGTAGATACAAAATTACTTTCTGTGTTCAATATTCTTCTATTCGTGCATATATTGTGTCTTTATATATTGTTACAGCAGTCTGTATCATAACTCACATGAAAATCAAAAATGAACATAATTTCTACGTTCACTCTCTAGCAAAAATCACATCCTGGTCATTCATAAGTACCACTATGCTTTCGTTCAACCATCATCAACACAATTATGATTAAGCCTAATCTATACTCGAACGCTTCATCTGAGTTGCAATTTGGAACGAGCTATATTACCAATGCGAGTGAAGATGTTAACTATAAAAGCAGACTAAAATACGAGACAGAAAATCCATGCGTTATATAATCCACGCTCCAAATGAAGTTCATGAAAAAAAGCATATGAATATTATTTTCCGGCCTTAGTATATGTAAGTCGTCTGTTATATTAGGCATTCGTTTTCGATCTCTTTGATCAGTCTACTTTTTCAGCCACTAAATTTTTTCTCATCGACAATGAACCTCGTAGATACAACATAGCTGTCTGTGTTCAATATTCACCTATTAGTGCATATATTGTATCTTTGTATATATTGTTATAGCAGTCTGTAGCTTAACTCACATCAAAATAAAAAACGAACATCATTTCTACTTTCATTCTCTACCAAAAGTCCCATCCTGGTCAATCATAAGTACTATTAGGCTTTCGTTCAACCATCTTCAATACAATTATGATTAAGCCTAATCTGTAATTGAACGCTTCATCTGATTCGCAGTTTGAAACGAGTTATATTACCAATGCGAGTGAAGATATTAACTATAAAAGCAGACTAAAATACGAGACAGAAAATCTACGCCTTATATAATCCAAGTTCCGAATTAAGTTCATGGAATAAAGCATATGAATATTATCCAGCCATAGAATATGTAAGTCATCTGTTATATTAGGCAATGTTTTTCGATCTCTTCTTTCAGTCACTAAATTCATTCACACCAACGGTGAAACTTGTAGATACCAAACAGCAGTCTGTGTTCAATATTCTTCTATTTGTGCATATATTGTGTCTTTGTATATATTGTTATAGAAATATGTAGCTTAACTCACATCAAAATCAAAAATGAATACAATTTCAAAGTTCATTCTCCAGCAAAAGTCACATCCTGGTCAATCATAAGTACCATTAGGCTTTCGTTCAACCATCATCAATACAATTATGATTAAGCCTAATCTATACTCCAACGCTTCATCTGTGATGCAGTTTGGAACTAACTATATTACTAATGCGAGTGAAGATGTTAACTATAAAAGCAGACTAAATTAAGAGAGAGAAAATCCACGCCTTATATAATCCACGCTCCAAATTAAGTTCATGAAAAAAAGCATACGAATATTATTGTCCGGCCTTATTATATGTAAGTCGTCTGTTATATTAGGCAATGTTTTTCGATCTCTTTGATCAGTCTACTTTTTCAGCTACTAAATTCTTTCCCATCGCCAACTAAACTCGTAGATACAAAATATCGGTTTGTGTTCAATATTCTTCTATTCGTACATATATTGTGTCTTTGTATATATCGTTATAACCGCATGTAGCTTAACTCACTTAGAAATCAAAAATGAACATAATTTCTAATTTCATTCTCTAGCAGAAGTCACATCCTGGTCAATCATAAGTACCATTAGGCTTTCGTTCAACCATCATCAATACAATTATGATTAAGCCTAATCTATACTCCAACGCTTCATCTGCGTTCAAATAAAAGAAACAAACGCAATACTTCCTGTGTGATAATCCATAAATTGTCTATAAAATAATTTTCATCTTAGAACGGAGACTTGAAGTTTTTCCACTTTAGTTTCCATAATATACTAGAACTATCAATTGTTCTGTGGTGTGCTTGTAATTATTTCCTCTCGACTCATGAGTGAATAGCGTGAGTAGAAAGTAATATCGTGATCATCCACAAACTACATGCAAATATGCAATCGCTTAACAGGCCTTAATCGTGATTTAAACTTTATCAATGCTCGAGAATATCATGCGAATACTCCATGGAGTTACTCTGTGATTTTCTAGTCATTATTAAACCTGAGTTATCGTGTAAGCCCATTTAGGTGCACAGTCACATCGTGATCATTTATAAATCCGGAAAGCACTCTTTTGTTTGACCATTATCGATAAAAGTATCATAAGATCTTATCTATACTCGAGTACTCTATTAGAGTAAAGTTCCGAAAGATGGCTGAATGGGTAGGGCACTTCTTTTCAGTACTGGAGTTCGCAGGTCTGAATCCCGCTGATGGCATGGATTGTTCGTAACGATTCAGAATTGGCCTAGGACCCGATCTCATTAACTTTCCTACAGCAAAACAGTAAACCGTAACTTCCCAAACCTAATTATCTGCCATTAGTGCAAAAATTAAATGCATCACCTTTTCATTTATGTGGTCATTCATAAATTATATACAAAGTAACTTTCATTTCAGAACAGTCATTAATCCGAAAGACAAGCTTGAGTTTTCCCCTTTTAATTTCAGCAACATTCGTTTTAGCGATTGCTCTGTACTTTGCTTGGTTTCATTCATGAAGATTCATGTTAATATTATTAGTAAGTAGAAAGTCATGTTATGATCATTCGTAACCGACACACACATGCGAGAATGTGAAGTGTGTCGGTTACATATGATTAACTTGTTCCCCCTATTGCATCAGCATGATCGGTGTAGAACTGATTTACATATGATTAACTGATGTCAATACTCCAGCACTCCTTGCGATTATTCCATGGGATTACTTTGAAGTTTACTGATCATTATTTCATCTGAATTCGCTAATAAGACACTTGAGGGAATAAGCAAAATCACATTATGGTCATTCATGACTTCCTCCAAAGTATCTCCAGCACTTCTCCGGACCAAATCATGATTAAGTGTTCCGGCACTCGTTACGACTATTCCATGGGGTTATTCAGAAATTTACTTGTCATTTTTCCCCCTGGAGGCTTATTCTGGACGTTGCGATTCGGTTTGAACATTTTCTGTGATGTCATTTTGACGTCAGCTTGATCGTTTGCAAGCAAAATGTCTGCAAGCTGACATTAAAGTGACGTCACAACTGACGTTCGAACCGAACCGAAACTTCCAGAGTAAAGGCCCTGGTTTCACTAATAAGACAATTCAGGGAATAAGCAAAATCTCATTATGGTCATTCACGACTGGCTCCGAAGTATCTCCAGCACTTCTCTGACCCTAATCGTAATTAATTGTTATCCGTACTCCAGAATTTTTTCAAAATATTCCATGGGGTTATTTTCTGAAGTTTGCTGATGAGGTTTCCACCTCGATTCGCTAATAAATCATTTGGGTAAATAAGAAAAATCACTCCATGGTCATCCCCAACTGCTGCACAAACACAGTTTCACTTAGCTATCACCAATACAATTATGATTAAGGGCCAGTCTCACCAAAGTCGTTTAAAGTCTAACCGCGATTAACCCATGGCTCCAACCAATGTTATGACTCAATTCTCCGTTTAAACAGAGATTAATTGCGGGTCGCAGTTAAAAGATTTTGATGAGACCGGCCCTAAGCTACATTAATCCATGCATTTGCGCAAAAAACCAAATGTACTATCACTACAATTCTCCTGTGGTTATTCACAAATCATGCACAAACTAATTTTCATTTTACAACCGTCATTAATCCTGAAGAGATACTTGAGCTTTTTCCTTTCGATTTCAGCAACATATTAGTTTTAACGATTGGTTAGTAGTTAGCAAGGTCTTATTTCATCTAGATTCACGTGAAGTCATTAGTAAATAGAAAGTCGTATCGTGGTCTTCTATAACCGACACGAAATTTTATGAATAAACCTGTATGTCGGTTAATCATCATTAAGGGCTAGTCTCACCAAACTCGTTTAAAGGCTAATCGAAATTAATCCATGGCTCCAGTCAATGGAGGGTAACAATTCTCTTCTTAAACAGAGTTTAATCGAGATTAGCCGTTAAACGACTTTAGTTACACCTTAGCCTTATCAATACCCCAACACTCCTCCGACCATGATTAAGTCTTTACCAGTACTCCAATCCTTGCAACTATTACATAGAGTTACTCTGAAGTTTACTGGTAATTATTCCACCTAAATTCACTACATAAGACATTTCGGTGAAGAAGAAATATCACACCATGGCCCCTTACTCTGGACGTTGCGAGTCAATTCGCACTTTCTTTGGGACGTCACTTTCACGTCAGATTCATCGTTTGCTCACATAATGTCCACAAGCTGGAGTCAAAGTGACGTCACAACGAACGTTCGAACCAACTTGCAACTTCAGAGTAAGCCCCATGGTCATTCACATCTGACCGACAAGTATATTTTCTCTTAAAACTCACCAATACAATTATGATTAAACCTTAAATCCAGTCATCAGCGCAAAAACCAAATTCACCAGCGTGACACTTCTCATGTGGTCATCCATAAATTATCTGCAAATTAACTTTCATCTTAGGGCAGCCATTCATCCAGAAGAAAGACTCTAATTTTTTTTCCCCTTTTAATTCCAGCAACTTGTTAGCTTTTGCGGTTGTCCCTCACCCCCACCTCTATCTCTTGGGGTATATTGTGCGTAGAATTAAACAAGACAGGGTGGCCTGGGCAGTGATTGATTAAGACCGCCTTTCCCTGATTGAAAAGGGGGAGGTTGCGAAGCAGCCCCCCCCCATACACAAAGTAAATGAACTCCAGGGATCTCGGGGAAAAGGTCCGGCGGAGCAGAAATAAAAGAAATAGTTTCTATTGTTTCCCTCTATTGTGATGATTAGTTCCTATTAGTGGCGTAGATCGAGATAGCAAGCAGAAAACTGGTAGGTTATTCGTTACGACCTATGCATGGTCAAAGCCGCTTAAAAATAAAGGTACATGTACACTCACAATCACACGCATTTAAAGATATTTATATTTTTATAAATATATCTGTGTTTTTATAATTAGTGTCAATATGTATATATATTTATGTGCATTTAATAACAATTTCACCAAACTATATATATATATATATATATATATATATATATATCACTTTAAATGCCATACTGTGTTATTATCTTCGTTTCAAAGTTAGAATTGCATATGACAGGGGTTACCTCAAAGGCTCTCGCAGGCGTGTGATACGGACCTTACTCAGCTAAAATATGTGCGTGAAATATGGTAAACTTAAATTATGCATTACAAGAAAATTAGCTGTGTACCAAGAAAGTACAGAATCACAACTCTGTAGCTGATGCTATCACCTAGAAGTCATATTACAAGACACTTCAACTAAACGGATTTCCATAACACCACTAGGTGGCGTTGTAATGTAATTTCTTGGTGGCCGCTAGAGGGCTTTTGACATAAAATCTATATAAATTTGCGGTTGTCCCTCACCCCCACCTCTATCTCTTGGGGTATATTGTGCGTAGAATTAAACAAGACAGGGTGGCCTGGGCAGTGATTGATTAAGACCGCCTTTCCCTGATTGAAAAGGGGGAGGTTGCGAAGCAGCCCCCCCCCATACACAAAGTAAATGAACTCCAGGGATCTCGGGGAAAAGGTCCGGCGGAGCAGAAATAAAAGAAATAGTTTCTATTGTTTCCCTCTATTGTGATGATTAGTTCCTATTAGTGGCGTAGATCGAGATAGCAAGCAGGAAACTGGTAGGTTATTTGTTACGACGTATGCATGGTCAAAGCCGCTTAAAAATAAACGTACATGTACACTCACAATCACACGCATTTAAATATATTTATATTTTTATAAATATATCTGTGTTTTTATAATTAGTGTCAATATGTATATATAAATATATTTATGTGCGTTTAATAACAATTTCACCAAACTATATATATATATATATATATATATATATATATATATATATATATATATCAATTTAAATGCCATATTGTGTTATTATCTTCGTTTCAAAGTTAGAATTGCATATGACAGGGGTTACCTCAAAGGCTCTAGCAGGCGTGTGATGCGGACCTTACTCAACTAAAATATGTGCGTGAAATATGGTAAACTAAAATTAAGCATTACAAGAAAATTAGCTGTGTACCAAGAAAGTACAGGATCACAACTCTGTAGCGGATGCTATCACCTAGAAGTCATATTACAAGACACTTCAACTAAACGGATTTCCATAACACTACTAGGTGGCGTTGTAATGTAATTTCTTGGTGGCCGCTAGAGGGCTTTTGACATAAAATCTATATAAATGACTACACCTGGAAGGGACGGCAGGTTGGGAACTCTTTTCCTGTGCATAATGGCTCCCAGAATCTGTAGTTTGCTATGCAACCAGATAGGTGGCGCTGTTTTGAGTTAGTTGGTGGCCGCTAGAGGGCCTAATGACATAGAAAATGTATAAAAGTAGCTACACCTAGAAGGGAGGTTTGAAGTCTGTGGATCTCCTGTTGCTGTAATTCATTGGTTAAAGATACCATTACAAGCGAATTAAATTTGTATTTTCTGCTATTTATTTCAAACAATGTTTAAAAGAAAAAAAAAAAAAAAAAATACTAGATTGTTTGTCATTAATCAATAGATTTTGTACTTATTTATGTTTTTTTAAATCAATACTTATTTTTAATTTGTGTTCAAGAAAAATTTTTATTTTTTTCTACTTTTTAAATTTTTGCTCTACTATTAATAATCAGATAGTATTCCAGTTTAATTTCTTACAATAAAGTTTTCTCATACCAGTGATAAAGTATTACCGGGCGTAAGGTGTATAAGGAACCATATAAATTTAATTCTTTGGTACACAGTACAGAACAGCATCTAATGTATATTTCTTGTTAGTTAATTTTTTCAAAAACCAAATAAATTATAACATTATTCAATCAAAAATTTTGTAATAAAAAATTTAAACTTAGATTTGTTTGTCTTTTCAATATACATATTTTAAGCCGAAATTTATGTCTTGTTAGGTCAGTTTGCAAAAGAATTGTTGATAGCTGCTCAGTTAAGAAGGACCTGTGTTTTAAAAATAATTGTATCTGCTGAATACAAAGATTTGTAACAATTTTTTCTCTAGTACAAACTTTGACATTCTAAGCCAAATTTTAGAGAGATTTCACAAATCATTTATGTTTAATGTTTTTTCTTAACACTATATTTACCAGCAATTTAAATATACAAGGAATTGTAGAACCAGCCATTTTTACTGTTTTGGTAAATCTAGTGTTGAATCAAAGCCTTATTATTATATATGAGTCTTAACATTGAAGTACTTTAAGTAATTACTTTGCATTTTTTCTTTATATAATAAATTCTCACATAAGCATTATGTCAATAGCAGAAGTTCTGTAGACTTTGTAAACTTGTTTATTTAGTTGCTAATTTGTATAATTAATAATTTATAACTATGGTAGGACTCTTAACACATTCTCGATCTCCAACAGGAATTCAATTCATTTGAAAATCGATTCCTGGTTGCCACTCAAGGGAATTCATGTCTTACAATTTCTGTTTCTGAATGCGGCAACATGTACGTAAGAAACTGTATGTAAGGAAAATAGGAAGAAATGGAAGAAATATCTACATTATTTTGTTTTGATATATCAATTTCTTATTTTAACCTGTCAATTACTATTAAATTTTTATGGTTGCCTCAACGATTCAAGTTTGTGGCAACCAGCTTCAGAATTTCCTTATTTCTTCCAATACGTACAACAGTTCAACACTTTTAAAGAAAATTGACTTCAGTATACATTTACCTCGTTCAACGGACAACTGTCAATACAAGAGATAAAATAAAAATGCAAAAGGTAGTATTACAAACCCAAAACTTGCCATTCGAGAATGTTTTATAACAGCACATGAAACACCACAGTGCGGTTCTCATAGATTTCATGTGTAGCCACCTAGGGTATGTACATATTTTTATGAATAAGAAAATTACACCAGGTTTCAATTATATTCAAGCAAATATTATTGATATCATTATGAAGTAAACATCTTTTATACCTGATTACTTTTATTGCTCGTACTATGAAATATAAATATAATCCTCATATCATATAATATGAAATAAGATATAATAATAGGATATCATATAAGATATAATAATAGAATAATAAAATAATAAGAAGGATAATATGATAAGCATTTGGTTTGGTTTGGAGCACTACGGTCTACTTTTTGCAACACGAGGGCTAATGAGACCGGGACCTACTGCTTAACCCCTTCCGGTATGATTTAATAATGAAAAACTGTGCATGAAATAACCATTTAATTTTTATTTAAAAAACTTGTTTAATTTTATAATTCTTGCATATTCTTAATTAAAATCCACTTTTTACATAGTGTTAAATAATATCAGAAACAGTAAAATTAAGAAAATATCAAAGCAAAACATTAATAAGGTATACAGATAATTGTCTTCAAGCTAGTGGTACTTTTCAAAACAAAGTGCAAAGGAATTCTTAATTGTTTACACCGCCAAGTAGTCTCACTTTTAATTTGATTCTTGTAACACACGGCATTTCTTAGTAGGTTTTCTTTTATTCTGACGCATTAATTTGGCAATGACTTGTACTAAGTAAACAATATGCAATAGTGACTTGTGATTTTCACAAGTGATAAAAGTGTTGCCAAATTCAGTACACTAGAAATTTTAAACTAAATTAATTATCATATTTAACAGTAACTTTAATCGCATGACGAGTGTAGCTCGTCATTGTGCGGTATGGAATGAAAAACTAATGACGAGCTAGACTCGTCATTTTACCGGTAGGGGTTAAAGCCGATTCCCAACGGCTACGAACATCCATGCCATAGTGGGATTCGAACCCACGAACTCCGATTCCGAAGGCCAGCACCTTAACCAATTGGCCAACGTTTGGATCATAAACAAAATTGATTTAGAATATTTCAAATGAAATATTTTAAATATATATTTAAAATATTTTATAATATTTAGAACAAAATATATTTTGTTCAACCATTCGTTAATTGACTCAATGCAAGGTGTGTTTTGTCAAATTTAAATAATCAATCAGCGTTTTGTTTACATTTATAGTTCAAACACCAAAATACTTAGTATTTTCAAACTTAATATAAAGCGATTTATAGTTTTTTAAATTGCTTTTGTGCAGTAAAAAAATTAAAACAAATAATAAAACCACCACATAAAGACTAAATACGATAATTATAGGAATGTGACGATAATGCGCTGCATATTTTTCTTTCCACAATATGATTATCGATACTCTGTTGCGTTATTCGTCAACTAATTCCTAGCTCCAGAACGTGCAATCGTGTTTTGTAAATTTGAAGCAGGTATTTTTTATGTCTTGAATACATTGATAAAATGAGCAGTTGTGACAAATATAGTGAAGAAGAAATACTCGCTGACAATTATCTGACTTTTCTTTAAAATCGTAGACATTTTTGTGATTTCGTAAAAATATTGTTTCTTTTTGTTAAATAATCATATAGTATATATTAAAGAGTAAAATAAAAAAAGTTTCGTTCTTAAAAACAAAGTAGTTTTCGATTTACTGCGATTTTTATAACTAAACTTTCGCTCGATTCACGAAAAACGCCTGCTGCACAAGTAAGTTGGCTGTGAAGTATACCCGCATGCCAAGTGTTAAGGGATTAAAAACGAAGCCTGGTGAAATTTCAATCTTATTTTAAGCAACAAACATATATTATTAGACTGTCAGCAATTATATATAGCGAAATTTTTAAAAGTAATCCTGAAAATCCTAAACTTTCAGTACCATATCCTTTTACCTTTCGTTTTGATTCTAAAGGCAGTAATTGCGTTTTAAACACCCCGCTTGAGTAAACAAACAATCGGGGCCCATTGCTGTTTCTAGATAAACACTCGCAGATAAAGAGGTCTTTGTAACGCCTGAATATCCCTACAGTGAATCGATTAAATTCCCGTCTCATCGATGACATATCTTCTGTGGGAGGATATTAAGCCTCGCTCCACTCAACACTGCTGTGGAGCGTGAGTGGCGAGAGAGGCTTAGAAAATTAACTCCCATTATGGGACACGTCAGGTAGTTTGATGCATGCTTGTGTAGGGCTGGCAGTGTGTATACAATCCCGCGTAACAGGCGGCCGCTCCACTAGTGCGCGATATAGTAATGGATTCTGTTTAAATTTGTTTCCTTAGCCGTAATTATAGATGCCGTCCCAATTAAACTTCGAGGGGACAGGAAACCCCTCGACAGCGGATATCGACAAATATTTGGATTGCTTAGTTTTTAAGTTTGCAGATTGCAAATTTCAGAGACTGTATAGGAAGAAAGAAATATCTATATTCCATTGTTTGTTTGAAATGCAATAAAAATCAAGCAGGAATAATATAAGGTAAGTCTCATAAAGTGATAAGGCATGAGTTCCAACGTATTCAGTGAACAACTGAAAAAAATTTGTTATAGATATTTCTAAAATTTTGAGGGATCACTGTTTGGTTTGGTTTGGAGCACTATGGTTTATTATTTTGCTTATGAGAGATAATGATACTGAGACCTATTGCTTAAAGTCGAATTAAATGCGCGCAAGTTGAAAAAAATTTTCATTTTTAGTACAATGAAAGATTTTATAGTGTCCTTTAAAGCTATGATATTAAATACAAATAATGTATAGTTATATAGGTTCTAATTCGAATATTCCAATGGAGTTTGTTTCAAGCGATTGAGAAATGTCCAAATATTTTTAAAATGTAGAAATCAGAAAATTGAATTTTTGAAGGTTTAAAGGTGATGGACGAACTTAACACTTGGTTTACGGACGTTTCTCATATACCTATCTATACTAACACGCGTCAATTTGTCGCATGAACGAATGCATATAAATATATACTATAATTAAAAAATGAAAATATGAGATAATATTGAGGTTTACAATAATATTGCTAATTCAAAAAATATTCTAGTATTTTATTTTTCAATACTCGGACTAAGCAACTAATACCTTCAAAATCTCTTCACATTCTGACTTCAATTGACATTCTGTATTTTGTTCTTTCTACTGTTGCTTATTGCTTGTTACATTTGAGATAAAAATATAGGATAACGGATTGAAGTATTGCTGTACATTCTTATTTATTATTGTTGTAATGTTTGCATGAGTAGAACTAATTTACTAAAAGTTTTATCTACATTATGATCGCGTCAAATTGAAGCAAATCCGTAGAGATAGGTAAACTACATAGAAAATTTCAATATTTGAACACTGTTAAAGGAAATAGACTTCCATACGTATTTACCTCGTTCAATGGAAAGTAGTCAGAACAAAAAAATAAAATTAAAATGCAAAATGTTTTCGTAATTTTCCTCCTTATAAAATTCGAAATGATTAAAAATGGCCCCTCCCTTAAACCTAGTGTTAAGCGGCTTCGATGACTTGATTTGCAATATCGTAGCACTGCCTCCAAAATCATATCTCTGTGCTATATCATAGGCTTACCATCAAAGATGCTTTCTGCATTTACAGTAGCCATATATTATTTGCATTTGCTCCCAGGTATAATATCACTCTTCAGAATACGGCAATCAACCCATAAAAGATTTAAAGATGTTCCTAGATTTCCCTATCAAAACCTTCATATTTAATGACCTTAGTGATTAACGGTTAACGAAATCGGACTCTGGCCATTTCAAGATAGTTTATCTTGACCACTCAAAGGAAATTCCATGTTTGGGATTAATTTAACTGTTTCCTTAAAGCAGGAATTTCCTCATATTCCTTTTATCTGGTATATAAAGAATTTTACTATTTCTTTACAAAAATCGAATATAAGTGTATTTATATTAGGTATTCCAAACAATAAATAGGTTACTTTTTCATTTTTTCTTTTTAATTCAATCAACAGATCTCAACTTTGGGTTGGCAAAGTTCGTACGCTCCTTCAAAACTCTAAAACTTAACGGAAATGAAATTAAATTTTCATTCCTATCTAATCTAAGGAAACATAAATAACAAAACTGTTAAATTTTCCAAAATAAATTAGAGGAGTGCAGTTACACTTTTCGTGTCTCATAGTAATTGAAACTTGCCATTTTATCATTTTTAGTAAAGAAAACCCATCTAAAACTCAGCAGAAATGAATTAAAATATTTAATCACGTCCGATCTAGGGAGACATAATAGTAAAATTGTTAGAATTTCTAGAAGAAATTATAAGATTGTATTTAAACTTTCCTCGTCTCATATCTTTTAAAACCTACTATTTTGTTATTTCCATTAAAGATATCCTATCTAAAACTTGACAGAAATAAAATTTCCAATTCAATCTGATCTAGGGAAATATAAGTAACAAAATTGTCAAATGTTCCAGAATAAAATAGAGGAATGCAATTACACTTTTTGTGTGTCATAGTAATTAAAACTTGCCATTTTATCATTTTCAGTAAGGAAAACCTATCTAAAGCTTAGCAGAAATAAAATCAAAAATTTCAATCCCATCCGATCTACGGAAACATAAATAGTGAAATCGTTAGAATTTCTAGAAGAAAATATAAGATTACATTCAAACTTTTCTAGTCTCGTAGCATTTAAAATCTACTATTTTGCTATTTCTATTAAAGATCCTATCTGAAACTTCACAGAAATAAAATTAAATTTCCAATCCAAAACGATCTAGGGAAACATATGTAACAAAATTGTTAAAATTTCCGGAATAAATTAGAAGCTTGCAGTTACACGTGTATTTCGTGTCTCGTAGTAATTAAAACTTGCCATTTTATCATTTTCAGTAAAGAAAACCAATCTAAAACTTAAAAATAAATTAAAAGTTTCAATCTATCCGATCTAGAAAAACATAAATAGGGAAATTTATTGCAGTTAACACGTGTATATTTCGTGTCTCGTAAATAAACTTAAAACTTGCCATTTTATCATTATTCAGTAAAGAAAACCAATCTAAAACTTAAAAATAAATTAAAAGTTTCAATCTATCCGATCTAGAAAAACATAAATAGGGAAATTGTTAGAATTTCTAGAAGAAATTATAAGATTGCATTTAAACTTCCCTCGTCTTGTATCATTTAAAATCTACTATTTTCTTATTTCCATTAAAGATATCCTATCTAAAACTTAACAGAAATAAAATTAAATTTCCAATCCAATCTGATCTAGGGAAACATGAGTAACAAAATTGTTAAAATTTCCAAAAGAAATTAGAGGAATGCAGTTACACTTTTCGTGTCTCATAGTAATTAAAACTTGCCATTTTATCATTTTTAGTAAAGAAAGCCTATCTAAAACTTAGCAGAAATAAATTAAAATTTTCAATCCCATCCGATCTAGGGAAAACATAAATAGTGAAATTGTTAGAATTTCTAGAAGAAATTATAAGATTGCATTTAAACTTTCCTCGTCTTTTATCATTTAAAACCTACTATTTTGTTATTTCCATTAAAGATATCCTATCTAAAGCTTCACAGAAATAAAATTAAATTTCCAATCCTATCCGATCTAGGGAAACATATGAAACAAAATTTTTAAAATTTCCGGAATAAATTAGAAGCTTGCAGTTACACGTGTATTTCGTGTCTCGTAGTAATTAAAACTTGCCATTTTATCATTTTTAGTAAAGAAAAACCATCTAAAACTTCACAAAAATAAATTAAAAACTTCCAATCCAATCTCATCTAGGGAGAAGCATAAGTAACAAAATTGTTAAAATTTCCAGAATAAATTAGAGGAGTGCAGTTGCCCTTTTCGTGTCTCATAGTAATTAAAACTTGCCATTTTATCATTTTCAGTAAAGAAAACCTATCTAAAACTTAGCAGAAATAAATTAAAATTTTCAATCTAGCTAGGAAACATAAAACAAAATTGTTAAAATTTCCGGAATAAATTAGATTGCAGTTAAACTTTTTCGTGTCTCGCAGCAATTAAAACTTGCCTATTATTTTCAAACTTCTAGTAAGAATTAAAAATCCTAATCCAATCTAATCTGAAACATACATTATAACTTAGAGGAATCAGCTTTTCGTGTCTCATAGTAATTAAAACTTGCCATTTTATCATTTTCAGTAAAGAAAGTCTATCTAAAACTTAGCAGAAATAAATTAAAATTTTCAATCTAGGGAAAACATAAATAGTGAAATTGTTAGAATTTCTAGAAGAAATTCTAAGATTGCATTTAAACTTTTCTCGTCTCGCAGCAATTAAAACCTGCTATTTTGTCATTCCCAGTAAAGAAATCCTATCCAAACTTTCCCTAAATGTTCTACAAATACCCGTTACGCGTAAATGGCTTAATTATTCAAATCTGGATAACTTCGGGGCTATAGCAGACCAGGGGAAATTGTCTTTACAAAAGAGCTTTAGCCATACGGTACCTTTTCCGTTCTGGAGGATCGATGCAACACTGTTCGCGGGCTCACGAAATTCTATTAATTCCGGGTGACACGGCTAACACAAGGGGACGTTAAGCCGTAACTCAACTCTTTTCAGGCGTAATGCGGGGAGCGAGGCTTAGAAAATTAACTCACATTATAGTCGCGTCAGGCATTGTGATAGGTTGGGGACAGTAGTTGTGACGGGATATGAAGGGTGAACACACACTTTGGGGCGCGCTCTTGCTTGTGAAAGAGGCAAATTATGTGCATCACACCGTGATTATACAATCATATAATTAAAGTGTTTTCTTCCTACTGCTCTTTTATCTTATTCTGTGTTATAGAATGTTGTAAATATCGGACAAGCAAAGGATAAATGTTTGTAATACGTGAACATCTTTTAAAAAGCTTTGTTCCTTACTGTGGCTTAACAGTTATTCTTAAAATAATCTAGAAACAAAATACAATATCATAGTCTGAGGACCTTATCCTTAAGTATAAATGAATATTACATAATTCGAGCAATTGCAGCATATCTAAAAAACAAAAAATAAAATATATAATTAAAATTACATTGTCAAAATTTTTTATGTTATTTGTGTAAACCACCGATAGATGGCAATGATCAGTGTAGTCTTATGACGTAGACTCATAAATTTACATTTCAATCATTATTTAGTCCTCATATTCAGTGCACAAGAAAGGAAAATGCGGTTTAATTATGAAAAAAATCTACAGCTGTAATCAGTAATATGCTTTCCGATCGATAGACCTCTAGTTACTCATTTCTTATACGTATGAAAATAAATAATTAAAAGAAATTAAACTCTGTGTCACCACATACCTTCAAAACTCGCCTAAGTTTTATAGTGGTTTGCATCAAGACCTTACATAGAACAGGTTTGGTTACGTTTAGCTGGTTTTTAACAGCAAACATTTTGTAAGGTTTATGTGATTCTACTATAATTGGACCAATATATCTTAATCGTAAGATGGCTAAATCGTGGAGTTCAAATACGATTAAAAATGATTATTCCAACTTGAAACAACTCTACTGTATACATGATCGGGACATATGCAAGACAGTCATGAGTAGAGTTAAAATACAACTAAAAATGATTAATCCAACTTGAGAAAACTTTACTGTGTACATGATCGGGAAATATAACAAGCCAATCATGAGTGGAGTACAAATATAACTTAAAAGGATTAATCCAACTTAACAGAACTCTACTATATATATAATTGGGACATATACAAATTGTATATGAGTGGAGTTCAAATATAACTAAAAATGATTAATCTAACTTAAAAACTCTACTGTATATACATGACCGAATTATATACAAGGCAATCATGAGTGGAGTAATACAACTAAAAATGATTAATGCAACTTGAAAATACTCTATACATTATCGGGACAATGCAATATACAAGGCAATCATGAGTGGAGTTCAAATACAAATAAAAATGATTAATCCAACTTGAAAGATTTTGCTGTATACTTAATCGGAACATATACAAAGCAATCATTAGTATTGTAATACAACTAAAATGATTAATCCAACTTGAAAAACTCTACTATGTACATGGTCGGAGCATATACAAGGCAATCATGAGTGGATTTCAAATACAACTAAAAATGATTAATCCAACTTGAAAAAACTCTACTGTATACATGATCGAAACATATACAAGGCAATCATAAGTGGAGTAATACAACTAAAAATGATTAATCCGAATTGAAAAAACTTTACTGTATACATGATCGGGACATATGCAAAACAATGAGTGGAGTTCAAATGAAACTAAATATGGTTAATCCAACTTGAGAAAACTTTACTGTGTACATGATCGGAAAATATAACAAACCAACCATGAATGGAGTACAAATATAACTTAAAATGATTAATCTAACTTAAAAGAACTCTAATGTATACATAATTGGGACATATACAAGGCAATCATCAGTGGTTGTATTACAACTAAAAATGATTGATCCAACTTGAAAAAACTCTACTGTATACATGATCGAGATAAATACTAGCATTCATGAGTGGAGTTCAAATACAACTGAAATGATTAATCCAACTTGGAAATACTCTCCTTTATACAGAAATGATAAATCGAACTTAAAATGACTGTACTGTATACATGATCGGAATATGTATAACGCATAAACAGAATTTCAGTAAAAACTAAAAATGATTGATGTAACTTGAAAAGATGCTATGGTGTACACCACTGGACCATGTACATGTAATTATGGGTAGATCCCGACTACTAACTAAAACTTTCAAATAAAATTTACGCATAGGGGAGCTTCTTGAGTAAATGTTTCCTTTTTCTTGTTTGAAGCAATTATCAACGCGTTTATGACAAAATATGCTTTCACGTTTATGGAAGTACACGGGTGGGGGAGACATTAAACATCAGAGCCACTTTAACACCATTTACGGCATAAATTCCCTAATTATTGCAAGGCATTCTTCGAAGGTGAACGTGAGCAAACAAGTCACTTTCGAACTTGCAAGAGTTTTTAAACCCCCTTCTTTTCCCCCGCAACCACTCCGCCACAGCTCGTCACCTCCCGATTTCTGCGCAGTGTTAACTGCGTGTTCCGGCGCTCGCTTTAATAGGTGCTAATTTTCGCAGCTACTTCTCGCTTCACGCTTCGAAAGAATGGAGCCGAGTTGAGATGTGAGCGTCCTCCGCGTTGACTGTCATCGTATTAACCGACGCAAATTACAGCTCACCTGTCAGTTAGAGGGTTGCCCGCATCGATCCGCTGAAGGAAAAGCTGTTGCTCCTGTAGCAGGGATCTACTCGGTGGGAAACTGAATATTTACTCGTTCCTGAGAAAGATGAGAATAAATATATTTTGTGTATAATATCTTGATTCTAGAAAATTGTTCTGTCACTGGTATGCCCTCAAAAACTAGAAACATCAGAGATCTTTCTTCTTATTCAATTTTTAATATTTTATTACCATTTTATTCTTACATCTACAACGCTATTCTAAATAATTTATAGGTTGAACTTTTAATTAAATGATTGGTCAGTAAAAGGTAAAAGAGGGATATTTCAGAAACTGAGGAAAATCACTCATGCTGAGTTAGAGATAGACAACAGAAGATTACACCCTCTAAGTTTAGCCCGTAGAGTTGAACGTCGTCAGTCCCCGTGGACTAGTAGTGGACTCAAAAATGAAATGTTTGCTTTCAAGCTCCAGGGACTGGTGCCAATTTTACCATTTGTTACCATTTTTTCTTACATCCATAACGCTATTCTATTTCTGCTTGGTCCCTGCTTCAAAATTAAGAGGACTTACTCGAGCAAAGTCGTTCTTTCACCTTAACCCTTAATTTGACAAGATGTTTTTTTTTTTCAAATATTTTTTAATTTTAATTTCTGTTATTTTTCCATGTCTGTATAGACATTAGGATCTCTGTAAAATAAACAAAAAAATATATAATTTTCCATTTTTGAGATAATGTCCGCTGTAACGAACACTGACAATTATGTTATATAGTAGTTATAAATATACATGTCCGGTGTAGCGGACTTAGCCAAATTAAGTGTTAATGGGCTTCATTAAAACGAAAGGCGCACCCCTTGGCCTTAGATGAGAACTTGCAGCCTCAGTCGTGCTTGGTTTGTCCAAACAACAACAACGCTAATCTGAATAATATATTTATTTAATTTTTAATTAAATTGTTGGTTCTTAAAAAATCAAAGAAGAAACTTTAGGAAAGAGTGGAAAGTCACTTAATGATGAGATAGGAACCGGCGACAGGAGGGTTAGACATGCTACGTTTAGCCCGTTGACGTCGTCAATCCCTGTGTACTAGTAGTGGACTTAAAACTGAAACGTTTACTGTCAGGGTCCAGGAACTGACACCATTTTTACCATTTGTTACCATATTTTTTCTTACATTCATAACGCTGTTCTACTTCTGCTTGGTCCCTGGTTTAAATTTACGAGGACCTACTTGCTCAAAGTCGTTCTTTCACCTTAATGGTCTTCATTAAAACGAAAGGCGCACCCCTTGGCCTTAATACGAGAACCTGTAGCCTCAGTCGCGCTTGGTTTGTCCAAGTGGCATGAGAAACAACAGCAAGAACGCTATTCTAAATAATTTATGGATTGGATTTTGAATTAAATGATTGGTTCTTAAAAAATAAAAGGAGAAATTTTAGGAAAGAGTGGAAAGTCATTTAATGATGAGATAGGAATAGACGACAGGAGAGTTAGACCCGGTACGTTTAGCCCGTAGATCTGGACGTCGTCAGTCCCAGATGACTAGTAGTGGACTCAAAAATGAAATGTTTACTACAAGCTCCAGGGACTAGTGCCATTTTTACCATTTGTTATCATTTTTTTCTTACATCCATGACGCTATTCTAAATATTTTATAGATTGAATTTTAAATTAAATAATTGGTTCTTAAAAAATAAAAGGGGGAACTCTAGGAAAGAGTAGAAAGTCACTTAATGATGAGATAGGAATACACGACAGGAGGTTAGACCCGCTACGTAGTCCGTACAGCTGGAAGTCGTCAGACCCTGTGGACTAGTCGTGGACTTAAAAAAGAAACATTTACTGTCAGGGTCGAGGGACTGACACCATTTAAAAGAAAAGTCCACTTTCAGTTTCTATGAACTGACGCCGCCCAAACAAAACGTCCACTGTCAGTCGCCTGGGATAGACGTCGCACTCAACAGTAATACTGTAGGACTTACGTTTTGTCTAAAGACGTCCTGTAATTAAACTACTGAACTCTTAAGCTGAAAACAAATTTACCGAGCAAAAAAAAATATTTTTCTTACATGAAATCATATCTATTACTTGCCATCCGTAGTTTTAACATGTATTTTAAGAAAGGTGTCTTGCAGATTTAACATTAATAATAACGGCAGACAAAAGCAGAACAGCATTTTGGATTTAATTGTTCCAAATGCTGTTAATTTGCAATGGGAGAGTGAGTATTGTCATAAACGCTTTCTGCGAAAAACGTATGTGGTATATATTACAAAAAATATCAATCTTTAAT
>CM063506.1:133618511-133626011 GCA_032207245.1 Pardosa pseudoannulata | reverse complement strand
ATTTTGTATTTCATTTTCTAATGTATAATTTTGACCTAAAGAATTGAGATATCTTATTGTGGGTGTTTTCTGATGGAAGAAATTATTTCTCCAAACATCTAATTCAGTATTTCATTTTCTAATGTATAATTTTAACCTTCATGGTTCCGATATCATAATATTTTCTCGTGGAAGAAACCATTTCACTAGTCGTCGGATTTCAGAATTTCATTTCCTAATGTATAATTTTGACCTAAAGGGTTAGGCTATCTTATTGGGGATATTTTCTGATGGAAGAAATTATTTCACCACCCGTCTAATTCAGTACTTCATTTTCTAATGTATAATTTGAACCTTCATGGTTCCGATATCTTATTGTAGATATTTTCTCATGAAAGAAATCAGTTCACCAACCTTTTAATTCAATAGGACATTTTCTAATTTATAATTTGAAACTTCATGGTCCCGATATCTTATTGTAAATATATTCTCATGGAAGAAACCATTTCACTAGTCTCTGATTTCAGCATTTCATTACCTAATGTATAATTTTGACCTACAAGGTTAGGGTATCTTATTGCGGATATTTTCTGATGGAAGAAATTATTTCACCAACCGTCTAATTCAGTATTTCATTTTCTAATGTATAATTTGGACCTTCATGGTTCCAATATCGTATTTTATATATTTTCTCACGAAAGAAATCCTTTCACAAACCTTCTAATTCAGGATTTCCTTTTCTAATTTATAATTTGGACCTTCATGGTTCCGATGTCTTGTTGTAGATATTTTCTCATGAAAGAAATCATTTCATCAACCTTCTAATTCAGTATTTCATTTTCTAATGTATAATTTGAACATGTATGATTCTTTAGAATTGTATTTAGTAAAAATTGAAACTCATTCTAAAAACCGTAACACCATAAATTTCCCTTTAATCCCGAAAAAATTGCACTGTATTGCAGTATTCAAGAAAACTGTATTTATTAAGTTTTTATTTTTATTTTTTATTTTAAGTATTATAATTTTAGTAATTAGTAAATAAATATACTCTTTTATACTAGTACTTAATACAAAATACATTATTACTATTTAATATACTACTGCTTAATACACTATTTAAATATACTACTTAATTTAGTGTTTTGCTAAATAAATATACTAAAAATATATTTTTAGTATAATTTGCTTAGTATAATTTTTAGTATAATTTGCTTAGTATAATTTTTAGAATTTTTTGTATACATTTTTTAGTATTATTTTAGTATAATTTTTAGTACTTTTAGTATAAATTTTTTAGTATTATTTTTAATGTAAATTTTTAGTATTATTTTTAATGTAAATTTTTAGTATTATTTTTAGAGTTATTTAATTATTTAGTTATATAGTTATTATTTTGTTATTAGTAAATTAATTTATTATTTTTATTTTCATCAAGTTAATTCTATTTAAGATCAAAATTTACCATTAATTGAGTATTTTCTATTGAGGGATCGGTTAAAAAATTAATTATAGTAATTTGAGGTACCATGCTTCAAAATTATAACAGGTCCTAAGAAAGAAATAAGTTAATTAAACCACAACATACTGTTTCAAATGTTAAAAAAAACAATGTAAATACCACTTTAGTTTGCATATTTAACATATATTTTATTTAGTATTCTAATTAATATTTAATTTCTTTTACGCTCAGCTCCTTTGTGGGTTTTGTCTACCTTTTTATAAATATATGGCATTAAAATACACCAAACAAAACACTAATTTAAATATTATAAATATTTATGAAAATTAATAATTAAGTACTCATATGTAACACACAATATTTATTATTTTACTCTATAAGATTTTATTTAAATATTTTTTGTACTTATAATCCATAATGCGAAGGAGCAAATTTAAAACATTTTTATACCAATCAAAATGATCTGAAAAGTTTATAAAATGTATATATAATCTTCTTACACTTTTTTTTTTACTAATTCCACTTTTTATCCTCTAATTCGGTTATTTTTCAACACGGAAATATAAATTTGAATTTAATTTTCCCTCAAATTAACTTTTGTTCATTTGATTTTTTTTAATACCAATTCTCTTATTAAACGCAGCTGAATATTATCATACTAAGCTTTTGAAATATTTTTATAATAATCTCGTTTCATTTTTTTTTAAATATCTCAAGGAATTAATATGGATTTTATATGAGATTTATTTTTATTCAAAGCGTGTTTTGCAAAGAGGAATTTGAAATATCTAAAACATAAATTGAACCTTAAACTCAAGTTTGAAATATCCTTTGTTAATTTTAGTAATACAATTTTTTTTAGTTTAAAAATAGGAATTTCAATTTAAAAAACACCAAATTCTTTCTTTATTATTTCTGGTTTTTTATTTATTTTTTTAAGACAAAGCTTTTAGCTATGTGCTTAATTAACTGATTTCCCTTTTCCCTTGAAATATTTCAGAAAAATTTCCTTTTCAAACTTGTACTAATATATGTTATTGCGATAACCTAATAGGTAGGGCGCTGTTCTTGGGATCCGGAATTCATGAATTTGAATCCCGCTGATGGCATAGATGTTCGTAGTCGTTTGAAATCGACTTTAATAAGTAGGTCCCCGTCTCATTAGTGCCGATCAATGACCGAATGGTAGAGCGCTGCTATTTGGAATCTGCTTTAAGCAGTAGATAGCAGTCTCGTTAGCCCTCTTTTTCAAAACAGTTAGAAAAATTAAAAGGGTATACAAAACCCACAAAACACCTGAGCGTAAAAGAAATTATCAGACTATTAAATATTAATCAGAATATTAAATAAAATATATGTTAAATATGCAAGCTAATTTGAAATATCTAAAAAATAAATTGAACCTGAAAACTAAATTCAAACTTGAAATATTCTTTGTTAATTTTAGTAATACGTTTTTTTTATTTTAAAAATAGGAATTTCATTTTAAAAAACACCAAATTATTTATTTATTTTTCTGTTTTGTATTTGTTTATTTATTTTTTAAGGGAAGACGCTTTTAGCTATTTAAATAACTGGTTTCCCTTTTCCCTTGAGATATTTAAAAAAAAATTCATTTTCAAACTTGCTCTAATATATGGTATTATGACGGCCCAATGGGTAGGGCGCTGCTCTTCATAACCGGAATTCTCGATTTTGAATCCCGCTAATGGTATAGATTTCATAAACTTACATTTATAAGATAATAACATACATTTTATAAATTTTTCAGATCATTTTGATTGGTATTTGGGTTTGGTTTGGAGCGCTATGGTCTACTGTTTTGCAGGACTAATGAGACCGGGACCTACTGCTTAAAACCGATTCCGAACGGCTACGAACATCTATGCCATAGTGGGATTCGAACCCACGAACTCCGGTACCGACGATCAGTGCCCTAACTAATCGGCTAGCTTTCAGCTTTTGATAGGTATAAAAATGTTTTAAATTTGCTGCTTCGCATTATGGATTATAAGTACAAAAAACATTTAAATAAAATCTTATAGTGTAGAATAATAAGTATTGTGTTTTACATATGAGTACTTAATAATTATTAATATTCATAAATATTTATAATATTTAAATTAGTGTATTGTTTGGTGTATTTTAATACCATATATTCGTAGACATTGTTCGTAGTCGTTTGAAATCGACTTTAATCCGTAGGTCCCCATCTCATTAGCGTCGAAAGATGACCGAATGTTAGAGCGCTGCTATTCGGAATCGAATTTAAGCAGTAGATCCCGGTCTCGTCAGCCCTCGTGTTCAAAACAGTAAAAAAGTTTTATTCAGCAAACATATTCTAAGTTACAGTCGAACGATTGCCAAATGGGTAGGACGCTGCTCTTCAGTATCGGAGTTTATGAATTTGAATCCCACTGATGGCGTGGATTGTTCATAGCCGTTCGAAATCGACTTTAATCGGTACATTTCATTAGCGCTGAACTACGACCAAATGGTAGGGCGCTGCTGGAATCGTTTTTAAGCAGTAGATCTCTCTCTCATTAGCCCTCGTGTGCAAAACAGTATATCGTAGTGCTCCAAGCTAACCAGGTAATGGTAAATTGTAGGGGCTGCTGGAATCGTCTTTAAGCAGTAGATCCCTCTCTCATTAGCCCTCGTGTGCAAAACAGTATATCGTAGTGCTCCAAGCTAACCAGGTAATGGTAAATTGTAGGGGCTGCTGGAATCGTCTTTAAGCAGTAGATCCCTCTCTCATTAGCCCTCGTGTGCAAAACAGTATATCGTAGTGCTCCAAGCTAACCAGGTAATGGTAAATTGTAGGGGGCTGCTGGAATCGTCTTTAAGCAGTAGATCCCTCTCTCATTAGCCCTCGTGTGCAAAACAGTATATCGTAGTGCTCCAAGCTAACCAGGTAATGGTAAATTGTAGGGGGCTGCTGGAATCGTCTTTAAGCAGTAGATCCCTCTCTCATTAGCCCTCGTGTGCAAAACAGTATATCGTAGTGCTCCAAGCTAACCAGGTAACGGTAAATGGTAGGGGTGCTGGAATCGGTTTTAGGCAGTAGATCCCTCTCCCATTAGCTCTCGTGTGCAAAACAGTATATCGTAGTGTTCCAAGCTAATCAGGTATTAAAAACCATTTAATAATCAAATAGATTAATAATTATTTTAATAATTTAATATAACGTTTGCTAACCTATAAGCTTAAAAAAAGTTGTGTCCCATACTACCTTAAATTGTGCATAAGAAAAGAAACGTTTAATTACGTTGGCTTGTGCATAAGCTTTAAAAAATAGAATATTGTATCCCAGACTACTTTAAAGTATGTATGACATGAAAATGTTTGAATACGTTAGCTTGCATATAAATTTTAAAAAATAGAATATTTTAACTAATCCAGTCTGCCTTAAACTGCAGGACAAAAAAAAAATTTAATTACGTTGGCTTATCATTTAACAGCACTTTTGCATTATCCTTAACACTTGCATTTCAACATGACAATAGACGGGGGGCGGGAATTGTTGATATACTGGGGAAAATAAGGCTTCGCTTCCCTCTCAAACTTGTTCCAGTTTTAAGGCAACTATATTAACAGCCTTCCTCGGTCTGGTTTTATCACAAATATCAAGCCTTATAAACTTTTCTCCCTAAATATAACCAAAACTCCGCAACCTATTAGCTTTTTATCTCTCGTAATTTCGAAAAGTGATTTTTTTTTTTTAAATATGAAAAAAAAAATTATGAAGAAAATTTTCGCTGGGTGGATCTGATTATGAACTTCTCGGAGCCTTCTGTACATAAAAGAGGTGAGCCGAGTTAAAAGAGGGGGCGGGAAGGGGTATAGAAGGGGGTTGCAATTCCCAGTGACAAAGCTTTTCGCTCTATTACGGGTGTTTTTATTTTTCTTCATTTTCTCATAATTACAGTCCACTGACACAAAAGCGTTTGAACAAACAAAAACCCCATTAGATAAAGTGGGGGCGTGGAAACCCTAAAAACCGCGCGTATATATGGGAGAAGGGGGAGAGTGGAGTATGAGAGAGGGGGGAACCAATTTCCGGTGCCTCGCCTAATGAATCAGCTTGGAACCGGAAATGAAAAAGGCCCGCCACGGCAAACAGTCGATCAGAAATCTTGGAAGGAGAGAGAGAGAGGAAGTAGAAGTTTTTATTTTTATTTATTTTTTTATTTTTTCCACTCATCGTTCTCTCTGTCTCTCTCTCTTGCGCGCGCGCTTGCTTCCATCGTTATTATTTACGGCGAAGAAGCCGACAAAGCGAGCGAACAACCGATTACCATAATAAGAAGCGCCATCTAGCGAGGCCGAGCACCAACTGGAGCGGAAACGGCGAGTCAAGCATTTGGACCACATGAATGCACTCTCTTATTCAGAATCAAACCTCTCTTTTTCTTTTTTTAATTTCTTTCTTTTTATTTTTTCGCCTTTCGCTATCTGCAGACGATTTTAGCCGCATTTTATGTTTTCTTTTTTTCCTCTACAGATATTCCGCGAAAAAAGGGGGGTTGGAGAGGGGGCATGTATCAAAGGGTGATTGAGGAGTAGGAGTTCTAACAAAGGAATGATTCTCGTTGCTGTAAATTTAGAGAAGGGTGGGAGGTGCACGAGAACGATGCATGGATTCCAAGAAAAATGTAAAATTGGAAGAGTTAACAAAGAATATACGTTTTTTTCCTTCCATCTTGCAAGATATGTGCTATTGAAAGATTTTGCCGAAAAAAAATTTTGGGGGTGGGAAAAATTTGCTTTTTTTTTATGTCCTGAACTAAAACTTTTCGGATTCAGTCTGAGGATCCTTCCTCAGCAAAGTACTCTTAGCAAAACGATATTAAAATATTCATCTTATTTACATAATCTACACCAAATGGTTCCCACACTTTTCTAGACATTGCACCTTTTACAAGTAAAAAAATATTCGAATGCTAATACCATAATTATACCAATATTACAGCAAAGTTCTACTTATTACATAATAATACACTAGATTCCCACTCTTTTATACTAGAACTACAAGTAAAAAAATATATGTAAAGAAATGACACTTTTTATCTATATATTATAAAATATTTATACCTCTGTATCATCCAGTACAGTAATTATTGTATATCCCTACGATTTATATTATATATTTTATACACTAGATTGAAAAATTTTTGCCCAAACAATCAAAATGAGAAAACATATAAGAAACAAATATGTAAAGAAATTTGTTTAAAATTAATTTTTAATATTATGTAATAAAGGAGGGTGGAAGTAACTACAATTATTCATAAACCCATTTATATGTTATAGAAAAAGTCACCAAATTCTAAGGAATTGTGTCATTATATTTCATAATTGTTTTTCTAATTGAAATTAAAAAACAGTCAAAATGACTGCCTTGGGCAATCTAGTGTTAAGAATCACAAAGCAGAATTGAATTAAAACTGCCATCAAATGGTAATTAAAAAAATGTTTATTAAAAACTTAAAGCATAAAATTTATAAGAAAAGTATTGAGATGCTTGAGGTAGGTGGAGTTTTAACAATTTGTTAATGCGAACTTCCAATTTTGGGAGCTTCATTCGAAAAATTCAACTTTCAAGGATGTTGCTTTTCTCAGTCAGTCAACTACTGCACTGAAACCACTTCCAGATATAAAATTTCTGTTCTCTATCCCAGAGATAACCAAACAGCTGCCTGTGGTTTAAATCATAAAATTTATAATTGAAAAGATATATTTCATTTGTTATGGTAACTACAATATTGATGACTGATTTATCAATTATTTTTCCAGATATCGTGTGTATTGTTAGTAGGATTATGCCTACTGGTTACCCCCCCCCCTTTTGACTTCTGTAACAACCCCCCATTTGCTTCTGAACCCATCACCGCCCACCATGGAAGACATCTGCACTCATAGGGGGCTGTGAAGTCCACCATTGGAAAACGTATGATCTAAACGGTTAAAAGTTATATATAGTTATATATAGTCATAGATAGGGAACCTGCGGTTTCTATGAGTTTCCTCAAAAAAGACTACCTCTGGTATTAATTATT
>CM063506.1:133606011-133613511 GCA_032207245.1 Pardosa pseudoannulata | reverse complement strand
CCAATTTGTAACAGATTCCTTGAAGATATTTCTTTTCTTTACTTATTATATCTTCATTTTTCTTTTTCTCGACCTATAGAAAAGAAGAAGAAAGAGGGAGTTAAATATAAAAAAAGAATTCCATTACCTTATTTATTTACTGAAATTCTTAATCCATTTCTCACATTTTACGCTTTTCATTTGCATGCCCTTGAAAATCAATGGATCGAGGTTCTACTGAATATACATTTTTGATGCCATTATCCATTTAAAAATATGTCTTATTCACGAGGCAGGTACGTTAGTGTAATAAATATATAGGGGGAGACAGCAGATAGATCGTAGCCCAATTTGTAACAGATTCCTTGAAGATATCTCTTTTCTTTACTTGTTATATCTTCATTTTTCTTCTTCTCGACCTACAGAAAAGAAAAGAAAGAGGGAGTTAAATAAAAAAAAAAGATTGCTTCTTTTTTTTTCAATGGGATTATTTCTCATCTCCCCTATTACTGTAGCCACAATTAATTTCAGACACTCGCAGCAGGTCGCTTGGCGTGTTTTGGCAGGAACAGCTGATTTACAGCAACACCTGGACAACCCGCTTAAAAATAAGGGCTGGCGACACATGTAAAAGAATAGAAAAAGACAGACGGGCACATCTGGTTGTAACGCCTGGTTTGTAGTTGCAGCGGGGGGGGAGGGGGTCTCTCTCTCTCTATCGAAACACATTTCTTTCTTGGAAAGACTCCTTCCGGGATTTTCGGGTGGTATTGTTTTATGCCCTCGCCCATGTTGTAAGAGGAGGAGTCGTTATTGTCACAGGATTGGAAATGGATTTGGCGAATAAATCGCGTCGTAATTACGGAGCGGTGGCGCTTTCTTTTGAACAGCAGTTTGGGTATAGTTTGGGAAAAATAGCGGCTGCGGGATGTAGATTTTAAATTTCATTCTAATGACAGGCTGTAGGCGGCGCTTAAGTTGATTTAACACGTTAGACTAACAGTGAAATCTTAGAAGCTTAATTTTACTATAGATACTTTCCCAACACTTGGCTACAAACCTAAAAGTTTCAAAATATTATTGATGCCACAGATTTATTTATAGAAGTAAAAACTTTTCATAATTTTTATCTAGAATTTTTTTAGAGTGGTTTAAAATCAAATTGAGTCCTTTTTAATTCTTTAAATATTTTTTTTTTAGTTTTCCTGACCTGTTCATCAGAATTCTTTGCCTTGGTTTATTATTATTATTTTATCACCAAAAATTTATTTTCCAAAATTTCTAAAGTTTTTACGTTTTTTGAGAACATTGAAAAACAAAGCTTAACACATTGTGTGCTGGTACATTTCGCAGCGGAATTGTACCGATAGCGGGCGTTTTGCGCGTAAATTTAGGTATTCAGTTAAATCTCAATAGATCGAAAATTATTTAATTTTTTAACCAGCTTTTCGTATTTTATATTGAAATATATAAACAAATGTATAAATAACAATCATAAGATTTTTGTAAACAAAAAAATATTTTCTTAGTGGATAAATTTATAATAGTATCGTAAATATGAAAAATCGAATAGAAATAGTAGTATATAGTTTTAATTTTTTTCCATTCTGTGGTTCTGCATCGACAGATGTAAAAACTAGTTTTTATTTGTCTAAATGTTTTCAAAATCTATGTAGTAGACAAGAACATTCGGCTTCGTTTTCCTGTATATACAGTTATTCTTGTACCCACAAACAAACCATGTTGTTACACTAACCCGTACTAGTACGTGACCCGCGAATAAATATCAATCGTCAGAAAACATACTAGTACGTGTTCCGCATACAATGTGTTAATATAAGTTTATTTAGCTGAAATACATTTAGCAAATTTATGACTCTAGAAAAAGTGACTTCATCAGCCTAACACACTTTAACCTTAGCCACAAAGAAAGAATACTTCAAAATAATATTAATGCCATGGATTTACATGTAGGAACGAAAACTTTTTAAATTTCATCTGGAAATTTTGGTTTTATGAGTATTTTTTTTAATTCTAAGGTAATTTTAATTTTTAAATATATTTCTTTAATATTTCTCACATATTTATAATATTTCTCTACTATGGTTTTTTTTTTATTTATTTTTTATTTTATCGCTAAAATTTGCTCTCCAAACTTGCGCTGTTGTGAAGATATTAAAGAATGAACTATAACTTAATATGATTTAGCTGAAGTACCTCTAGCAAATTTATGACTCTAGAAAAAGTGACTTCATCAGTCTAACACACTTTAACCTTAGCCACAAAGAAAGACAAAATAATACTAATGCCATGGATTTACATGTAGAAATAGAAACTTTTAAAGTTTCATCTGGAAATTTTCGGGGTTTTTAGTAGTTTTTTTTTTAATTCCAAGATATTTTTTTTTAATTTCTCTCATATATTTATTATATTTCTTTACAGCGTTTTTTTTTTTTAGTTTTTATTTTATCACTAAAATTTGTTTTCCAAAAATTCCTAAACTTACGTTGTTTTGAAGATATTAAAGAATGAACTATATCTTAAGAGGATTTAACTGAAGTACCTCTAGCAAATTTAGGCCACCTGTAAAATATATTTCACCGACAGTTAAACGTATTCTAGCCTTATGTAAGCGATAATCTTTCAAAACAGTAGTGATACCACGGATTTATTTTCAGAAATAAAAACATTTTATAAATCTTATCAGAAAATTTTGTTTATTTTGGGTAGTTTTGAAAAATCCTAGAGTATTTTTAATTCTTTATAGAAATTCCTTTTCTAATTTTTCTAAATTATAAGAATCCTTTGGCATTAGTATTATATTTATTATCATTATTATTAGTTTCATTTTATATCAAACATTCATTTTCGGAACTTTTTTAGGCTTGTAAGTTTCTGAGAATATTAAAAAGTGAAAAATAGAAAAAATTAACTGCTACAAATGCTATCTAAGCCTAAATCATCAGTTGAATAAATATATGTTAAGTCTGCTGTAATCAGTAACAAATTTGAAATATGTATTTACATAGTAAAAGATAAAAGCAGAGTCTTTTTTGTGACTTAAGTAAAAGTAAAAATAGCTAACAGCTGTTTCATAATCATAATAAGCTATTTATTCAGTCTACACACAAGTAAGACTTAATGGCCTGAGCAGGACTAAGTTTTCTTTACTGTATTCTGGCCCAAGAGTTTTATCTAGTCTAATTTTAGCATTGATTTTATATTTTCCCTAATATGTGCTATATGATATTAATATTTAACTTTATGACTTCATCACACTGTCCTTGCTTTCATCTTTTTTTACAATATTTTCTTTACTATCTAAGCTATTATCTAATATGCATGCACACGTTTTGTAAATGCACTTTGCATATCTAAGACAAGTAATTTCATAACGAAGGTTTTATTAATATATAACAGGGGTGGTCAAGCTCCTTGATAGTCTGAGCCATTTTTCAAAATTGGAAATTTTTCGCGAGCCGCAATTAAATACGTATTTAAAAGGTATGCAAAAGAGATATTAAAAAAGTTTTTTTTTTTTTTTTTTTAACGGAAATTATATTTATTGAATGTTATTTGGAAGTTCTTCGTGCTTTAATTTTTCAAAGAAATTTTTTTTAAATTTTCGATGTGTTTTTTTTTTTTTTTATTTTTATTTTTTTTTTTTGCATTAGTGCGACTGTAATTTACAATGTGTTACACTGTTTTCATAACATCAGGATATTTTAAATATTTTGTAACTAGATGTTCTGGATGAATTATGCAGTGAATTGGTATGAACTGTGGAATTTGAGAATCATCTCTTAAAAGCCCAATAAGACTGATTATTTTTTATTCAGCATTGCCGGAGCTCCATCAGTTATAATAATTTTTTTTTAAATATGATAACACAAAAAGGAAAAAGGAACTTGGGTACATTTTTCAAGAGCCACAAATAATCCTTCAAAGAGCCGCATGGGGCTCACGAGCCGCAGCTCCCTCCTGGTATATAATAGTGTTTGTAGAAATTAATATATAAAAGCAAATTCCAAAAAAGGTACAAAAATATTAATATTTTTAATTCCTATAATATTATTCTAGATATTTTAAATATTTTGTAACGCTATTTTCTCAGTGAATTATGCAGTGAATTGGTATGAATTGTGTAATTTGAGAAATATCTCTTAAAAGGACAATAAGACCGATTTTTTTTATCTAGTATTGCCGGAGCTCCATCAGTTGTAATAATTTTTTTAAATATAATAACACAAAAAGAAAAAGGGAACTCGGGTACATTTTTCAAGAGCCACAAATAATCCTTCAAAGGGCCGCATGGGGCTCGCGAGCCGCAGCCACCCCCCCCCCTGGTATATAATAATGTATGTAGAAATTGATATATAAAAGTAAATTCCAAAAAAGGTACAAAAATATTATTCTTTTTAATTCTTATAATATTATTCTAGATATTTTAAATATTTTGTAACTCGATGTTCTCGGTGAATTATGCAGTGAATCGGTATGAATTGTGTAATTTGAGAAATATCTCTTAAAAGCACAATAAGATCGATTTTTTTTTTTTTTTTATCCAGCATTGCCAGAACTCCATCATTTGTAATAATGTTTTTAAGATATAATAACACAAAAATGAAAAGAACTCGGGTACATTTATCGAGAGCCACAAATAATCCTTCAAAGAGCCGCATGGGACTCGCGAGCCGCAGCTCCCCCTTGGTATATAATAATGTATGTAGAAATTGAAAATCCAAATTGGAATTCCAAAAAAGGTACAGAAATTTTATTATTTTTAATTCCTAATAGCTGCTATGAAGATAATATAGCTGTCCTTAATCTATATTTGCAGTTTAAATAAACTGCGTACTTAAATTAATGACATGCTTCTCTACTTACTCTCAGACGTATGGAGGCCTGGAAAAATTAATTTAAATACAATGACTTGACTTGCCTCAGAGAGAGTCTAGTGAACAACACATCTTTGCTATCTTACTGACAGTGCAAGGGGAAAGGGGGGGTAAAGAGAGAGAGAGGAGAGTGCGTAATGTGCCATAATTAATCTTTCCTTGAACTCATAAGCACCTGTCCGGCAGTTAAGTACTCTCGGATCTTGCCCTCGACTGCCAGAGAAAAGATGGTAATGAATGAAGTAGACCCGTGGTGCCGCAGCCCCGCCGTTGTTCAAACACAGGGGTCGAATGTTTTCGAGACTGAGCAGGTGGGTATTAAAAGAGCAAGCAGATGATTCTTTTTATTAGCTTCATAGGGGGTACCCGAAATAGAACAGATCTTTCATTTACCAGAAGTCCCATGAGTTCAAATGGAACTATGAGCCTGGAGCGGTGGGTTGTTTCGGTAAGGAATGTATGAATTCAGAATGGAAGGTCGTTCTTCAGACAGACAGAAATCACTTTTGCAGTCATTTACTTCATTTTGATTTGTAATGAAAGATTTTGCTGTATAGACGCGTAAAATTTAGTTTTTTCCAGTTGGAAATATTTACTAATTGACGATAAATTGATTTCAATTCTGCTTCAGTTCCCAGCCAATAGCCCAAAATTTGCATGTTTTCCTCCCCCTTCCCAGTCTCTCTCTTTTTTTAATGTGTAAAATTATGTAAAAAAGTTCGAAATCGAATAGAATAGCAATGAAATGTTTCACGTCATCCAGCAACAAGTAGTGTTTCTCAACATATTGTAAAAAACTCAGGAAAAAACACTTGCAAACATCGTATATTTACAATAAGTCCTTTTTTCACCGCTATCAGGATTACATATGGCTATTAGCAGTCAAGCCTCTAGGGGGAAGGAAATTTTCTCAGATGGCTTCGGCTCAGATGGCTTTCGGCAACACCCCGAGGTCTCAGCTATCGACGGCTATTGCGGGAACGAAAGGGTTAAAGGGACTCGAGGCATTTTAATTCGGGAAAACATCGATAAATATGATCAGATTCTAATTACTGTATTTCTAATAAAATAAATTTATGAACTTTTTTGTAGTATTATATATGCCTAAATTATATATTTTAATTTATAACTACATAGAAAAATAAAATTTATGCGAACGAAAATATTATTAAAATTAGAATTTTTAAATATGCTACAAAATATGAAAAAAACCCCAACATAAATACATACTCATAAAAAATTTAAAGGATATGCTTATATATGAAAACTTACTATCAAAATACATTAATAAAAACATACTTTTAAATTAATACTAAAATATACACAGACAGCTATTTATAAATTAAAAACGGAGGATACATATTGAAAATTTAAAAAAAAAGAAAAAAAAAAAAAAAAATAAAAAAAATAAAAAAAAAAAAAAAAGAAAATAAATAAAAAAAAAAACAATTTAAGAACAGTGAACCAAAAGTTAAAAAAATTGTTAAAAATTTAATGTGTAAATTAAAATTAAAAGGAAATCGAAGAATATAAGGAAGGGAATATTTTAAGATAAAAAATATAACTAACCGTGATTAAATGTAAAAAAATTAAACGATAAGAAAGATGGAACGAAATACTAGATCATCAAAAACTCAGTGTTAAAAAAATTAAAAAAATTAATTCACATAGAAAAATATTAATGAAATTAAAAAAAAAAATAGTTATTATATAAATTATAAAAAAAAAAAAGAAAAAAAATATAATATAAAAAAACATTGTATAAAATCAAAAAACAAAAAAAAAACAAAAATTACATCTCATATGTAAAAAAAAACGCCACCATAAGATGAAAAAAAATGGGTGAAAAAGATGTGATGGGGAAAAAGAAAATAGTGTGTGTAAAATAATGTTTAGAAAAGGGAGCGATAGATTATTATTCTTATGCTGTTCGTTTGAAGGGTATAAACATTTTTGTGACTTACGTTTGACGGATATATTTATCTTCTATTGCTCGCTTTGGCTTATTAGATCCCTTTAGGAAAAATTTGGAACGATTTGAATCCCCTCCTCATTTAAATTCTAGATCAAATACTAGCGTTCGAAACTGTTGCCATTAACCTCTACTTTTGACAGGTGAGTTTTAACTGACCAAAACGTCTGCCGTCCCCCCCCCCTTCAAAGAATCATTTCAGTTCTCTTTCATGTGAATACATCCGGTTTCGCCTCAGATATAAGCACCTTCATTCAAACTATCAGAGTATCTCTTCGACACCCCCCTACCACCACACTACTTCTCTTGCACAAACACCTGCTTGGAATGATGGGAGATGCAGACAATTAACCCGTCCAATCCCCTCTTACCCTTCCCTAGCATGCATTCGTATCAAGCAGACGATAACAAGTAAAATTCTAAACTATAAGATATTACCCTTTTCTCTCTCTCTCTTTCTCTCTTCTGTTTTTGTAAAATGCTCCTCGCCACCATAAGATGAAAATTTATTCCAAGTGGGGCAGGTGGTGTTTACTGATGTGATGGGGTGGAAAAGAAGCCATGTGTGTGTTTGTGCGTGCGGTGTGTAGAAAAGGGGAGAGAGTAGAGGGGTGTGGAGTGTGCTCTTGAGGTGTTGCTGGTTTCGTGGTT
>CM063506.1:133588511-133596011 GCA_032207245.1 Pardosa pseudoannulata | reverse complement strand
AACAATTTATTTTTATGTATGTGAGTTTATTAACACTTATAAAGTAAGTTTATAGTTTTTTTATGATAAAATTCCTGTAATTTCTCTAAAAGCATATGTTTTACTTGTATGTACATCAGAAGTTTTATTCATATATACTTTAACGAAAGCTTTTTAAAGTCATGGAAAATGATTCGCTAAATCAGGGAAGGTCATGAAAAGTCATGGATTTGAAAAATTTTATTTTGGCAGATACCCTGAGTATACAGTATTGAAAAAGCTGGCATTTCTGTGTTTGAATTGGTTACTTACTATATGAGTCTACTGAAATTAATGCAGAAATTAATTATATACTCCACTAGAACTGGAATATCTTTAAAAATACTGCTTTTTTTCCTTGTTCAAAGGATAAATTTGTGCAGTTTGTGCAGAAATTTATTAACAGCATACGCAGGGGCCGTAACTATGTCCTTTAACGCCCGTGGCGAAAAACTGGTGTCCGCCCCTACCACTATATATAGTGAGAAAATATGTAAACATGATTTTTTTTTCTATCATATATTCAGAATAAACTTGCAAAATATTTTGCTAGTTTTTTAAATGATCATAGTCCTTTTATTTTCAATTTTTCTTTTATTTTTACCTTATTAATACTTAATATTTTTAAACTCTTTGTAAGTATTATTTTTCTAATAGACTGAATAGTTTTTTGATGGGTATACTTTTATTTGAACGTTGAATTTTCACAGAAAATTGGTGAATTTCTAAATTTAAATTTAGTTTTAATAACTTTAAAATTTAAGACGAATACCTGGATTTGTATTACGGCATATTAATATTTTTAAACACTTTTTAAGTATTATTTTGTTAAAGAGGCTCTTTTTTTTAAGGTTTTTTTGGTTTTTACTTTAATCATGAATAGTTAATTACTTATTTGACAGACAATGAATTTTTCACAGAAAAGCGGTCACAGATATTGAATTTCTAAAGTATGTTAGTTTTAATAACTTTAACAGAATAGGATATATACTGTCCCTCTGGTTAATATTTTCTGTTGTAGATGTAGTACATTCTGAAATATACTGGTTATACAGCTTCCTCGAGATTTCTTTGGCGTAAACTGTCGCCAATTGGGAGAGTAAGTTGCCAATCGTGGTAACCATACATTGATACAACCTTTAGGTTTGCCAGAAGAAACCCCAATATCTGTATGTTTTCTCAGCTTCGGCGCTGTTAAGGTTTAAAGACAAACCATTAAAGCTACGATTTAAAGTCAAACACTCCAGTTTCTTTGGTACCTGTAAAACATTCTGGAATACACATTGACATACATGACCACATCTTCTATTGGCCTCAAGAGGGTTTACAGTCAAGTCTAGATCAAATTGTTCGGAACTATCAAATTTTCGGATGATGGTTAAACAAGCAGAAAGTTTCAAAACCAGAGTTCGAAAATTCGGAACTAGTAGTTGAGATGAACTTAAGTTATTATTCAAAACCAGTTTTAAATTATCAGAGTTAGATATTCGAAATTTGTAACTCGAAAAACAATACTGTTGCCACATTTCAAACGAAATCTACCGAGCTCCATGGCACAATGGTTGCGAACCGAAAGGTCTCCGGTTCGATCCTGAGTCAGGACAAATTTGTTTCCGTAATTTTATGTTCGATTTGTTAAGTAGTCAAGAAGAAAATTATCAAATTTTACGTTACATTAATAAATCAGAAGCTTCAAAACCAGAGCTTGAAAATTCGGAACTAGCCGTTGATATGAACGTAAGTTATTATTCAAAACCAGTTTTATATTATCTGAGTTAGATATTCGAAATCTGTAACTCGGAAAACAATACTATTCTTAGTAATTTTACTAAACGAAAATAAATACTACTCATCAGATATTTAAATTATTCTCTTATATCATCACTTATCTCCCATAATTTCCTTACATTTTTTATGTCAGATATTCTGATTTCTTAATTATCAGTAGTGTTATTTTATCATACGATACAACGATAAAAAATTGCATTTGTTTCTCAAACTATAAATATGTATTACTAATAATATTTAAGGCTAATAATTATTGTTCTTATCGCAATGCTCTCCACAATTTAATAACCGTATCTCTGAATTAATTTTAACAGTATGTTATTTATTTGCCAAGAAGAAGTATTATGGCATCATAACGATTCTCTTTTTAATATTATAGATAAATAATGATCAACAATAAATGATCTCACTTCATTTCCTTTCAACATGGCAATTTTAATCTCTTGATAACACATACCTTCTAACGCCCACGTTACTTAAAATTATTTTATATTTAAACGAACAGATGAAATATTTCAATGGGATAAAAAAAACTGAGTAATTCTGTATTTATTGCGACATGTATATGATTTTAACGAAATATATACTTTCTCCAATATAACAAAGCATTTCAGCGCTTTGAAAAAAAAATGGCTGAAAACTTTTTTCCCTTCTGTATCTTTAAATGGCAGACGCGCTTTATAAAGACAATGAGGTTAATTATCGTCTGCGGTCGTCATTTTCCGCAACGTTTGTTGCATTTTCGCTTAGAAATAGCTTTTACAAATCCGAAAGAATTTTTTTTCTTTTCTTCATTTTCTCTGATTAAAATGGAAGATGATGGAAAAATTGAAAGAATAAAGGGGAAGGGAGTTTTCTCCACTTTAATATTGTCTTAGTACGATTAGTAGTGTTTGGTTTTTAATTTTTTTTTACGTATTTGTGCGAATGTTCTGTCATCAGCCTTTTTTTTAAGACAGATTATTAAGGCCAGAGTTTAAAAAAAATATATACCATATTTTTTCTGAAACCTTTTTTGTTTGTGTCAAACCACGCAAACGCTTCTTATTTTCTTTTGCAGAATTATTTATATCTAGTCAACTGTATTTTATTTTACTTGTGTACAGAAAGCTGTTAATTTTTTTATCCTTTCTCTGTTTCTTTCACTATGTATCAGAATTGTTTATTAAATTCAGAATAAAAGATAATTTTTCAAATATTTTTTGGGCATCCTGCTTATATTTTTAACGTGTTGTCAGAATTGGCAATTGAATAGTCTCTCAAGATTTAATAACGGTATAATGATATAATTTGGATATTTACACGATTTTTAGCATATAGAACAAATTACTTAAGTTAATTCTTTTATAAAATTTATATTATTTTAAATGTGTCTTATTTGTTTTACCTCGCATTAAAAAATGTGATACGGAAATTGCTTAGAATAAACCGTAACCATGGACAGTATTTGATAGTCTATGATAAACTAAATATGTAAGAATAAATCTTTCTACAGATTGATATAGTAGTGTGACGTAGGCGTTTTTCTGTTCATCTATCATATGTGTTATTTATATAACATACATCCCTTTTTTAAGTTTCCGATCGCAGCAATCGTAACAAATGAAAGGTCAAAAGAAAGATAATTTCCCGGAACACAGGAAAATGGCATTTTCAGTAGTGTAGCAAGTTGGCCCTAGGCGGTAGATAAGGTAGGCGACTGCCCATATTAGCTAAATTTAGAGGTACAAAGCCACCAAACAGTTTTCCACTACCTGTATAAATGTTATTCATTTAATTTAGTTACAATTTTGTTGTAACATGATGCTTATATAATTCCAGGTTTCTTTTTAATTTAAAATGCTTTTTAAGCTTTTAATTAGGTGACATTTCTTTCTTTACACCAGAGGCAATACCGAGGCAAGGTAGGTGGCTCCAGTGGCGGCAAGATTTAGGAATGATAATAGAGAACGGAAGAAAAAAAAATAAATACAACCCGCAAAAATATAATTTGATTATTTAAATATCAAAATGGTTAAATGAAATAGGTAGTATAATCAAGTATTTTTTTAAGCTTAGAAGGCGGTTTGGGGGCGTTTGGTAAGAAACACAATATTTTTTTGTTTAATCTAATCATTTTTTATGCAATAAAAACGCTAGACCCGGACCTGAATTTAGAAGCGTAAAGGATTTCTTTAAAATAAAAACGCTTCCTATCTTTAAAGTTAGCACCAAATATTTAGCTAAATAGTTATCAAATTTTTTTATACATTTAAACACGTCTAATTATTTCTAATTATTTTTAGTATAATATTTGATTTTTATTTTATACTCTTGTAAAAGTAAGATTTACGTAATTTTTACACATCTAAACACATCTGCATCTTTCCATTTTAGAAGAAAGAGGAGGTAACTTTTATGTAAGAGAAAATCATCACATGGGTATGCAGGTTGTTATTCTCCATAATAACTATTTTTCAATTAAAAAGAAAATTAATATGCGATAAAATAAGAATAAAACATATCCCTCTCACTTCTTACTATCTCTGCCTCCCTCCCATTCTCTCTGTCCCTTGCCGTCCACCTCTGTCTGTCTATCTTCCTCATTCTTATCAAAATCGACGATATTTCTACACTCCGAATGGCAACGGTTGCACTGACCAGATGTACAGACACTAACGCCCAAGCGTCACTGGCAATTTTTTTTTTGCGGATATACTTAAATATTTTTTCTGGCAGTTTTTTTATGATAAAGGTTCTGCATACTTAATTCAACTTTCAAATGCAGATCTCTAACTCTCTTGAATGAATATTTATTGAATCATTACTATCTATATTTCATTACCTATACTCCAACTCACGAACCTGAAGTCGCATGATACGAAATTTCTTCTTACAGAATAAAGAATTTTTCCCCCATCTCCGTCTTTTATTACTGGTACAGAAACGAGCATAATTTGCCGTAGTTTTCCCTTTCTCTCAGGGCAGGAAAAAAAAAGGGAAGAAATTTCCCCCGAAAGTTGAGTCTTAATCGGCCGGAAAAAAAAGAAAGAACAGAAGCTGGCAAGCTTTCATTTTCCCAGGGACTTTATTTATCGGAGTAGTTATGCCGAAACCTGGAGTCAGTTATACAGACTGCGAGGTATGGAGAGAAAATTGTTACTCCCGCGTCAGCATATTTGTTGGTGCCTGATTGATGTTGGACACACTTAACACCTTTATACTTTTCCAAACGTGACAGGTAGCTTTTTCCTTAAGCTGAGATTAAGTGTCTTGATGATTATTTTTGCTTAGTTTTTGTCAAATCTGGTTAGCCTAGTGATTCCCAAAATTGTTTGTACGGACCGTCAGGAGTCCATGCGATATTTAAAGGGGGTCCTTAGTAAATAAAATTAATTAAAAGGTGTGTGGAGATTAAAAGGTGTGTTTCAGGGTACGAAAACAAATAAAAACATGTTTTTATAATCATATCTTTTGTAACTACAGTAGTTTTTTCTTATTTCATGTTTTATATACCAACGTTCTTGATTTGAATTTAACATGCCTGAATCTTAAGTTACCCCCAGCCCTCTGTAGATGGAAACACGGAACTACAGAGGCTGTTCACACATTTTTTAGACGATGTATATTGCAGTCAAAAAACTAAATTACATAAAATTCTTGTGTTTGAAATGTTCTATTTAATAGCTCTTATTCTGAACTATCTTGCAACACCGTAATTTCCAGGATAATAATGCCTTTTGAAGTGTCAGAAGAGGTATTCCGTCCTATTTCTCCTAAACAGCTTTCCAGAGTCCTGTAAGGGTTGTGGGACGACGTTTGGATAATGCAGATTTTAAAAGTCCGAAAACACAAAAATCCATAGGTGATACATCGGGAGATTTAGTAGGGATATCAGTGAAGGGTATGGCCTTGATACCGGATTTTTGTTCCATTTCTTTTAGGAAATTTACAGTTGATTTTGATGTGTGACTGCTACCTTTGTCTTGATGGAGTTCCACAGATCGATGGCACTGTGGGTAAAGCGACGGTATTTCGTTCAGAAAAATTGGCGATAAAATATGTTCCTAATAGTATTTGGAGTTCATCTTAACATTTTTTTCAACTCTCTTTATTTTTAACTTGCCATTATATGAAAAACGAGCAACAATCATGAATCCCTTAGAAAAACTTTCGATTCTTTGAACTATGTAATTAAGTTTTTCTCCTCTTTTATGATAATAAATATCTCTTTTTTTGTTGCAATCATTTAAATACACCCATGAACCATCTGTAGTGACAATTTTTTTCCCATTTTTCTTTGATACATCTCGAAGTGGAGTACCGGGCGATTACCTCCGCCCCGCAGTCGTGGAACCCACGACGAGAATGACAACGAAATACAAAGACAATAGAATCTCAAAACTATCGCAGTTTCTTCATGTCAAAACTATCAAAACTGCCGGAACACTTGAAAAACCTTCTCAAAAACTTTGCCTAAACTATTTTCAAATACATCTACATACTTCAAGACCTTTAAGATGATGGTTCAACTGGATTCCCTGAGCCGAGCCCTCTAATCCAGAGATTTCTAACAGTAAGCATAAAAAGAACAACGAGCAGAAAATAAAACAGCTAAAAGATAAAAGAAGGGGATAGTGTGGTGCATTCGTGAGTTCATAGCACAAAATACTAGAGAATAGAAATCTTAGGGATAGAAAACACAAATTTGTGGCCAGGGACATCCGTACTCATTGACGACAAGAGATGGAATGGGAAGTTTTTTATGTCATGTCGATTACCTTGGCCTCTGCGTCTACATCTTACCATAGGTTTACTTTTATATTTATTTGTGCTACCAATGAGCGGTCACTACAAGTCACGTGGATGACATAACTTACGTGCCACAACTCTTATTTTAAGGTATGCAACAGGAAGGATTTTACTAGGGAACATTCGAGAATATTCGCTAAGGTTGCTAGAAAGGAATTACCGAAAAAACAGAATCGAAACCAAAAGCGATAAAAATATCATTACACGCACGCACGCACGCACGCACACGCACACGCGCACACACACACGCACACACACACGCACGCACGCACACACACACACGCACACACACACACACACACACACACTATATACATACACAAGGCCGGTTCCGGGTTATTAGCTGCCTGCGTTCAAGGTAGTATTTGGTCACCCTACATTGCTACGTACAAAATAGTATTTAGAGGTCTCCAATCAATGAGTATATCTTGCAGATAGTCTATTGGCCGCCCTAGAAAATAGACAACAATCGTGCATTTACGCATTGCACACCTACTAGCCCTACCCCCCTCTCTCTCTCTGTCTATCTGTCTGTTTGTCTGTCTGTCTGTCTGTCTGTCTCTGTCTGTGTGTGTGTGTATACACAGATTGATTGATTAATTGATTGATATATAGAGAAAAATTTGTATATTTCACCAAGTAACCGTTCGTGGACCGCATGAAATTGTTTACGCCACATTTTGATAACTCTTGTTTTAGTGTTTTCAAACAGGAGCCATATTATTCTCAATCTATTCATATCCTACTTATACACGTTTGTAAAATAAATATAGAATTTTTTTCTGTATATTAGTTCCATTCTATTGATCTATTTGGTTTGAATACACGGATACATCGTCATGCCACCATTTTGGAATATCATTTCCTGGCTACACGTTGCATTCGATTTACGCTGGAAATCCA
>CM063506.1:133558511-133583511 GCA_032207245.1 Pardosa pseudoannulata | reverse complement strand
TTAAAGCCTTTTTTGAGTTATGGTAGACAGCGATACTCTTCGTTAAATTAAAATTTCTCAAAGAGAGCTCATTGCAATCAAAATATAAGCAGTACTACCAGATGTTATAATATTAATGGTTGCAAAATTTGAGCTTTCTACGTCTAATCTTTTTTCAGTTATGATCGGCAGTGTTACTCTTTGTTATGTTAAAATTTCACATTATATGGAGTACTTATTGCAATCGGAAGATATGGTGCACTACCAGATGTTATAATAATCCTGGTTGCAAAATTTGAACCTCCTACATCTAATCTTTTTTCAGTTATACTCGGCAGCATTACTCTTCGTTATGTTAAAATTTCTCGTTATATGGAGTACTTATTGCCAATAGAAAGATGTACTGAACTACCAGATATTATAATAATCCTGGCTGCAAAACTTGAACCTTCTAGTGTACTAGTTTTTCAGTTATGCTAGGCAGCGTTACTCTTCGTTATGTTAAAATCCTCGTTATATGGAGTACTTAATGCAATATCAAGATATGTTGAACTACCAGATGTTATAATAATCCCGGTTCCAAAATTTGAACCTTCTACATGTAATCATTTTTGAGTTATGCTCGGCAGCATTACTCTTCGTTCTGTTAAAATTTATCGTTATGTGGAGTACTTATTACAATCGAAAGATATGGTGTAATAGCAGATGTTATAATAATCCTGGTTGCAAAATTTGAACCTTCTACGTCTAATCGTTTTTCAGTTATGCTCGGCAGCGTTACTCTTCGTTATGCTAAAATTTCTTGTTATATGGAGTACTTGTTGCAATCGGAAGATATGGTGAGCTACTAAATGTTATAATAATCCTGGCTACAAAATTTAAACCTTCTATGTATAATCGTTTTTCAGTTATGCTCGTCAGCGTTATTCTTCGTTACATTAAAATTTCTCGTTATATGGAGTACTTATTGCAATCAAACTATATGGTGCTCTACCAAATGTTAAATTAATCCTGGCTACAATATTTTAACCTTCTACGTTTAATCCTTTTGCAGTTATGCTCGGCAGCGTTAGTCTTTGTTATGCTATTTTTTTTTTTGTTATATGGAATACTTATTGTAATTGAAAGATATTGTGCACTACCAGATGTTGTGATAATCCTGGCTACAAAATTTTAACCTTCTACGAATAATCGTTTTTCATTTATGCTAGGCAGTGTTTCTCTTCGCTATGTTAAAATTTCTCGTTATATGAAGTACTTAATGCAATCGAAAGATATAGGGCACTAACATATGTTATAATAATCCTGGCTGCAAAATTTGAACCTTCTACATCTAATCATTTTTCAGTTATGCTCGTTTGCCGTACTCTTCATTACGTTGAAATTTCTTGTTGTACGGAGTACTTATTTGAATCGAAAGATATGGGGCAAAACCAAATGTTATAATAATCATGGTTGTAAAATTTAAACTTTCTACGTGTAATCGTTTTTCAGTTATGCTCGGCAGCTGTACTGTTCGTTAGGTCAAAATTTCTCGTTATATAGAGTACTTATTGTAATCGAAAGATATGGTGCACTACCAGATATTATAATAATCCTGGTTATAAAATTTGAACCTTCTACATCTAATCATTTTTCAGTTATGGTATGGCAACATTACTCAGCGTTATGTTAAATTTTTTTTGTTGTTATATGGAGTAGTTATTGCAATCGAAAGATATGGTTCACTACCAGATGCTATAATAATGCTTGTCGCAAAATTTAAACCTCCTACATATAATCGTTTTTCAGTTATGCTATGTAGCGTTACTTTTCGTTATGTTAAAATCCTCGTTATATGGAGTACTTATTACAATCGAAAGATATGGTGCATTGCCAGATGTGATGATAATTCTGGCTACAATATTTGAACTTTCTTTCGCTTTTCAGTTATGCTCGGCAGCGTTACAATTCTTATATTGATATTTCTCTTATATAGAGTGTTGATTTAAATTAAAAAGAAAAAATCACATCTAGATATTATAAAAAGCTTTTAAATCCTAGATTTGAACCTGTTACTACTTTTTCATTGTTTCATCTAAGTTATTCTAACTAAGTTTTTACATATTTCCCTTGATTATGAGGAACTATTTGAAACTTCTTTTGAAATGAATTTATATTTTAAATCAATCTTAATTCAAAAATACATTAACATACAATTGCTAGAAAAAAAGGGTTTTGTAAATGATTAATGAAAAGGAAACATTATCAAGAACAGTCTGCTACTTTTTTTTCAGTCTTCTATGTTATTTAACTAAATATTACCACTTATAAGTGTAAACAAGAAAGCGAAAAACCATTCTTTTAAGATATCGTTTGGCTGGAACTAAACATATTTCATTGCTTACCCAAAATATCGAAAGAGATAAAAGAAGAAGAAGAAAAAAATCAGCACTGTCATAAATTACATCCGCTCAAAAGGTGTTTGTTTAGAGTTGCCATTCACCTAAAGCAATTTCGTGCATTTATTCATTAGCATCGACAGCCATTTTCGAGACCACTTCTGCGAACGCGGCCAAACGTGGGGATTTTAAAAATTGTAGGTCTTCACGGTCGACCGATAAGAACAAACACATTTAATTTAATTTTTCAACAAACAGGGCTCTCTTCAAATAGTAATTAAAATGCAAGCGCCCTCTTAACTGATCGCTTTTGTTTGGAAACTTAGAAGTCGTTTGGATTGGAAGTGAAAATTATTTTCGTCGCACGCAATTTTGGAGAGTGTATTTTCAGTCTCTTTTAATTCTCTTTGTTTACCTGAGCAACATTCGATTCCACTTAACGAGTACCTAATTAAATTCCCAGACGCCATTTTCTGTCAAGCTCTTTGCAAGAGTTTCGAAAGGTAGTCGCAGACTCCGGAATGAGTCGATAGAACTTGTTCTGTCTGCTTTCAAGTTTATGTATCACTTTTAGTTGATAGATGTCGATAGGGAATAATATAATTTACGGAACTTTCTTAGTTTTCAATAATGTAATTGACAAAGATAATATATATATTAATATAAAATAATTTAATTAAAGAATTTCCTTAGATTTCATAATATGGTTGATAAAGATAATATAAATGGGTATAATAATATGGTTTATGAAAATTCTTTTTAATATAGCTGATAAAGATGCACATCAAAAGGGAATATTATGCTTTACGGAATATTATGATTTAAGTTGTTAGGCTATAGGGTTAATAACAAACAATAAATCCTTAGAGCAAATAAGGTTCCCCGTGTTACTTTGGTTTCATAATATGGTTGGTAAAGGTAATATAAATAGATAGAATAATATAATTTATGAAACTTCTTTTTAACACTAGATTGCCCGAGATTTCTTGTATACCTATATTGCCCCAAAACAGTCAAAATGACTGCATTGTGAAAAAATAACAAATGTGTAAAGAAATTTGTTTAAAATTAATTTTTAATATTATATAATAAAGGAGGGCGGAAGTAACTACAATTATTCATAAACCCATTTATATGTTATAGAAAAAGTCACTAAATTCTAAGAAATTGTGTCATTATATTTCATAATTGTTTTTCTAATTGAAATTAAAAAACAGTCAAAATGACTGCCTTGGGCAATCTAGTGTTAATATAGCTGATAAAGATGCATATTAAAATGGAATATTATGGTTAACGGAGTGTTTTCAGTTGTTAGGTTATAGGGTTAATAGCAAACAGTCAAACCTTAAAGCAGATAATGCTCCTCGTGTTACTTTGGTTTCATAATATGGTTGATAAAGATAATATAAATTGATAGAATAATATGATTTCTGGAACTTCTTTTTAATATAGCCTATTAAGTTGCATATCAAAAGGAAATATTAGGATTTACCGAGTGTTTACAGTCGATAGGTTATGGGCTTAATAGAAAACAGTCAAACAAGTAAGGCTCCCCGTGTTACTTTGGTTTCATAATACGGTTGATAAAGATAATATAAATCGATATAATAATATGGTTTATGGGAATTCTTTTTAATATAGCTGATAAAGATGCACATCAAAAGGGAATATTATATTTAAGGAGTGTTTTCAGTTGTTAGGTTATAGGGTTAGTAACAAACAATAAATCCTTAAAGCAAATAAGATTCTCCATGTTATTTTGGTTTCATAATATGGTTGGTAAAAGCAATATAAATTGATAGAATAATATGGTTTATGGAACTTCTTTTAATATAGCTAATAAACATGCACAGCAAAAGGGAATATTAACAATATTGCTTTTAAAGATAGCTTTGTAAGTGTCACATACGATATATTCCATAAATACTCTATAAATTGGTCTATAGACATAGTTTTAATAGTTAAGGAATTTTAACGCATGTTTTACTGGAAAAATACTTTATAAACTGGTCCATACTTGTGTACTATAAAGAATTTTAATAATTAAAGATTTTCAACTTTTAATGTCCTACAAGGAAAATATTCTGTAAATCAGTCTATATTCGTGTTCTACAAAGAATCTTAACAGCTAAAGAATTTTAATTTGTGTTCTACAAGAAAAATATTCTATAAACTGGTCTATACTCGTGATCTACAAATTTTTTTTAACTTGGTTCTTTTATTACGTTTAGAACTAGACGCAAAAAAAGTTTCATTACAACTTTTTCTTGTTTTTTTTTCCTTAAAAACTGTTAATGTACCTTAGAACAATAAACAATTTGACCTTAGCCAAATTGAAACAATCCGATAACAATAAGATAGTAGGTCAGATTTAGAACATTTGCTCTCGCAAATATTACTCGTTCATTATAAATTCTGTCTATGATTGATAAATTAATATTCATTGATTTGGAAGTATACATATTTAGTATACATTTACTGTGGCAACGGTCATTCACACCTACAGATGCGATTGTAAGTCCGTGCAAATGACATCTGCTATCTGGCTATTAGAATTATCTCTTGGATAAACATTAGGATGCAAAAATCGTAACTACGGTCAAGCCATAAGAAAAAAACAACCGCTGTGTTTCTCTCGCCAGCTGATCAGTTGTTACAGTACTACTTGCTGCCCACAGGCTAGTTTTAAACTTCACTCGATTACGATGTCATTATTTTGCCATAGATATAATCTTCGTTTTAAAATGAATTAAACTTGTTTTGAAGAAGTGCTTCAACATTTGAACCTCAGCGGACTATACAGAAAAACAATGGATTGTTATTAACTCATTAATTCCCGAGTCTTATCTGACGAATGTATATTGATGAATATCTTAAATATAAATTATTATGGGTTGCAAATAATAAAACAGATATGAAATATATACATATTTGAATATTACAATCTCTCCTCATTAACTGTCATTTTAAAAAACAACGTTGGATGTCATGTAGATAAAAGAGAAGACTTCGCTGTAAGAGATTTCTTTGGTATCGAAAATGTTAATTCAGTAAGGTTAAATTGTAAAGACCATCAACCAACTGTCTATAGTTAACCTAGTCTGGATCCTGGGCACTGCGGTATTTTCGGCAATGAAATTCCTGATAATCTCGCGAAGTACGGTTCTGAGTTGCCCTTCATTGGGCCGGAATCAGTACTTGGTCTTCCTCACAAAGTAGTTAGAAAGACTGTTAAGGATCTCCTAATGGAAGAGACATAGGACTTGGCTTAATTCTGGTAATCAAAGGGAGGTTAAGGTGCCAAATCAAGGATATCCCTGGCTGAGGGCTAAGGAGCTACTTAACCTCAGTAGGAATGAGGTAAGAGTAGCCATTGGTCTTTTGACAGGTCACTGTTGCCCCAAAAGGCACCTTAACATCATTGGCATCGTGAACAATCCAGTATGTAGGGGGTGTCACGTTTCGGAGGAGAGTTCCTTACACATCTTATGTGGTTGTGATTACTACTCTGCTAAGTGTTTTGAATTTCTTGGTTATCATTTCACCGAACCGTGGGAGTTAGTCAACTTCCCGGTTAAGTTGCTGATTAGATTTATCTTATCTATTGGTCTCTTTGAGATTTAACTGCTAATATTCTTAACTTATTGCTGGGACTCTTTAATTATAGTAAATGGGTTTTTTTTCAGTACAATAGGCCTTGGATCGCAGTGATGGTGCTCTTATGAGCCGCCCCATCCTAAATTTAAATCAAAATATAAGGTTAAATTGTATAACCAATAAACTATTTTTCCCTATTTCAGTAGACGTGTACCTGCAAAAAAAGTAAATCGTAAAAATATGCGATCCTCAAACAATCATAAAATTTCGATTCAAATGAAAAATTTATAAAAAATAGCAAGTACTCGAAAATTTGTTAGGCCGTTGCCATCGAAAATTTTGCATCGAAAGCTTGAAAATTTGGTGGACTGTAGGATTGTCATTTTCCTTCACAGAAAAGAAATTTTTTTTTATTTTCAATGCAGCTGGCAATACAGTCAGATATACAGTCTTTAAGCCAAACATGGCTGCGGAGCTGTTACCCATTTAGCCCTACCCGAGGAGAAAGTGAAAACGGAAGGAAAGCTACAGACAAGCTGCCTCCGCTGGTTAATTTAGAAGCTGGGACCCAACAGAATACCCCCTAGGCTATACCTTCCACCTCCAAATGTATGTTCGAACTTGGAGGACATTGCAAGTACGAACCTATTTCAGGTGCCTCAGCTGCCATTAATGAGCAGGGCAGATCTTTAGCTAGCTGGAGATTTGAACTCACAACTCTCCAGATCTGAGAATGCCTTCTTTACCATCTGATCTACCACAGCTCAAGAAATTGAAAACTTTTTCTCAAGAAAGCAGAAAAATTCTACAAAATATTTTTTAGCTTCCTTAAAAAGAGAGGCTAGTTATCAATGGGTTAACACCATTGAAAGAACATTAAGAAAAGAGTATAATTTACCATTGTTTATTAAAAAAAGAATGACAAGTGTAATGTATATTTCAAAACTAAAAAAATAAAAAAAAACTTTAATTTTTCTTGAATTATCGATTAAATAACACTTTTTAAAAATACTCTTTTTAAGAGGGTACGAAACACAATATTTTGAAAAACACATATACCATTTTAGAATAATAATACCACATTTTCTAAAATCAAATAATAATCACCTTCCGCCAGGTGTTTAAGTTCGCTTATCTCAATAATTTCTTTTCCAAAACTAGCATCTTCAAATTGTTAGTTCCAACGGATCTCAAAAGAATGCCTACGATATGTACGTGATAGGTGAGACCATTTGTTCCTTTACATTTTTTCGAACAGCATCTGCTTTCTTTTTCAATTCTTTCGAATCTTTCGCAACCGGTTCCGGCCTTGTTTACTTAAGCCATTCATTGAGGTTAATTATCGTCTGAAGTCGCCATTTTGTGAAAGAATTGTTTCACCTCTTCCACAATCGAGAAAGGCTTTTGTGAGGGACAAATTTCATGTTCCTTAATTAATGTAATTGAAACATAAGGAAACGAGAGGATGAAGGTAGCAAAATGAAGGAGAAAAGAAAAAAAAACCTACTCTTCCCCTGATTTTTTTTTTTATTTATTATTCTCTTCTTTTTTTCGAACAAGTGAGACACAAAAGGAACACCCGTTGGAAAAGGAGCGAAAAGCCATCGGAACAGCGAAATGTGCCTCGTTGGCAAAATTTCGATTGTTAGCTAGGAGTTCGGCAAATTTTGCCTCGGGTCCGCTCCGAAATGGAGATAATGAATTGCATCGCAGGCAGTAAGGGGGTGGGTGATGGAGGGGGTGTAGAGGTGATGGGGAAATTGACTTGCTGATATGTCACGTTCGACCCACGCATTAACCTCGATTAAGAAACGCTAATAATTAATTGTTTTGCGATAATTTTCTAAAGTGGGATTCTTACACTTACAAAGTGCTAAACGGGAGGGAAGTTCGCAAGTTTATGCCTTAACTTTGCTTAATATGCCCTGAGATATTAGGAAATACAAACCTTACTATGGAAAATTACTTCCAGAAGCAATGGGGAGAGTTTACAAATTATATTCACTGTTATTCTCAGAAAGGCCCTAGCCAAGAGGGCTTTAGGGGGTTCAACCCCCTGTCCCCAAACTTTAAACAATCAGATTTACATATATGTACAAAAGGTATGTTGCTTAAAATGAGGTGAACAAAGTTTAAGCAAAAATTATTTGCCAATACATTTTAGTGTTTAATATGTTTCATGTAACAACATTATATATTCTCAAAGTAAGAATATCGTTAAAAGTTTAATTTAAAAGTGTGACTCAGTCTTTTGCATTCTTAAACGAAATTCATTTGTCTGAGTGTAGCGAGAAGCAATTCTCTACAAACAAATTATTTGCTTAGAGTAATGTTTCATATAACAGCATTACATATTCTCAATATAAGAATATCGTTAAAACTTTAAAAATTGTGATTCAACGCTTTTCGTACCCTTAAACCAGATTAACTAAAGTAAATCCATTTGCCTTAGTGTAACGATATCAATTCTGTACAAACAAATTATTTACTTAATATATTTCAGGTAGCAACATTATATATCATAAGATTATCGTTAAAATTGTAAAAACTGAAATTCAACGTCCCTTGTACACTTCAACGAGATTATGTAAGCTAAATCAGTTTAAGTGTAACGAGATCAATTCTCTACACACAAATTATTTACTTAATATAATACAGGTACCAGCTTTATACATCATCATTATAAGATTATAGTAAAAGATGTAAGAGCTGAAATTTAACGTCTCTTGTACCTTTAAACGAAATTATGTAAACTAAATTTGTTAGCCAAAGTGTAACGAGATCAATTCTCTGCAAATTTTCTTAGATATGTATTTCAGGTAACAGCTTTATATATCATCATTTTATAATATCGTTAAAGTTGTAAAAACTGAAATTCAACGTCCCTTGTACCCTTCAACAAGATTACGTAAACTTAATCCATTTGCTTAAATGTAACGAGATCAATTATCTATAAATTATTTACTTAGAGATATATTTTAGGTAACATGATTATATATCATCATTATAAAACTATCGTTCAAGATGTAAAAACTGAAATTCAAAGTTCTTGTACTCTTAAACGAGATTATCTGAACTAAGTTATAGTTTAGATAATCTCGTTTAAGGACTTTGTTACAAGGGACGTTGAATTTCAGTTTTTACATCTTTAACGATAATCTTATAATTCTATTTTTATTTTGAGAATGCAGGGCTGAAGTGCAACAAGATCAATTCTGAACAAACAAATTATTTACTTTCAGATGTATTTCAGACAACATTTCAGAACATCATTATTAAACCATCGTAAAATCTGAAATACAAAGGTCCTTTGTACCCTTAAATGAGATTATCTAAACTAAGTTACAGAGTTAGTGTAGATAATCTCGTTTAAGGATACAAGGGACGTTAAAGTTCAGTTTTTACATCTTCGATAATCTAATAATTCAATTCTTATTTTGAGAATACAAGGCTCAAGTGTAACGAGATCAATTCTCGACAACAAATTATTTACTTAGAGATGTATTTCAGATAACAACATTTTATATCATCATTATTAAACCATCGTAAAAACTGAAATTCAAAGGTCTTTTGTATCTTTAAAGGAAATTATCTAAACTAGGTCCGTTTGCCTAAGTTTAACGAAAAGCAATTCTCTGCTAACAAATTATTTGCTAGCTTTACGAAATTACAAACGAGTCAACATATTTAAAGACTCGGAAAACATCTTCGATTTCCATTTACCCCTCTTAATTCTTTAAAAGCAGACAAGACCCCGTGTTTCAGAGATGGCTAACCACCTGGTTAAAATGTGGCAGCCCCCTCTAGTTTGGCGACGTAATTAATTATTCATTAAGCGGAGCTAAATATTTGTCAAGTCAGCAAATTGAATTAAAATAAAACGGAGGCCGCGAAATGATTAAGGGAAACTTTTTATATATTAATGTAAATACGTTTAAAGCGATATAAATAAATTCTTTTTTCTTTCTTTAATATTCACTACAGACATAGCATCCGAACATATTTCGTCTGAAATCGGTTCAGTGAACACACATTTGGAATTTTAATTAAAATTTCGGTCGCTTTTATTTGTCAGCTTTCTTTTGCACTCTTTCGCTCAAAGTACGAATGAAATGCTTGTGTTTTCTTTTCGGTAGAGATTTATTTTCGTGTATAGAAATTCGATATTTAAATATGCGCATGAATTAATACGTTTCGAAGTTAGGAGGAGCAAAAAAAAAAAAGAGGTAGAGAGTGAAAACGGAGTGTAGAATAAATTGAAGTTAATAAGTATAAGGACTTTATGACGATCCAATTCTTTAAAAGATTTCTATTGTCTTAAAATCTAAAAGCTGGGTTCGTAGTATTGAGAGATAATATTTCTTTTAAATGTAAAATTTTGAAGCCTCAAACTTTTCATAACGAGGTAAAGTTTGAGGCTTTAAAAAACTCTAATTGGATAAATTTCCAAAACAGTCTTGTACCTACGCGTGTTTGTGTTAAATTCAGTGCGTGTGTCTTCAGATTCGACAAGCGTGGCTATTTAAACCACTTGCTTTCTGACTTTCTATCCATTACTCTTCCTGAGTCTTGGGTGACGCCCACTCACTCCAATAATGCAGTTCCTATGGACATCCTAATTTTTCAACTTTTTGGAGTTTAAGCCCCACCCCCTAAACTTATACAGTAGAACCTCGGTATAACGACCCCCTGTGGGACCAACATATGGTCGTTGTAACGAAAGATCGCTGTAACGAATTGAAAAAATAATAATAATAAATTCAGCAAAGAAAGGATGCAACAGTACATACCTAGAGAACATTTCTATTTATTTGTATTTCCATTACTGAATTTTTGAAAAAATATCTTTGATTGACGCCTGTTTCAAGTTCATTTGGGAATTTTTCATTGCCACTGATTCCATATCCGTTAGATTCTGAAGGAAATCTTCAGAATTAAATTGTCCTTTAAAATATTGACGCAAGGCAATGATTGCATTGAAGGCTTCTTTTTCATTTACTTTTTCAAAAGCATGGATGATTTCTTCTCCGTTGTCGGAATCGAATTGAAATTGCACCAGAATACATTAATTTTGAAATAGTCCACTTGCTTATGAGTTCTACGGACTAAAATTAGCGGTCGCTCTAACGAAAAATAATACGCTTGGGGTCGTTGTAATGATTCAAAATTAACATTATTCCTATGGTAAAATAATTGGGACTTTTTAAGATGGTCGTTCTAACGAAGGGGTCATTGTATCGTGGGGTCGCTAAAAAGAGGTTCTACTGTATATCTTGTGAATATTATGCCCCTCCTCTGAATTTTATTACTATACATGTTATTTATAAAAATTTTTAAATTCTAAATAGAATTTAAAAGTTCAAATAACCGCACGAGACATTGCACGGGAGCTATTCTTCTGACCTGCCTGGACTAGGCTCTCTAGGTCAGCGTTTCTGTGTAGCATGGAAGTAATGAGATTATCAGAAATTCGCACACGATAATGAGAACGGAAAATACTAGATTAAGTTAAGGCAGTAAGAAAATTAATTTAAAATTTAAGACTAAAAAAAAATAAAGTTAAAGATTCACGAGTTCCGTGAAGGGGATACACGATATACAACAATTCAAATAAAGTTTAAGTTACACATTAAGTTCAATTACAGTAGCAAAGCAATTAATTTTTTTTTTAATAAAATAGTTAAATCGCAGTAAGTAATAAGCTAAGTATCTGAGTTTAACAACTCAGATGTACGGATCCTGGCCACTGCTAATTCAAATAATTTTTGTCCTACTAATAAGGTAGCATAGGCTCCTCCCATTAAATTCTTTGAAATTTTATTGGTAGTGTGCCAGGATCCGATTTACGATTCAGATCTGCTTTTTCTATGTTTTACAGACTTTCATGATATATTTTCTCGTATTTAATCATATTTAATCTCGTTTAATCTCATATTACTCTCATTTTTACTTCTTATTTAGTTTATATAATGTCTTAAATTTATATAGTCAATTTTAATTTTATTTCTTTATTATTATTTCTTGTAACTGGCATCTTTAATATTTATATACACATAAAGAACTGCTCTCTCTCACTATTTATCTTTATTACTGGAGATATGCCCAATCGGGCCAGGTGCTGCCCGACATACTTTTATTTGGAGAACGCTTTTCGTTAAGTCTACTTTTATTAGCCCTTCTCTAGCACTGAGAAAGTTGCTCCTTCGAAACATCCAAATTGCTGCCTACATACTTTACCTCTCCATTGGTGCCTTACTTACAAAGGCTTTGCATTATAATCTACGTTGTAATTACAATCATTTCTAGTACTCGTGTAATGACATCTATAAAATAAATTATGTACTATAGTAGAACCTCAGTATAACGACCCCCATGTGGGACCAACATCATATGGTCGTTGTAACGAATTGAAAAAATAATGGTAAAAATTTAGCAAAGAAATGATGCAACAGTACATATCTAGAGAACACTTCTACTTATTTGTATTTCCATTACTGATTTTTTTTTTAAAATCTTTGATTGACGCCTGTTTCAAGTTCATTTGGGAATTTTCCATTATCACTCCTTCCATATCCGTTAGATTTTGAAGAAAATCTTCAGAATTAAATTGTCCTTCAAAATATTGCATTGATTGCATTGAAGGCTTCTTTTTCATTCACTTTTTCAAAAGCTTTGACGATGTCTTCTCTCGTCGGAATCGCAGATTTCTTCATTTCCGGTAATACCGGCAATAAAATCGTCCTCATTCAAATTTTTTTCCGCAGCACTGTAAAGTTTCGTCTACCGTAACAAACACATCAAAAGATAATTCAAGATTTAGTCCCCTCCTTTAAGAAAACACAAAGAGAGGAGTACAGGTTTCTTGAAGTTGCACCAAAGTACAATAATTTTGAAACAGCCCACTTGCACATGAGTTCTGCGGGCTAAAATTGGAGGTCGTTCTAACTAAAAATAATACACTCACGGTCGTTGTATTGGTTCAAAATTAACATTATTTCTATGGTAAAATAATTGGGACTTTTTAAGATGGTCATTCTAACGAAGGGGTCGTTGTATCGTGGGGTCGTTAAAAATAGGTTCTACTCTGTTTACATGCATACATATATGCGAATACAGGGTGATTCACTACCAGTTACAGGAGATGTAGGGGTACTAAAGCTATTTGGAATCACATAGCGATGTAGGGTTAGAAATGCTTTCATTATGTGATAGAGGGCGTTATACGGTAGGTCGTGTGAACAGCAATCTGTCTGTTCTCCCGCTGTTCTCGCTGTTCAACAGCATTTTTAAATGGGATTATTATGTTGTAGAATGAAAACAAGCAATTCTGCAAAGTCTTATACCGAGGGATATGCAGAGTATACATATAGAGAGGTGAAATGATCTTCGTACCCGCTACATGTTCTGCAACTTTGTTACACTGGTAATGAAGCACCCTATAAAAATATTTATATTTATACATCCATATGAAATTATAACTGTACATATGTTCCACTTATATACTTATTGAAGCATTTTCCTTTTTCAGTTTCGAGCAGTTATGCTAGTACAAGTGTTTACATTTCTGACAAGATCCAACAGCCTTGCTTGCTCCATGCAGTAGTAAAAGATCGTAGTCAATTTACGGATTTCTATTTGCTGGTAAGTGATAGCTTATAACTTTCTTTTAACTGTGATTTTATGACGCATTTTAAAACATCGGTAATAGGTGCTCTTTCAAAATAGAGTCCAGTGCTTCAGTGAATTTAACACTGGACACAAAAATAAGAGCTTCTAAGGGTTTATTCCCTTGACCCTTTTTATCCTGACGGTACTTATAAGTACCGCTTCAATCAAACACCTATATATTCCTAATAAAGCCGTTTTTCCTGACGGTACTCACAAGGACATGAACGATGCAGTTCCTACAGCAGAAAAGAAATGACAGCACCAATTAGGAATCCTTTTTATTCGCTTAGTATGGATTTTATAATTGGTGTTCTGCGTTAGAAGGTCATTTTGTGGTAGAGTTGATACACTTGTTGTTCAATTGAGTAAATTCAGTGATTTATTACCAGTTATTTGGTACTATTATTTCTTAGAGACTTCAATATTTCGCAGGTAAGCATTTCATTTGTTTTATTCACAATTTAATGTTTTATTTTCTATCATAGAGTCAAAAATATATGTTGGTACTAGAAAGTACCAGCTGCAAAATTAACTACTAAAATACAGTAAAAATTAATTTTCTTTTTTCTATGATTAATCTCCATTAAAGCTTATCTAATGATGCAAAAATGCAGTAAGAAAGTTTATGGTAAATTAATTCAGGATATAAAGGGTTAATGAATTCTGCATGTTGGCACTGAATACCATTGGTTTGAATCCTACTCATGAGACAGATGTTTCTGTAACCTGCGTAAGTTTAGATTCTGTACTAACTGCCGTAAGTAACTCAGCGTAAAATGACTGAAATTCTTGAAATAAATCAAGTATATTCTCATATTATTATAAGTGTAGTCAATCGCAGTAGGTCTGATAATTAATTAGGGCGCTTTTTTTTCGGTATTTAGTCTGCAGGTTGTTAATGATTGTCCGTATTTGTTCCGTACAGTCATAACAACCAATCAGGTCCCAATATAAATAATCTTTGTGTTGAAAAAAATAAAATACATCCAAGTTTATTTATGTACCAGATGCTTTTATATCAAATTTCTACCCTAATTCAAATGGAGTAAGAATCTTTGTAGATATTGCAATTATGTTGTTTATGTTGTTATTATTCATCTCCCCGATGCAGGAAATCACCTTATACCAGGCCTAATGTACCTTGTTGTAATATGAGAATAATCCGTGGCTTAGGGTAAAATACAGCTTTACTTTAAATAAATGTTATTATAATATGAATTGTAATAATAATAATAATAATAATAATATATTTACCATCCTTATTAATCATTAAACTATTTTTTAAAAAAAAATCACCCCTTACATTCACTAATCACTGAAGAATTAAAAAAAAGCGAGCCTCCGTTTAAAATGTGCGTTCATGTGATCTAAGTGACCAAAACAGAGGTCATCCGGGCATAAGACACTACCTTATCTAAATTTTAGATGCTATTACCCCCAATTTCTATCTTAGCTCAGATGAAGTCGAAATGTATACCGATAGCTCTAGGATGTTATCTGATTACCTTTCACTGATGTACAAGATAGACTGAAATAAACGAGCTTCAGTTTTAAAATGTGCATTCATTGAGGACTATCGTACACTAGATCGTTAAAAGCTTAGAGTATCATCTCACGACCTTAAGTCTGACCACGCTTGCATAACCACTATGACAAATGATACTTGTAATACGCATTTTTCTCCTGAGGCAATCGATTATAATAGTAAAAAATAATGTGCATATCATTCTCTACTCGTTTTTCGACAATGCAGCATTTTCTTAAACCTCGTTATTTACTATTTTCGTCAAAGTACGCGATAGACTTTAAGCCTTAAAGTACACTACATAAATGTCTATCATGAACTGGACCACAAAGCAATAGTCTTAGAGTATCATCTCGAAATCGGCAACTCTTCTATTATCACCATATCTAGTGAGACTTGCAATGTCTATTTTTCTCCCGTAATATTCAATTACTATAATAAGAATAATATACCCGTCATTCATCAATACTGTATTCCATAAAAACACGCCTAATACTTTTGTCAGTGCACGCAATAGGCTGCAAAAGAAATTGAGCTACAATATGAAGAGTGCATTAATTGATATCTATCGTAAACCAGTCAGAGTCAACTATAGAGTATCAGCTCATCTTATGTTTGTTCCCTCTTCCATTTTCGCCATGCTGAATGAGACTAGTAATACTCATTTCTCTCGCGTAGCTTACTATCATCCGAGTATTACCATTACCGTATTTAAATACCAGGTATTTTTATTTCCTTTTTCCTACGTTAGCTGAAATGAAGATCAAATCTGTATCGATAGCCCTAGAGTATCATCTCACGATCTTTTGTTCGGTCACTCTTCCATTATTACCATGTCAAATGGGGCCTGTAATGCCCCTTGTTCTCCCGAGATATTCTATTACTATAATAAAAATAATTTACTCGTCATTCAACAACAGTGCACTTTGTATTAATACGCATCCTCCTACTTTTGCCAACATCTGCGATAAGCTGGGAAAAAAAAACCGAGCTTCAGTTTGAAGTAGTGTGTATTCATTGAGATCTATCGTAATCCATATCAGACATCATCCGAACATCAGCCTCTAACTTGCCTAAATACAGATGGATTTACCTGCAGTTTTCTACCTTAGCTCAGATGGAGTCCTAATCTATGACGATACCCCTAGTGTATCATCTCACGATCTTATGTTTGGCCACACTTCCATTTTCACCATAACAAATCAGACCTCTAATGACCATTTTTCCACTGCAGTATTCGATTACTATAATGAAGGCAGTATACATGTCATCCCCTACTCGTCATTCAACAATAGTGCATTTAATAGTAGCACGCCTCCTGCTTTAGCCAATGTACACTATACACGAAAAAAACCAACGTTTTTTAAAATGTGCATTCATTGACGTCTATCGTAAACCAGACGAGAATTCATTTGACCATTAGGCATTACCTTGGCTAAAAACTAGATAGTTTTACCTCATTTCCTACCAAATCTCAAATTGATATCGAATCTATGTCGATAGCCCTAGGGTATCATCTCACGATCTCATGTTCCTCTATTCTTCCATTTTCACCATACCAAATGAGACTGTAATGCCTAATTTTCTACAACGGCATTTGAGTTCTGTAACAAAGAATAACAGACGTCACACATACTCGTCATTCAGCAATAGTGTATTTATAGAAACATGTTTCCTACTTTCACTTACGCACGCGGAAAGCTTGAAAAAAAACCGAGCTTCAGTTTGAACTGAAAGTTTATTGAGATCTATCGGAAACCAGAACAGAAATCATATGAGCATTAGCCACTACCTCATCTAAATACCAGATAGTTTTAATTTCAACATACTACCTTAGATCAAATGGAGTCCGAATCTATGTCGCTAGCCCTAAAGTATCATCTCACGATCTTGTGTTTTGCTTTTCTTCCATTTTCATCATACCAAATGACACCTGTAATGTCCAGTTTTCTAAAACGGCATTCGATTTCTATAATAAAGAATAATACACGCGTCATCCCCTACTCATCATTCAGCAATAGTGTATTTATAGAAACACGTTTCCTGCTTTCACTACCGCGCGCGAAAAGCTGTAAAAAAACCGAGCATGAACGTTTATTGAGGTCTATGGGAAACCAGATCAGAGATCATATGAGCATTAGCCACTACCTTATCTAAATACCAGATAGTTTTAACTCCAGCATTCTGCCTTAGCTCAGATGGAGTCCGAATCTATGTCGATAGCCCTAGAGTATCATCTCATGATCTTCTGTTCTGCCACTTTTCCATTACCACGATGCAAAGTGAGACCTGCAATGCCCATTTTTCTACAGCAGCATTCAATTTCTATTATAAAGAATAACACACGTGTCATGCCCTACTCGTCATTCAGCAATAGTGTATTTATAGAAACACGTTTCCTACTTTCCCTAACGCATGCGGAAAGCTGTAAAAAACCCGAGCTTCAGTTTGAAGTGAATGTTTATTGAGGTCTATCGGAAACCAGAACAGAGATCATATGAGCATTAGCCACTACCTTATCTAAACACCAGATAGTTTTAACTCCAGCATACTACCTTATTTCAGATGGAGTCCGAATCTATGTCGATGGTCCTAGAGTATCATCTAACGATCTTTTGTTGATCCACTCTTCCATTATCGCCATGTGAAGTGAGACCTGTAATGCCCATTTTTCTACAGCAGCATTCAATTTCTATAATGAAGAATAGCACACGTGTCATGCCCTACTCGTCATTCAGCAATAATGTATTTATAGAAACACGTTTCCCTACTTTCACTAACGCACGTGAAAAGCTGTAAAAAGAAACCGAGCTTCAGTTTGAAGTGAACGTTTATTGAGGTCTATCGGAAACGAGAACAGAGATCATATGAGCATTAGCCACTACGTTATCTAAATACCAGATAGGTTTTAACTCCATACTACCTTAGTTTAGATGGAGTCTGAATCTATGTCGATAGCCCTAGAGTATCATCTGACGATCTGTTCAGCCACTCTTCCATTATCACCATGCGAAGTGAGACCTGTATTGTCCATTTTTCTCCCGCGGCATTCTATTATTACAATAATAAAAAGAAATACGTACTTACTTACCATCCCCTACTCGTCATTCTGTAATACTGCATTTACTAAGAACTCGCCCCCTACTTTCGTCAATAGTACGCGATAGACTGAAAAAAGAAGGATCTCAGAAGAGCGAAAGGAAAGAAAAAAAAATGTTTATATATATTTTTGTATCTTTTTATGCCCCCCGAAGCTATACTATGCCCCATAAATATCGGCGATCTCTCCTTTCCCGAGCGACCTTTTATAGTTTCTAATGCCTATTTCCTTCCGCGGATCTATGGTGATCCCGCGGTTTTATTGGGCGGAAGTGGGTGATTCGGCCGGCGGAGCGCGGAAGAATATCTGTCAAAATGGCCGACAATGGAGGCGGCACTGTACATTCTCTCTCTTTTTTTTTTTCAATATTTTTTTTATACTTCTAGGAAAAGTATTTTATATACATATACTTCTGAAGCATCGCACAGACATACTGTCGCATCATCGGATATTGCGAAGTTTCAGGAGGGTTTTTTTTCCACCCTCTTTTCCTTTCGGGTCTAAAAAATGTATATACATATATAGATATATATTTTGCTTTTCAAGTTGCACAAAATTGCTAACATTGTCCTCCTTCTTTTTGTAAGTTGATTTAGGGAACGTTCGTCCATTTTTATATGTCATTCCTCGTTCAAGGAATATGGCTGACAGTCAAAGTATATAAGTGCAGGTCTGTCCTTTCACAATGCTCTCTTAAATTTTGGGCTTTCACTTTCGAAATTGGTTCTCTCCCCGGCTCACCCCCTCCCTACACTACCCCTTCACTATTTTTTTTTCTTTTCGTTCTCTCTGAGAGTTCCATATTTCTCTTTCTCTCTCTTGCATATTCTTCTTGAATCGCGTATATTTTTTTTAAGTCTGAATTTTTATTCTTTTGAACGGAAAAGGGAGGTGGGTGGAAATTATCGTCTGTGTGTGTGAGACGGATTCTTTTTTTAAAGAACGAAAATAGAGGTAGGTGGGGTGGGTAATAGAATAATGGCGGATATGATGGAATAGCAAGGGATGTGAAGTTTTTCATATGACAAAGTGTTGGCCATTTGTCCATTTAAAACTGTCCAGTATAAAGTATGGACAATTTAATATAAATTATTATCTTCCTCGATAAAATGTTCTCTATATATTTTATATATGTGGAAGTGAAAATGTATTTTCAGTATTTTAGATAAAATATTCATTCCACCTCTGCGGAAAGTTCAAAGAAAAAAATATGTAGATGACTAAAAAAAGTTTCGTTATATCCGATTTCTTAGATTGAGCTTCGTTATAAAAAGGCAAAAGAAATTTGTAGACGATTGAAAAAAATTGTTATTGTTATATTCCAATTCTTATATTGGAATTCACTATAAAAGAATAAAAAATGTTTTCTGTAGACGATTAAATAAAAATTCTTTTTATATCCAATTTTATAGATTAAGCTTCGCTATAATATGGTAAAAGAATTCTCTAGATGATTGAAAAAATTTGTTATATCCGATTTCTTATAGTGGGATTCGCTATAGATGAATAAAAAATGTTTCTGTAGACGATTGAAAAAAAAGTCTCATTATATCAGATTTCTTAGATTAAGCTTCGCTATAGAAAGATAAAAGAATTCTGTAGACGATTAAAGAAATTGCTATATCCGATTTCTTATATTGAAATTCGCTATAAAAAAATAAAAAATGTTTTCTGTAAACGATTGAATAAAAAGTTTCGTTATATCCGATTTCATAGATTGAGCTTCGCTATGAAAACATAAAAGAATTCTCTAGAAGATTGAAAAAATTGTTTATATCAGATTTTTTATGTTGGGATTCGCTATAAAGGAATAAAAAAAGTTTTCTGTTGACGATTCAATTAAAAGTTTCGTTATGTCTGAGTTCTTAGATTAAGATCCACTATAAAAAGATAAGAGAATTCTATAGGCGATTGAAAAAAAAATTCGTTATATCTGATTTCTTATTTTGGGATTCGTTATAAAAGAATAAATTTGTTTTCTGTAGATGATCGAATAAAAAGTCTCGTGAAATCCGATTTCTTAGATTGAGCTTCGCTATGAAAACATAAAAGAATTCTCTAGACGATTGAAAAAAATTGTTATATACGATTTTTTATATTGGGATTCGCTATAAAGGAATAAAAAAGTTTTCTGTTGACGATTAAATTAAAAGTTTCGTTATGTCTGAGTTCTTAGATTGAGATCCACTATAGAAAGATAAGAGAATTCCGTAGGCGATTGAAAAAAAATGCGTTATATCTGATTTCTTATTTTGGGATTCGTTATAAAAGAATAAATTTGTTTTCTGTAGATGATTGAATAAAAAGTCTCGTGATATCCGATTTCTTAGATTGAGCTTCGCTATAAAAAGATAAAAGAACTCTGTAGACGATTGAAAAAAATTGTTATATCCGATTTCTTATATTGGAATTCGTTATAAAAGAATAAAAAATGTTTTCTAAAAATGTTCGTTATATTCAATTTCTTAGATTGAGTGTCGTTATAAAAAGATAAATCACCATTAAAATAGTAGGAAAACTTCAAGATCATAAATAATTTTTCATTATAACCAGAAGTTCGATATATGCTGATTACGTTATAACAGGATCTTGACAGTATTCTTAATTTACTTTTTCTTGATTTTAAGCACATGTCTTTAATATGTTTAATTTAATAACACTGCGTCTGGTGGAATTCGAACCACAGCTTTCATTCTTCGGTGTTAGGAACTTTATCACCAAGTCAAACTATTGGGAGACACACAGAGATTTTAAACTCTATATATAAATAGTGTGGACTTAATCATACTCGGACTCTAGTGCAACGTTATGCCAAAATTTCAAGCCAATCGGTACAATATTTTCAGAGATTTGGGTTACGAACAAACATTTACATTTTTATTTATACAAACTAGCATATAGCCCGTCATATGTCGGGATCAGTAAAATTTTTAATTTTCCAGAATTGTAAAATACCTTATGAGGCAGGTAATAAAATGGTTTCTTTTTCGTCTGAGAATTATCTGGTGTACACGCTCAATAATTTGTTTATCTTTACAGACCGCATGTTAATTGCCAACTTTAATTTATCTTCTCATATTACGTGATAGGATGATATGACACGATGATATGATAACAGAGGTTTTAATATTGACATTGATTATTTAAAGATATATATGAATGATGTCCAAAATTTGGCGAATCGATTGCAAACCGTGTGGTTATATGTAAAAAACAAACACACAAACGAACAGAATTCTTAATTTTCAAAGGTATATAACTTAAACGCTAGATATTTATTAGTCCGTGAAATAGACACCTAGACTTTTATGAAAAGAATTTATATTTAATACTGGTGATAAAATTTTCATTGCAGCAAAAAATAATCGATGAATAAATTTAAAATTATCACATAAGTACTTAATTATTTAAGCCAAATATAAAAGAAAATTATTTACGTAATATCTAAGTTCAGTGTTAAAACGTATGAAAATAATGCAGACGATATTTAAATAATTTAAAATAAGAAATTATTAAATGAGAGGGCTAAAGAAATGACTTCAAAATGCCAAAAAAAATGTTATTTTTATCTATTTATTATGTGATAATTTTAATACCTTTACCGGAGAAAATAAGGCTCGAAATAATGCCATTAAAAGCTTGAAAAGGTGGGAAGGGGTGGATTTCGAACGTTTTAAAGACAGTCGTATTTTTCGCTGTGTTATGAAGCATATTTATACAAATTTATTTTACAATAGGGCAGATCGTTTAGGAAAAGATAAACTTTACTCGCTTTGAAGTTTGCTAACCCTAACTCATCAAGGATTCAATATGGATACCTCTATCCATTCCAGTTCCAACCGCTTCATAAATTCGAGGACAGGCGGATAGATCTTAGGCTATTATTATATAGGGGATTGCGAGGAAGAGCAAAGAATAGTGTGCTTAGGAACTTAAAGGTACTCGGGCCCTGAATCTATCACATAAGGACCCTCTTTGTTAAATTTAAAAATCTATCCTTGACAAAGATTATTAGGTACATTCTACACGACGATATTAATGAAGTTTACACAGTGAAATGTTCCTCTCTTACAGAGAAATTTTTCTGGCAACGTGCCGCGCTTAGAGTCCATTGATCAAGCAGTTTGTAAGAACTCTATATCCATTTGTCATCTGTGTACATGTACGAAAATGTATAGGCAAATGATAAACAGAGCCTCAAAATTTGGTCATCCTGGAAAATATGAAGCATTGTAAATCTAGCAAAAATGAATAACGGTCGTACCAAGTTAAAAATATCTGAACCTGTTCTACCACAGAATTTATAGCATACTTGCATAGAGAAATATCACCAATGTCATATTTTAAAATGAAAGTTTTTATATTTTATAATAAAAATTAATATTTTATCATATGCAATAGGGCGATTTCACGCAGCAGGACACATCTCAACTTATGATGATTTTGGCTTTCGTTTCAAACGGAAGAAGAGCATATTGCTTGCTTTTGACTATTGAAGAAATAAAATTTAATGTGAAGGGCATTAAAATAGTTTGTGACGGTGCATGAAATCTCTCTATAAACAGGCACATAAATATATACGTAACGCCAAAAATTAACGTGAGCAATTATAAAACTCTAATTGCATTTTTTAATCGTAATCGGTATCATTACAGTTATTTTTAGGTATGGAGAATGTGCACATGACGTCAGGTGCAGCAAAAATTGTAGCTCAACTTCCTCGTTGGCAAAACATCTGAATTTCCTACAGATTGTGCTTGTTATTGGGGTTTTAATTTTGTGAATTATCTGAAAATGGTAACAAGCTGCTGTGCGTATGGTTGTACTAAGCGTTTCAAAAAAGGCGAATATATTAGATTTTATTGCTTTTGCGAAACTCGTTAAAAGACAGTTATGCTTAGAATAACTTAATATTGTGCCATGCAAATTTTTCAGATTTGCTTGTTAAATCCGGGTTCTCGTTAAAAACGAGTTATGCTTTTAAAAACTTAATATTGTACCATACAAGTCATTCCGATTTCCTGGTTAAACCCGGGTTCACGTTAAATAAAGTTCGTTAGAAACGACTTATGCTTCCATAAACTTAAAATTTCATCATCCAAGTATTTTTAATTTGCTGTTTAAATCAAGGTTCTCATCAAAAACGAGTTATGCATTTAAAAAAAATTAATATTGTACTATTCAAGTCATTCCGATTTCCTGTTTAAACCCGAGTTTACGTTAAACCAGGCTCGTTAAAAACGACTTATGCTTCCATAAACTTAAAATTTCATCATCGAAGTATTTTTAATTTGCTTTATAAACCCGGGTTCTCGTTAAAAATGAGTAATGCTCTTAAAATAATTAATATTATACTATACAAGTCATTCCGATTTCCTGGTTAAATCTGGGTTCACGTTAAATCAGGCTCGTTAAAAACGACTTATGCTTTCCTAAACTTAAAATTGCACCATCCATGTATCTTTAGTTTCCTGTTTAAACCCGGGTTCTCGTTAAAAACGAGTTATGCGTTTAAAAAAAATTAATATTGTACCATACTAATCATTCCGATTTCCTGTTTAAACATGGATTCACGTTAAACCAGGCTAGTTAAAAACGACTTATGTTTGTATTAACTTAAAATTGTACCATCAAAGTATTTTTAATTTTCTGTTTATACTCGAAATCTCCTTAAATCAGAGTTCGTTAAAACGAGTTGTATCATATTTAGACAAATCTTTAAATTCGTTCGTCCTACGGAAAATTTTGCAGCTGCATACCAATTGAATATCATTCTGATTTTAGAAGATTAATTGGAAATAAATCTTCTTTCCGATAACGCGAATTTTTTATGTCTTCTAATTTATTATAACTGCTTTTGCGGTAACGCGAGCGCATACTCTATGGTCTTCTCGAACCGCTAGCAGCGAAGGTAGTACATTGACTTTAACCGCCAGAAGAGGCACCATAAACAAAGAGACCGTAGACACTCAGACACTCACTGGAGTCTGTGATGCTATGGTCGCGAGCTAACGCAGCTCAATGTATTTCTGTAATTTTAATGTTTATTAAATGTGTGTCGTGAATATTCCTAGCTTTCATCATTTAGTTAAACGTGTGTTGGATCTACTTTAACGTGTGCTCGATTCCATGGGTAGGATATCCGTCCGTGATGTGCGAGCACAGTACTTTCCTAAAGATCTTACATTGCTAATGCTTTGGACTCCAAGTTCTTCGAGAATTTGCGACAAACGACAGCTGACGCGTTTCTACATGTGCCCGAAGTTCTTCTTTAAGTTCACCAACCAACCATCCTAAATACATTAGATGCGCCGTTAACTTGGTCCATATGTGGACCCCACCGTCACTCGATTTATAATTATTATCAGGGTCTCTTGACGGCAATAGACATCATAAAGACGTAGACACACTGGATCCGGTGTACTGACAGTTTTTAATTTAATTCCACTTAAGCGACTAAATCTGTTTTGTTGACGGAAAACCCGATACACAACGGCTTTGTTCGGACCGCACGTTTTTACCAACTTTTCGTATTTTATATTGAAATATATAAACAAACATATAAATAACAACCATAAGATTTTTATAAACAAAAAATATTTTTTTCGTGGATAAATTTATGATAGTATCGTAAATATGAAAAATCAAATAGAAATAGTAGTATATAGTTTTAATTTTTTCGAATTATGTTATATATAAACATTTTTACATTATAAAAAAATTTAAAAAAATTAAAAGAGCAATCATAAA
>CM063506.1:133503511-133553511 GCA_032207245.1 Pardosa pseudoannulata | reverse complement strand
TATGCATATATGTATATATATATATATATATATGTATATATGTATATGCATGTATATATATATATGTATATATATATATATATGTATATATGCATATATATGTATATGTATATATATATGTATATATATATATATGTATATATGCATATATATATATATGTATATGTATATGTATATATGTATATGTATATATATATGTATATATATATATATGTATATATGCATATATATATATATGTATATGTATATATATATATGTATGTATATATATAATTATACATATATATATATATATTATATATATATATATTCCTAATAAAGCCGTTTTCCCTTACGGTACTCACATTTTTTTTAATATAATAATAGAAAAAGGAAAAGGGATCTCGAGTACATTTATCGAGCCACAAATAATCTTTCAAAGAGCCGCATGTGGCTCTCGAGCCGCAGGTTAGCCACTGCTGTTATATCCTTTGGCAAGGCTGCAGAGCCAGGTCTTGGTTTGTGGCTTAACCCTTTTTATCCTGACGGTACTTATAAGTACCTCTTCAATCAAAGACCTATATATTCCTAATAAAGCCATTTTTCCTGATGGCACTGACGAGGACATGAACGATGCAGTTCCAACAGCAGAAAAGAAATGACAGCACCAATCAGGAATCCTTCTTATTCGCATAGTAGGGATTTTATAATTGGCGTGCTGCATTCGAAGGTCATTTTGTGGTAGAGTTGATACACGTGTTGTTCAATTGAGTAAGTTTAGTGGTTTATTACCAGTTATTTGGTACTTTTATTTTTTAGAGACTTCTATACTTCGAGAGGTAATCACTTCATTTGTTTTATTCATAATTTAATGTTTTATTTTCTATCATAGAGTCAAAAATATATGTTGGTACTAGAAAGTACCAGCTGCAAAATTTACTACTAAATTAGAGTAAAAATTAATTTTCTTTTTTCTATGATTATTCTCCATTAAAACTTATGATGAAAAAATGCAGTAAGAAAGTTGGTGGTAAATTAATTCTGGTTTAAAAGGTTAAATTAAACACATTGGTTGTACTTGATATAAATTTATATACTTAAATGTGAGATACGATTAGTCAGACAATAGTAGATAATCACATAATTGCTAAAATATTTTGTTTACTAGCATATAATCCGTCATATGACGGGATTAGTAAAAGTTTTAATTTTCCAGAATTGTGAAGTACCCCATGAGGCCAGTAAAAAAATATTTTGATTTTGGCTGAGAATTATCTGGTACACGCTCAGTAGTTTATCTTCGCACTCCTCTAACGTCTCCCGATACTGTGAATGCAGTTTAGAATCACATTGAATTCATTTAGTCAAACCGCGTGGTTATTTATAAAAAACAACTTCACAAACGAGCAAACTTTTTAATTTTCAAAGATATATAACTTAAACGATATATATGTTTATTAGTCTGTTAAATAGACTCCTAGATTTTTATGAAAAGGATTTGTTGTTAATACCGCTGATAAAATTTTCATTGTAACAAAAAATAATCGATGATTAAATTTAAAATTATTACATATGTATATAATCTATTATTTAATGCAAATATAAAAGAAAATTATTTAGGTAATATCTAAGCTCAGTGATAAAACGTATGAAAATAATGCACGCGATATTTAAATCATTTAAAATAAGAAATGATTATATAAGATGGTTAAAGGAATGACGTCATAATGCTAGCAAAAAATGTTATTTTACGTATTTATTATGTGATAAACTTAATCGCCTGCTTTTAATCGGGGAATATAGGGCTTGATATAATGGCATTAAACGCTCGAAAAGGGGGGAAGGGGGATTTCGAACGTTTCAAAGACGTTTTTTCAAAGACTTGATTTGAATTTCGCTAACCCTAACTGATCAAGAATCCAATATGGATGCCTCTACCCATTCCAGGTCCAACCGCTTTATAAATTCGAAGACAGACGGACAGACAACTTAGGCTATTATCATATAGGGGATGACGGATACACCAGGATACCGTTTTCATTTAACAGCTGAAATTTAAATGCTATTAATTTAACAATAAGTAGAATTGTATTCAACTTCTATTGTAGAACTCAAGTACTGCAATTTAGAGAAGACCGTTAGCATTAATATGAGTTATATAATTATTTTTCATGAAGTATATATTTAAAACAATGAGTAGAACTCAAATATTTTTTTAATATTAAAGTCCTTTATTCTACAATGATTAGAACAAGTATTTCTTTAATAATACTTTTGCCTGCTGTATGTAACAGTGAATGGAACTCAAATATTTCTTTGAATATTATTTTTACTCTACCCTTTCAAAGAAGCTAACTACACAATTGTTAAAATAATATATCTTAATAACATCTAAAATTTAAATAATATTAATTGAAAAAGCAGTAGAATTGTATTCAACAATGAGTAAAACTGAAATACTTCAATTTGGAAAAAACACCATTAGCATTAATATGCTTTGAGATTTTTCGTTATATATATTAGTTCAACACTCAGTAGAATTTAAATATTTCTTTGAATATTATATTTTATTTCCCTTATTTAGAGAAAACCGTTATCATTAATCTACGCTGATATTTTTCATAATTATATTACTTAAACAATGAGTAGAACTCAATTATTTGTTTTAATATAAACTTATTCAACAATGAGTAAAATAAGTATTTATTTGAATAATATTTTTACTCCCTGTATTTAACAATGAGTTAAATAAGTATTTCTTTGAATAATATTTTATTCCCTGTATTTAACAATGAGTAAAATAAGTATTTCTTTGAATAATTTTTTTACTCCCTATATTTAACAATGAGTAAAATAAGTATTTCTTTGAATAATATTTTTACTCCCTACATTTAACAATGAGTAAAATAAGTATTTCTTTGAATAATATTTTTACTCCCTGTATTTAACAATGAGTAAAATAAGTACTTCTTTGAATAATATTTTTACTCCCTATATTTAATAATGAGTAAAAAGAAGTATTTCTTTGAATAATATTTTTTATTCCCTGTATTTAACAATGAGTAAAAAGAAGTATTTCTTTGAATAATATTTTATGCCTTGTATTTAACAATTAGTAAAATAAGTATTTCTTTGCATAACATTTTTATTCCCTCTATTTAACAATGAGTAAAATAGTATTTCTTTGAATAATATTTTTAGTCCCTGTCTTTAACAATAAGTAAACTAAGTATTTCTTTGAATAATATTTTTGCTCCTTGTATTTAACAATTAGTGAAATAAGCATTTCTTTGAATAATATTTTTACTCCCATTCTTTAACAATAAGTAAACTAAATATTTCTTTGAATAATATTTTTACTCCTTGTATTTAACAATGAGTGAATTAAGCATTTCTTTGAATAATATTTTCACTCCCTCTCTTTAACAATAAGTAAACTAAGTATTTCTTTGAATAATATTTTTACTCCCTGTATTTAACAATGAGTGAATTAAGTATTTCTTTGAATAATATTTTTACTCCTTGTATTTAACAATGAGTGAAATAAGCATTTCTTTGAATAATATTTTTACTCCCTGTCTTTAACAATAAGTAAACTAAGTATTTCTTTGAATAATATTTTTACTCCTTGTATTTAACAATGAGTGAAATAAGTATTTCTTTGAATAATATTTTTACTCCTTGTATTTAACAATGAGTGAAATAAGCATTTCTTTGAATAATATTTTTACTCCCATTCTTTAACAATAAGTAAACTAAGTATTTCTTTGAATAAAATTTTTACTCCTTGTATTTAACAATGAGTGAATTAAGCATTTCTTTGAATAATATTTTCACTCCCTCTCTTTAACAATAAGTAAACTAAGTATTTCTTTGAATAATATTTTATTCCCTGTATTTAACAATGAGTAAAATAAGTATTTCTTTGAATAATTTTTTTACTCCCTATATTTAACAATGAGTAAAATAAGTATTTCTTTGAATAATTTTTTTACTCCCTGTATTTAACAATGAGTAAAATAAGTATTTCTTTGAATAATATTTTTGCTCCCTGTCTTTAACGATAAGTAAAATAAGTATTTCTTTGAATAATATTTTTACTCCTTGTATTTAACAATAAATAAAATTCAAATATTTCTTTAATTATTAAATTTCTTTCTTTATTTAACAATGAGTAAAAATTAAAAAAATTTTTTAAATATTTTTAATTTTCTTTACTTTACCCGAAGAAGTAAAAATAATTAAAAAAAACTAAATTTTAATATTTCTGAGACCTGTAAGAAAGCTCCTAACTGCCCTGTTTGTATGAATCAATTTATACACGTTAAAAAAATAAGTTTTCATTCACAGACCAAATCAACATGTAAATTAAGGCAATACTAAATTTAAAAAAAAAAGAGTATGGAGATAAACCAGATTTTCTTTTACGAAATTAATAAAATAAAGCAAAATATATATAAATAAAAACGAAAACTAAGGAGAAAGAAAAGATCGTAAATGAGTTTTTTAGCGTAAACTTTCTTTGGGGGCAGCGTAAAAGGGGAATGCAGAATGGTAGCTGCATTTAATTTGAATTCAAGCTTTTCTTCTCTCTTTTAGATTGTTCTGTAGTGGTTCCTTTGCTTGTCTGGAATGTTTTTCAGCATATAAGAATGTTTGGAGAAACAAGAGTGCCCAGAGAATTATTTATATTTTAGAAAAGAATTTTTCTTTGTATACTTAAGAATGTTTAAGTTTTTGGGCTATAAATTAAACTGCTCTGCTTAAATAAGTGTACTTTTTTTTTTTTTTTTTTTTTTTTTTTTAAGGAGGGGTATTTGAATATCATGCAACGCGGAAATATATAGATTGGAAATATAGATGCTCAGAAAAATTTAGGCGAAGTAAGAAATTATACAGTTTTTCGCTATCTACATTTTAAATAGAAGATGTGGACACAGCATGACTTCCTTGTTCTCCTATTAAATTATGCGCATTTTTTGTTGCACTTCATCAACACTTCATCTAAATTTGTCTTATTTAAATGGGAAACGATTCTCCAGTTCAAGCAGATATTTAAACAATTTCTAAAATAGTAGTTTTTAATAACAGCAAAAATTTAAATAATTTAACAATGAGTAGAATTGCATTCCAGCATGAGTAGAACCCAAATTCTGCAATTTGGAGACGAATATTAAAATGCATTATTTTTAGTTTTTTCTTTATATATATTAGTTCAAAAATGAGTAGAACTAAGTATTTCTTTGAATACTAATTTAACTTCCTTTATTCAACAATGAGCAAGATTGAATTATTTCTTTGAAAAATATTATTTTTACTTATTTTATTTAGCAATGAGATGAATTCAAGTGTTACCGTGAATATTATTTTTACTTTATTCAACAATGAGCAAGACACAATTATTTCTTTGAAGAATATTATTTTTACTTGTTTTATTTAACAATGAGAAGTATTCAGGTGTTACCGTGAAAATTATTTTTACTTTATTCAAAATGAGCAAGACACAATTATTTCTTTGAAGAATATTATTTTTACTTGTTTAATTTAACAATGAGGATAATTCAAGTGTTTACCATGAATATTATTTTTACTTTATTCAACAGTGAGTAGACTCGAGAATTTCTTTAAATATTATTTTAACATCCTTTATTCGGTAATGAGTAATACTCAAGAATTTCTTTGAACATTATTTTTACTTTCTTTCTTTAACAATCAGTAGAACTCAAAAATATTTATAATATTATATTAACTTCTTTTATTGAACAATGAGAAGAATTCGAGAATTTCTTTGAATATTATTTTAACATCCTTTATTCTGCAATGAGTAATACTCAAGAATTTCTTTGAACATTATTTTTACTTACTTAACAATGAGTAAAACTCAAAAATCTTTTTAATATTATTTTAACTTCCTTTATTCAACAATCAGAAGAACTCAAGAATTTCTTTGAATATTATTTTAACATCCTTTATTCCTCAATGAGTAATATCAAGAATTTCTTGGAACATTATTTTTATTTTCTTTCTTTAACAATGGGTAGAACTCAAAAATTCTTTTAATATTATTAACTTCTTTTATTGAACAGTAAGAAGAACTCAAGAATTTCTTTGAATATTATTTTTACTTTCTTTCTTGAACAATGAGTAGAACTCAAGAATCTTTTTAATATTATTTTAACTTCCTTTATTCAACAATGAGTAAACTCACTTGTTTCTTTGAATATTATTTAAATTTCTTTATTCAACAATGAGTAGAACTCAAATTCTTTGAATATTATATTTTACTTTCTTTATTCATCAATGAGTAGAACTCAATGTTTTTGAATATTATTTTTATTTTCTATCTTTAAAAAGAGTAGAACTCGTGAATTTTTTTTTAATATTATCTTTTTTTCCTTTTTAGAATAATAAGTGCAATTCAAGTATTTCTTTGAGTATTTTTTACTTCCTGAAACATAATACAACAGCTAAAAAAACCAATCGATATTAAACCAAATAGTTTTTTATAGTTAATAAGATATATGTAAGGGAGTATTTGCATATGTATGAATAATATAGTGATAGATTTATTATACACAAACACACACTTCTATATGTGTGCGTGTGTGTATATGCATGTATGCATATTTGTATATAAGTATGTTTATAATGTACGTATCAGTAAATTTCTATAAAATGTTCGGTGTTTCATCGTACGTCAGACGATGCAGGCATCGTAAGTCAGTACGTTTTGATAAATCAAGATATACATTAAAGCAAAACCAACTAAACAGGTAGAATAGTAAGAAAACGAGGTTCGTGTTTTGCGAAATTAATAAATGAAAGCTAAAAAGCAGAAAGAAAAGTTTGTTAATGACTTTTTTCCCGCAAACTTTCTTTAGAAACAACGTAATCGAAGAGTTCAGAACGGATTCTGCATTTAATTTGGAATCGAGCTTTTTCTTCTGTTTTTGAGATTGTTCGAGTAGTGGTTTTTTTTGCCTGTTTGGAATGTTTTTCAGCGAATAACAATTGTAGAAATCTAGAGCGTTCGGAGAATGATTTATTTACATTTTTGGAAATGTTTTTCGTTGTATACACTTATGAATGCATTTGAGATTTCAGCTATAAATTAAATTTTCCTGCTCGAAAAAGGATTGCTCTGTGTAAATAACTGCATTTATTTATTTATTTTCTTTATTTTATAAGGTAGGGAGGTAAGTTGTTAATAACACGTGTCGCGGAAATGATTGCATTGCAAATAGAGACGTTGGGAAAATATATAACTCAAGTTTAAGATTTTGACTTACTTCTATCTATATATTGGTATATTTATTCATGGTATTTTAATTTTATTTTTTTAATTTTAATTTTAATATTACTGTCAATGCTGAATCAAGCTAAAGATACATTTCAAATTAAACGTTAACGTGTATAAATAAAGAATGTTTGTGCTAAAATGATTAAAATCTTTTAAGTAACTGAAAACATATGGTAGCGTTTAAAATTTAATTTCAGGTAATACATTTTTTTTTGGCTTTTTGATCAAATTTACATGACTTATTTCTTATCAATTTTAATTAGATATATTTCTTTCATTTTGAACTAAATTACACTGTTTTTCAATCCACTTTTGAAACGGCAATCTTATTTCATTACTAAAATATTATCGTTTGAAAAAGTATTGAATATTTATGTACAATATAACATTTATGGTATATAATATAATATATTAATAATGCAATATAACCATTATGGTAACATTTATTGTATTTTTTTTTTTTTTTTTAGTTACATTTGTTTTCCTTAAATGATCTGACAAAAGAACTCAGACCGTTAGTCCGTGCAAGGATAAATCACCTAATGTCCCCAAATGTAAATGTTTTATTTCTTTAGGTTATTTTTCTTCAGTTCAATAACATTTTGTTTCTTCAGTTCTTTAGGTCAATTTCTTCAGTTCAGCTAAATTTAAATTATAGTCATATTTCTTATATGGTAATGGGTTATTTTATTTTCAAAATTGCATGTATTCTCAAGCACTATTATCTATGAATTACTTTGGATTCTGAATTAAACAAAATAATTCTGAAATAAATAATATCTTCATTTATGAATCTATTACGAATACATACAGAAAATGGACTAAATACTACCTTGTATGCATGTGACTAATATCCCAGAACTTGCACAATATATACAAATATATATAGAGATAGATAATTATTACAACTAAAGACAAGATCTCTGCCAATTCACGTTCTACTCTTCTTAATCTCGACTCCCCTAGCCACCCAAAATAAATCAAGGTAAATAATAATTGAGATTGATATTTCTTCCACACTTCGCAAAATTAAAGTCTGAATTAATAATTGCTACATATAGACCTTTTTTCTCCTCCTCTAAACCAGCTGTAAAACGCTGAAACGTCAGAAAAAACTGAATATATTTATAATCTTACTGCCTTTGTTTGCATTTTCGCCATTAATGTTTTAACAAGCCGCAACAGGAACACTGATGTAAACCTCTTTCTCGTGAGAAGTCAGTCACGTGATATTCCTCAAGATATCGTTTTCCCAGATCACAAATACACATTTATCCCTTGTCTGTTTAAAATGAGTCAGCCAGTTCTCGGTCCTTAAGATGAAAATAATTCATTTTTACTCAGTATTTAGGTCTTGAGCTTTAAGCGAGAGCTTTTCTCGCCCCAATGACTGCATCTTAGTTACATTGCCAAGGATACACACACACACACACACACACACACACACACATATATATATATACATATATATATATATATATATATATATATATATATATATGTGTATACATGTGCATATATATGTGTGTATATATGTTCATATATATATATATATATATATATATATATATATATATATATATATATATATATATAATATATATATATATGTGTGTGTGTATATGTGCATATATATGTATGTATATATATGTTCATATATATATATATATGTATATATATATATGTGTGTATATATATGTATGTATATATATGTATATATTTATGTATATGTATATGTATATATATATGTATGTATATATATGTATATGTATGTATATGTATATGTATATATATATGTATATATATATGTATGTGTATATGTATATGTATATATATATGTATATATATGTATATATATGTATATGTAAGTATATGTATATGTATATGTATATATATATGTATATGTATATATATATATGTATATGTATATGTATATATATATATGTATATATGTGTATATATATGTATATATATGTATATATATATATATGTATGTATATATGTATGTGTGTATTGTAACGATCCGTTACATAACCCGAAAGCAAGAAGAGGCCAAAAAGCAACCTTAAAGGACCTTAACAGTGGACATCCATTCTCACCTGTAGGTAGAAAAGCGCAGTCCGTACAAAGCCGTTGTGTACTGGGTTTCCGTCACCAAAACAGAGGTAGTCGCTTAAGTGGAATTAAATTAAAAACTGTCAGTACGCCGGAGCCAATGTGTCTACGTCTTTATGATGTCTATTGCCGTCAAGAGACTCTGATAATAATTATAAATCGATTGATTATTGGGTCCACTGTTCCCCACACATGTACCAAGTTAATGGTGCCTCTAATGTATTTATGATGGTTGGTGGATTAACTTAAAGAAGAACTTACAATTTCATATAAATACGTGGATATCTTTCTGTTGGATTGTTTTCGACTGGTACCGTTAATTTGATTATATTGAATTCTTTTGTTATCTAGGGCGGATTGAAACCAAAAACGAGGGTGAAAAAATATAACTACAAAAAACGAATTTTTTTAAAGAAACTTATAAAGTTTTCGTTGTAATTTTACTTTTGAGAAAAATTAAATATCTGGTGTGGAACTTGAACAACTGTTACACTGCGATATATCAAAAGAAGGGCTCTTGATACTGTAACGATCCGTTGTATGACCCGAACGAAAGAAGAACGAAAGGTGACCTTTCGCAGAGGACAATTATTGTTAGCGGTAGATAGAAACGCGTGTTCCAAACAAAGCCATTTGTGTACCAAGTTTCCGACACAAAACAGAGGCAGTTGCCTAAGTGTAAGTAAATTAAAAACTGTCAGTACGCTGCAGCCAGTGTGTCTATGCCTTTATGATGTCTATTGCCGTCAAAAGACTCTGATAATAATTATAAATCGAGTGACTGTGGGTCCCCTAGTTATCTGTGCCGCTAATGGATTTCGGATGATTGGTTGGTGAACTTAAAGAACTTCGGCCACATATGGAAACGCGTCAGCTGAGCCAGGTGGGACGTTTGTCCGCAAAATTTCGTTTACCTGTATTTGGAGAGTTCCGGAAAGAATCACTCCAGGGGCAACCGGGATCCCTATATAAGAAGAGTGGCTGAGAGGAGAAGGGGAGGTTTTTTTGTGTGGAGCTCGAGAAGAATCCACTTGTCTCTCCGAATTGTCAGACCGTGCTTTTCTTCAGAGACCGTCAGGGTGTCTGATTTCTCCTAGGATGTCGACCCTCGACTTCGGGACATCATTTCCATTACATTTAATAATTTTTTACTTCTTGCTTTGAAGTAGGTCGCTGAGAGTGACACTTACTCTCATTTTGGATCGTCTTGCATCCTTTGATTCCCAACGAACTCCAGCGAGATACGAACTCTGAGCGTTTCGAGCCTCAGTGTAGAAGACAAATGTTCCAGATCATCAGACCGGTAGATTATAGTGTCAGAGTCCCGTACCTGCACTAATTACCAAACTATTTCCTGTATTCGAGAATTACCAGCATCACTGTACCCACGTGTTTTATATTTTTAATGCTTATCTCAGCACGAGATTTATGGAGCAATTGAATTTAATTAATCCTGTATATAGATGCATATAAATTATTCCCCTGAATAAATTATTTAACCAAGATTAAATAGATGTTCAGGCTGTATCCTTGACGACCTCGCCTACCCGTACTCCCAGTACGTCAGAGTATGCGTCTACACATGTAATGTAAGCCCAATATTTTCTCTAAAATGATCAGGGCTTCAGTTTACGTCTGAATCAGCATATAAATTGAAGCGAAACTAACTAAAGAGGGAGACGAGTAGGAAAAAAATAGTTTTCTCTTTTACGAAATTAATAAATGAAACAAAAAAAGCAAAACAGACAGAAGAGGATGTTAATGAGTTTTTCCCGTAAACTTTCTTTATAGAGGCAACGCTATCGGGGAATGCAAAATAGATGCTGCGTTTAATTTGGATTCAAAATTTTCGCTGCTCTTTTAGATTGTTATGTAGTGGTTTCTTTGCAGTCTGGTTATGTTTTGAAGCGTAATAGTATTTATGGAACTAGAATGGGCTAGGGAAGATATTTTTTTCTTTTTATGTTCACAAATGTTTCTGAAAATTTGGCTATGAGATAAACTTTTCTAACCGAAATCTTTACTTGAATAATAATACCAGTTATATACATACACTCACTTCCAAAAGTTAAGAACGAAGATGAAAAATGCTAATTTCTGGAAGCCAATCAGAATTGAAGAGGATGCAATTCGCTGCAGATGTAGATGGAAGTATGCAAATATGCTAGTTAACAGCCAATCGCGCTTTCATGCCAATAAATATGCAAAAAGGTCAGTCTTATAAGATGCCATCTTTATGAAGGGTTACAGAAATTGATTGTAAGTGCTGAAATAAGGTGTTTAAAACTTTCGTACAGTTTTTTTCAAGACATACGTGTTTCTATGACTTCCAGAAGACGAATGGAAGATTCTGAGCTCTGGAGTGCTGTGGGACGCATTGAAGCAGGTCAGTCTATCACAGATGTTGCTCTTTTCTTCATTCATCATTCTGGAATTTCAAGATTATGGAAACAATTCCAAACCACAGAGACAGTTGTCCGAAGGTCCATAGCCGGTCGCCCAAGGGTTACAACCCCCACGGAAAATCGATATATTGCTATTTTAGTCGAGCGGAATCGCAGAGCGACCTCCACACGTGTGACATATATGGTTACAGCGTCCATTGGTAAGGAGATATCTGCAGCTACTGTGCACCGAAGATTACATATGAGTGGACTGTACGCCCGGGTACCTCGAGTTTGCGTTTTTCTATCCGCCCATTAAGAGGGGCACTATTAAAGAGGTGTCGGGACCATGTCAATTGGACTGTGTCTGAATGGGGCAATGTCATGTTTACTGATGAGTCAAGATTTGCTCTAGAGCCAGTTGACAAGCGTTTAAGGATATGGCATAAACAAGGAAAACGCAATCAGCACTGAACATCACGCATTTCGACGAGGAAGCATTATGGTGTGGGCAGGGATTTCATTAGGATACCACACCGACCTACACATCTTTAAACGGAGTTTTGTGATGAATGTCCGGTATCGAGATGAAGTCCTAGAACCCATTGGGAGATTTTACGCTGCAGCAGTTTGCCCTAATTTTGTTTCAATGAACGATAACATACGTCCCCATAGAGCTGATATCGTCGATGACTACCTGGAGAGTGAAGGGATAGCTCGTATGGCAGGGAGAGCATATTCGCCAGACCTTAATCCCATTGAAAATCTTGAATATTTTCTGGCCATGCTGTAGTCTTCACGTTCCCACCATTCCCCCCTTGGCCCGCGCCACAACACACCCCCCCCCCCCCCCCCCCAGGGGGGGGGGGGGGGGGGGGGGGGGGGGGGGGGGGCCCCCCCCCAGCCCCCCGGCCAAGGGGGGGAACCCCGCGGGGAGGGGGGGGGGGGGGGGGGGGGGGGGGGGGGGGGGGGGGGACACGGGAAAAAAAATAGACCCACTCTTATTGAGCTGGAAACTGTTCTACAAGAAGAATGGGATTGCTTAAATCTGCGGTGGTTGACCACCTAATTGAAAGCATGGTCACAAGGTGTAAACTTTGTGATGAGGGATCATTTAAATCAGGCTCGTTAAAAACGACTTATGCTTCCATAAACTTAAAATTCCATCATCCAAGTATTTTTAATTTGCTGTTTAAACCCGGGTTCTCCTTAAAAACGAGTTATGCTTTTAAAAAAATTAATATTGTACCATAAAAGTCATTCCGATTTCCAGGTTAAACCCGGGTTCACGTTAATTCATGCTCGATAAAAACGATTTATTCTTCCCTAAACTTAAAATTGTACCATCCAAGTATTTTTAATTTGCTGTTTAAACTCGAATTCCCCTTAAGTCAGAGTTCGCTAAAAGCGAGTTGTATCATATTTAGACAAATCTTTAAATTCGTTCGTCCTACGGAAAATTTTGCAGCTGCATACCAATTGAATATCATTCTGATTTTAGAAGATTAATTGGAAATGAATCTTCTTTCCGACGACGCGAATTTTTTGTGTCTTCTAATTAATTATAACTTGACACAACGGGCGGAATTTGTGAATTTTAATTTAGAAAATATGTTTTTAAATATGGGGAAAAGATAAAAAAAAATGTGAGTAGCTTTTTAAATCGATCTCATCGCAAAAGATTTTTTAAAAGTTTTCAGATTTATTTCTGCGATTTGTTTATTTGTTCGGTTTTTTCCACATTCTGCATAGCATTAAATGCGGAATAGATAATTCCATTTTTAAAAAAACTCAGAACTTATTCCTAGTCCGTAAAAATCAGTTAATTTCTTCGCTTATTGTTTAATATCATCACGAACTTGGATATTAATACAAATTATGTATTCAACGGTAAGTGGGAATAAAAAGATTTCTCTTTTACGAAATTAATATAAAAGCATAAAAAAGTGGATACGAAAACAAAATAAAGGGGAAGTCTATTAATGCATTTTTTTCAGAGTAAACTTTTCCTGGAAGCAATGTAATCGAGGAATGCAAAATGGGAGCTGGCATTAATTAGATTCAAGTCTTTTAAAAACTGTTCTATAATGTTTTTCATTCTATATGATTTTTATTAATGGAGATTTTTTTTTTTTGAATTATGTATAAAGATTTATATCAGGAATATTTATCAGTGTTTGAGAAAATTTATTTTATTCGAAAATATGCTTATGCGTGTATTTATAGTTTCAGCTATTAATATAACTAACAAAGCTCGATATTTCCTTGTATAAAATTAGCTAAATATAACTAGTGACGTAGCTAAATTGTTTTATCGGGAATTGTCTAAATTCTTAGTCCAAAGTACAGGGTTTTTTTAGTCCCGTAAAAAATCGCTGAAGCACATAAAAAAAATATATGTATTGTTGTCGAAATTTTATGTTAATTGTGCAAACCGCCAATAGATGGCAATGATCAGTGTGGCCATAGACACAGAACGCTGGATGATGTTGTTGAGAATGGAGGCTGCCTAATGCGAGTGGTAAGCCAAAATGTAAAAGTATTCTAAATAAATGTTTTGTAATTGATAGAACATTTTCTTTTGATGTGTGATCATTTAAAGTGAAAAAAATCTACAGCTTACTTACATATATTTCTTATACATACATTCATAGTTTTGCGTTCATGCATATATATGTCATAAAACAGATCAGCAAAAACGTTGTACCTAATTTCATTCTTTTGATTTACGTTTCCAGTTATTACGAGGTTTAAATTTACCCAGTAAATACTGTAATATATTTAATTTACGCTCGAGTATTTACCAGACGAATTTAAGCTAAAGTAATTTTAAGAATAACTAGAAAAATTCATTGTATCTTTATCTCATTTGCAAGCACACTGGGTCTTTTGATTTATTTTTCACGTTCTTGCCAGATTTAAATTTACGGGATAAATACTGTAGTATATTTCATTTACGTTCCAGTATTTACCAGACGAATTTAAGCTAAAGTAATTTTAAGAATAACTAGAAAAATTCATTGTATCATCATTTCATTTGTCATACTGTGTCTTTTGATTTACGTTCCACATTCTTACCAGGTTTAAATTTACCAGGTAAATTCTGTAGCATATTTAATTTACGCTCGAGTATTAACCAGACAAATTTAAGCTAAAGTAATATTAAGAATAACTAGAAAAATTCATTGTATCTCCATTTCGTTTGCAAATACACTGGGTCTTTTGATTTATGTTCCACTTTCTTGCCAGGTTTAAATTTACCTGTTAAATACTGTAGCATATTTAATTTACGCTCGAGTATTTACCAGACGAATTTAAGCTAAAGTAATTTTAAGAATAACTAGAAAAATTCATTGTATCTTTATCTCATTTGCAAGCACACTGGGTCTTTTGATTTATTTTTCACGTTCTTGCCAGATTTAAATTTACGGGGTAAATACTGTAGTATATTTCATTTACGCTCGAGTATTTACCAGACGAATTTAAGCTGAAGTAATTTTAAGAATAACTAGAAAAATTCATTGTATCTTTATCTCATTTGTAAGCACACTGTGCCTTTTGATTTACGTGCCACATTCTTACCAGGTTTAAATTTACCTGTTAAATTCTGGAGCATATTTAATGTACGCTCGAGTATTAACCAGACAAATTTAAGCTAAAGTAATTTTAAGAATAACTAGAAAAATTCATTGTATCTTCATTTCATTTGCAAGTACACTGTGTCTTTTGATTTATTCTCCATTTTCTTACGAGGTTTAAATTTACCAGGTAAATTCTGTAGCATATTTAATGTACGCTCGAGTATTTACCAGACAAATATAAGCTAAAGTAATTTTATGAATAACTAAGAAAATAAAATATATATGAATATATATATTGAGAAAATAATTATAACACATCCTTTTATTGTTCTTTTACGAAACTACTTACCTCATATGACAACAAAACTCGTAAACAGTACGGCATGATCATTAATTTATTAACTACCGTTTTAAAATAGTTAATTCTTCTAGTGTTTAAGACCAGCTTGTTCAAACTTTTAACTGCATTTATAGTCGTACCTCTATGCACCGAAATAATGATAAATTTATTAACATCCTGTGACCTTAGAACTATTGCGAAGAAATGTTTATAGTCATTTCAGCCTTAAAAACGACTTTTCACCACTTCTAGTAGAAACTAGCAACGTACACAAATTTTAAGAAATTTAAAAATCTTGCAAAAGGATACATTGAAAATATTTCGGTGGAGGGGGTGGAGAGATTGTAGTTGCACCCTATAAATGCGTCCTTAAATCTAACTTACATTACACATAACCTTATTAGATTTCTAGTTTGTAAGTGTATATAAACGAACCTTTTATTGATAAATAATGTAATGTATTTAACATAGAAAATATGTTTTTAAACTTTTCTTGATAAATCAAAGTATTTTAACAAGTTAAAGAGCATTGCAATCAACCATTATTGAGTGTTTATAGCCTCTGGTTTTCAACAGGTTATTTTTTCTTAGCACCGGAACACTCATGCATTGGTTGATTCCCCGCCCATTTTTCTTTACCTATCCTAACCCATGACTCCTTAAAGGTACAATAAGGAGACTTCTCTAGACCTTGAATTTTATTATCACTTATTCAGTGCAGTTATGCATTCCTGTATTTTTAGAAGCATTGTATTGCTTTTTCAAGTATTTTTACGCAAGTTAAAGAGCATTGCAATCAACATTCTTGAGTGTTTATAGCCTCTGCTTTTCAACAGGTTATATTTCTTAGCATGGGAACACTTATACATTGGTTGATTAGCCGCCCATTTTTCTTTATCTGATGCTAACCCATGACTCCTAAAAGGTACAATAAGGAGACTCCTCTAGACCTCGAATTTTATTATCACTTATTCAGTGCTGTTATAATTCATTCCTGCGTTTTTAGCAGCATCGTATTGCTTTTTCAAGTATTTTTAAGCAAGTTAAAGAGCATTGCAATCAACCATCATTGCTTGTTTATAGCCTCTGCTTTTCAACAGGTTATTTTTTTCTTAGCACGGGAACACTCATGCATTGGTTGATTCCCAGCTCAGTTTTCTTTACCCGATGCTAACCCATCACTCCTTAAAGGTACAATAAGGAGACTCTTCTTGATTTTGAACTTTTTATCAGTTATTCAGTGCAGTTATAATTCATTCCTTCATTTTTAGCAGAATTGTACTGTCTTTTCCAGGTATTTTTACGCAAATTAAAGAGCAATGCTATCAACCGCTATTGCGTGTTTATAGTCCCTGCTTTTCAGCAGATTATTTTTTTAGCATGGGAACACTCATACATTGGCTGATTCCCTGCCCATTTTTTTACCTAATGCTAACCCATCACTCCTTAAAGGTACAATAAGGAGACTCCTCTTGACTTTGAATTTTTTTTATCATTTATTCATTGTAGTTATAAATCATTCCTGCATTTTTAGCAGCTTTGTATTGTCTTTTACTTGAATCGGTCTTTTCGACCCGGTTGCAAGCAGTCAATTTTCATGTTTTGGACAAAGTCTCATTTTAGAATTTTTTTTTTAAATTTTCATATATATATTAGAAACTTCGATGTAATAACTTCACTGGAAAGCTAAAAGAAAATATTTATTTTTTTCTGTTTTCGTGCAACTGTTTTTGGCGTAAATTGACCAATATACGAGCACTAGAGTTCTAATAACAGCTAGAGTAGGGTTAACTAATGTAGGGTTAATAATAATTTCTGTCCAAGGAATCAATATATGTCCAGTTTATTTTTGTATCATATAATTTAATGTATGAATTGAGAGAAATTCTAATAAATGTTTCTAACTTATATGAATCTTTGATAAAGTTAGAGATAACTGTAGAGAAAAAATTATATATTCAGTTATTTGTATTATATAAAGTTATATATCTGACAAATTAATCTTTTAAATGCTGAGGAAGTAACTGTAAGTGAAAAAAAATCCATTTTCTTTTTTGTTTCGTTTTTTTACTCTGTAATATATCTATTTTCCTTGAGATATTTAAAAGATTCTTTCAGAAAATCAATTTAGAAAATAAAGCGAAAGAAACTTTAGTAGCGTACTTTTTTTCGGGCTTTATTGCCATTAGATTATGGACGTTAAAACCAAAATCATTCTATTATTATGTGTAGAAGCCGTTTTCTCTTGCCTAAAATGGCCCATATCACGTCAGAAGATAGCGGTGCAGGCTTAAACAGCGATCATAAAAACACTGGAACTATTTTAGTTTACGTTAAGTGCTACAGCTGAGTGTTATGTTTGAAACTGGGTTTATCAAAGCCTTTCTCCGGCAGATGCTTTTTTCTAAACATGTGAAGAGAAGGGAAGGGAAAACCATTCGTAGGCTAACAAATGGCAAAGATGGGCAGTCTATCAGCAGTTCATTTCTGTAATCGAGGGAAAACCGACGAGTTTGGATAATATCAGTCAGCAACTCGGAACAGAAGCTTATAAGCTATAGGTTAAAAATAGTTTCTGTTAATGCTTTATTTCCTGCACTCGCGGTTACGGTTAGTTAGAGTTTGATGAACGGAAAAGAAATTTTGCCAGGAAAGAGAAATTTGCGTTATTTTTCTTCTATTTATAAATATGGAATAAAACACTTGCACCTGAAATTATTAAGCCGTTTGTATCTTACAAAACTTGAATTGAAAAATTAGTTTTTACAGCTTTAGAGTTTTAAATGTTTATACTGACTGTAGCTAATATAATTCGTAAAAGTGGTATAAAATTTTATGACATAGCATGCATTTATAACTGAAATGAAATTTAAAATTCATTGCAGTGCAGTGTTATATATGTGTACATCCAAGGAACGAATAATTGTTAAAATAACAATAATTTTTATTATTTCCCCAAGAACCTACGGGATTTTATTTGTGATATTACTTTCCCGGGATTGACAACACGTTATACGTGCTTTCATTCGGTTTATAGTATAACAAATATAATTCGCAATATAATAAATTTTTGGAGTGGACCACCCGGAAGTGTCATTGACAGAGATACGAAAACTATTATTACGAGTCTCGTCCAGAAATTAAGTCTTCCTATTTAAAAGAAAAAAAAAAGCTTACACTTTCATGGACATATTTATTGGCAACAAGTACAGGAATGTTTCAGCTATTTTTCAACATAGCAACCACCAGAATTGAGACATTTATCGTATTGTGGGATCAACTTTTGTATACCTCTGTCGTAGATCTCTGCCGCCTGTGAATGGAACCAGACTTCCTGTCTCAGAACACCGTGCGCATCCCTTACCGTACCGACGGCGTCTATTTGAATATGGGCCTGACCGAAGATCCACTATGATGACAGTGCATTGACTGCTGCTTGGTTTCCCGGGGTACAGTGCGAAATCCAAATATTATTGTCCGTGACGATCCTGTCGAGGAACTCGTCGCCGTCAACGTGATACCGTAGCAGAAGTGTCAGTGCGGCTCCTAAGCGTTCAATTTTGTGTTCGGGTGTCAGTTTCGGCTCATAGACCTGACAGAGCTGACCACTGCTACCCCGGAACCTGCACGAATAGGGACTTGTCCAGCTGGCATATGATGAATACGTTATAGATCTGTTACGCACGCGCAATTGACACGGCTAATTACGTTTACTTTAAAAGGGAAAACATCGGTAAACTTACCTTCTGGGTGCGCCTCGTATATGGAATAAAAGTTATTTGCATTAAAATAACTTTTCTATATTTTACAAAATACAATTAGAACCTGGATTATCCGATCTGATTGAACCCGTAAGTTTATTATGACTCTTTGAATTTCTACCTGAAATCTTTCGTATTATAAAAATTACAGTTTAGGAATCCCACTTTTATATTGTAATTCCTAACCCCTATATATTAAGAAATTTCAAAATCCTCCCGTAATAAATCATCATTTAACAAAATACTTTAATATCCGTTTTATACTCCGATTCATAAAATCCTAAATTCGTTTTCAAATCTTAAATTTTAAATGCAAAAGAGCAGTATAACTAATCAATGCAAATACATTTTGTGCCACGTTATTATACATACCAGATGCGTATCAGTTTATGATCGAATCTTCAGGTTAATGTCAATCAGCATTTATTAGACAATTACTCCGGCGAAATTCGCTCGGCAGTGAAAGCCATTATCTGTAACCGGAATTCATCACACTTGTTGATGCAGGGTGAAGCTTGAAAATTATTAAAGTAGTGAACAAAATTGCATCTTCATCCAACCAATACACGTTAATTCGAAAAAAAAAACTTATATTATTAAAAATAGCGAATTTCTCAGCAAATATTCTGTAGGGTCAGCATTAACTCAGAGCCTAAAGTAGAGAATTAGTCAACACTTCTTGCCTTAGGGAAAAAAGCAGTTTTTTGAAAATGGTAACATCAATAATTCAGTATTCATCAGAAAAACTGCTAATAAAATAATAACTAATCAATCAAAAAACATTTTGTGTCACATTATGATACATGCAAGATGCGTATCAGTTTATGATCGAATTTTCAGGTCAACGTCAATCAGCATTTATTACACAATTTACTCCGGCGAAATTCGCTTGGCAGGGAAAGCCATTATCTGTAACCGGAATTCATCACACTTGTTGATGCAGGGTGAAGATTGAAAATTATTAAAGTAGCAAACAAAATTGCGTCTTCATCCAACCATTACTCATTAATTCGAAAAAAATCCTTATATTATTTATTAAAAATAGCGAATCCAACCGTCAATATTCTGTAGGGTCAGCGTTAACTCAGAGCCTAACGTAGAGAATTAGTCAACACTTCTTGCCTTTTTATATTCAAAACTTATACAGCAGCATATCATTTACCTATTTCATAAATAAAAATTGAGGGAATAGCAAGGAGAAAATGCAGTTTTCTGAAAATGGTAACCTCAATAATTCAGTATTCATCAGAAAAACTGCTAATAAAATAACAGAAATTTTAGAATAAGTATTAACTATACGTTTATAATTGACAAATTAGGGACAAACAAAAGAAATTATCCTATACTATTAACTATTATGTACTCGTTATTACCATATAATATTAACTAGGCAATAACGAATATCGTTTACAACAAAATGTTCTAAATCTGTAGCATACATAAATTGTAACAGATGTAAGTCTCAAAAATACCATTAAATGACTGTTAATGCTTATTTAATATCCTGACTTAACGGAAAGTAGCAGAGCATGCGCGATACAGCTTCTCCGATATGCAAACATCGTCTTTCCGATTTTCCGACTTTCAGTAACGGCACATGTGTGCTATAACCTGATCGTGATGATGCAGACGTGATATGAAAATTTGAATGAGTTAATCATTAGCTTTTGCCCTAACTTATACAAACATCGTCTTTCCGATTTTGTGACATTGAGTAACGGCGCATATGCGATGTAACTTTATCGCCGATTTACCTACACAGTGTAATCGTTTTTCCTACTTCGCGCGAGGGAGTAACAAAAAAAAACAGATTTCTGAAGATAGTATCATCAATTATCCATATTAAAACTGCTCATAAAATAACTGAGATTTTACATTAAATAAATATATATATATATATTTAAATTTACAAATGAATCAGAAAAACAAAAATCAACTAGATCATGAGCTATTAACTAGGCTGTAGCGAATACAGTTTACAGCAAAGTGCTCTAAATCTGTAGTATACATAAGTGGTAACAGATGTGAGGTTCAAAAATATCGTTAAATAACTATTAATGTGCATTACATATTCATATCATGCACGATTATTCTGTCGAGACAGCATTAACTCAGAACTTTAACCTAGAGAATCCAAAAATCCGCACTGCTTGGATCTTTAAACTCTGCAGAACAGCATATCATTTAAATATTTCATATATAAAAAATTAATTGGGGGACTAACAGTAAGAAAAAGCAGTTTTCTGAAAATAGTAACATCAATAACAACGCTGTGGGCAACAGAAGCTGTTACATCTCCGAACAAGTGCCATAAAATTCATTTATTACGCCTTTAACAAACAAATGCCATACTTTAGAAAATGTTAACAGCTGTCTCACTTCTTCCTTCAAGCATCAACAACAAAAAATAATAAATAACAAACTTTGAGCACCAGGAATAAACTTTCGGTCGAGACAAATTATTTATTTTTCGTTGCCATTTTTATTTATTAAAATAAGTTTCATGCCTGGAGAATTTTTTTTTGCGTACTTTTCCGTGTACATTAAATATTGCTCTTTAAAATTTAGTGACTATTTAGTTTGCTAGAGTTCATCATTTGATAGCGAATCCATGGATTTAATGTAGAAGGGAAAAGGAACTTTTTTTTTCACTTTGGCTGTTTAAATATAATCTTGGAGATTTCTGTTTGGGCATAATTTCAGAATTAGGGGAGTATGCATGTTTGGAGATAAGGACGTTTTCAGCAATTGAAAATTTTAGGTATTGTCTACGTCGCTATAACTTTTTTTTGTATATCTTAACATAATTTTTGATGGGAGAGTGATGCTATATTAAGAAGCATTTTGATATAAAATTTACATATGAGGATTTCTAAATTCATTTTCCTTAACTTCTTAAATCACTTTTTTATAAAGCCAAAAAAATCAGTTTTTTTTTAATATAAAAAATAATTTAGAACGTTGTCTTGCCAAGAAAATTACAAAAATACAAAAATGATCAAAATTTTTATTTGCAGAAAATCATTGCAGATCATTGCAGAAAATAATAAAAATTTACATAGATATTTTATACTTGGATAAGTAAGTGTTATAGCTTACAATCCATTGTAAATGATAAATATCAATAAAACGATTGTGTTTTTTTTTTTCTTTTTTTGCTTTCACTTTATTTTCATTTCTCTCTTACATTCGAGTGTGAAAAATCATAGCAACATAAAGTACAAAGCCGGTTGAATTATCTCGAGTATGCACAGTTTGGCCAGTTTAGCTCGCTCGAGTTAACTCGAGCGTGCACGTTAAGGAGTTAAGCGTACAAAAAGGCGTACTCTTTTTAACGTAAATATTTTGATGTATTTTTGAGTACAATTCTCTAAAAAATAAAAATTTTACCTCGAAATTCTTATACCCGGTGATAAAAAAGTGATATTTCAACAATAAAAATAAGAGGCTATTTTTACTTATCCGTTTAAAATAAAACAAAATTTCTGTAACAAAAGAAAATAAACAGCGCTAGAGTAGCTGTTTGTGACCGAAAAGTGACGTTATAATTCTTTATTTTACAATCAGATGACTTACAAGTAGAGTTCTGCCTACCAGTTATCTTTCAAGTGTTTAATGTGTTTTTTGTCAACTACCAACACAGCTGCGAGGTGAGGTACCACACCGTTCACAGTAGTAAGCAACATTTCTTTCGATGTGATCTACGATTGTTGCTGAGGTTGAACATTGTTTACCAGTTACAGGTGCTCAATGGGCTTTCTGCCATCTAGCAGCACAGTTGTAAAACGAAGCATTACTTTGTTCACAGCATTAAGCAACATTTTTTTTTTTGGTGTAGAGGACGAATCTTACTTGCTGAGTATTGCTTATCAGTTACTTTAAAAGTGTTAGCCATCCAGCAGCACAATTGTAAGATGAGACATCACACTGTTCATAGCAGTAAGCAACATTTCTTTCGATGTGATCTACGATTGTTGCTGGAGTTGAATATTTACCTTACCAGTTACAAGTGTTCAGTGTGCTCTCTGCCATCTAGCAGCACAGTTGTGAAACGAAGCATTACTTTGTTCACAGCATTAAGCAACTTTTTTTTGGTGTAGAGGACGAATCTTACTTGGTGAGTATTACTTTTCAGTTGCCTTAAAAGTTGTCGACATCCAGCAGCACAATTATAAGATGAGGCATCTCACAGTTCACAGCAGTAAGCAAAATTTCTTTGGGTATGGTGTACGGATGTTACTCAGGGACATCCACTTCTTGCATGTGATGTTAACGAACTTTTAGCTTAAAATTTCTCAATCATTTTGGTCTATGCAGAACAAGTCAGCGGTCCTTTAGCACTTCATTGTACTGATGCAGAAATAATACCGTACTAGTCTTTTCCGCGTTCTTGATGTTCAGTTTAACTTGGAGTGTCTTCTACTCTAAGGACATCATTTCTAGGCATTCAGCTTCGAGCTCTAGTATCTCAAGCAAATGCTCTTTTATACTATCTACTATTTTGCACAGTTCTATGGCATATAATAGGTAACAACACCTAAATGTAAAAAAAGAACTACTCAAGAGAATTTTACTTCCGTCAAAATACAAAACTAAACTAAACTTCGCGGTGCTACAACCTGCATGGGGTAATGGTTACAGTGCCAATCTCTGTTTTCGTGAAAGGGACATGGAGTACGAAGCATATGTCCTAGTTAGTTGGCTAAATTACGCTGAACCCCCAGTATTTAGTTCTCAATCATGCTTGGTCCTAAATTTATCTACCCATTGAAGGGATGAAAGCCTGCTTCAATCTTGCCAAGCCCGAGGATCCCTGTGTACGTCAGAATACCCAGGGTGGAAATAATCTTCTTGGGGCAAATTACCTCCTTTTATATTTATTCCCTGTCGATCTATTCAATTGTAACACATTGTGTACGGGACACGTACTAGAAAGTTTTCTGACGACTGATACTTGAGAGCGGGCCACGTACTAGTACGGGTTAGTGTAACAACATGGTTTGTTTGTTACAAAGATAACGGCATATACAGGAAAACGAAGCCGAATGTTCTTATCTACTACATAGATTCTGGAATGTTAAAATGTTTCTACATAACACAATTGGAAAAAATTAAAACTAAATACTACTATTTATATTTCATTTTTCATATTTACGATACTATTATAAATTTATCCACTAAAATTATTTTTTGTTGTTTAAACAAATCTTATGGTTGTTATTTATATATTTCTATTTATATATTTGTTTATATATTTCAATATAAAATGCGAAAAGTTGGTTAAAAAATTAAATAATTTTCGATCTATTGAGATTTAACTGAATAACTAAATTTACGCGCAAAACGCCCGCTCCCGGTACAATTCCGCTGCGAAATGTACCCGCATACAATGTGTTAAAATTTGTACTGACATTTGTATCACCCAATATATAGATTATACTAATTAACATAAAAGTATATTTGAAAAAGATTATCAATTTTTCAGTGTGCTTTTTTGAAAGTTGAAAACTCCTGTTATAAACAAGACAACCTTTGTTTTTTTTTCTTTTTAGTCATTAGTTTTATTTCTAATGCAATTTTTAAATGCATTCGTGATTTCAGATTTTTCACATTCTTTGATATACCGTGTGTTCTATAATAATATCATAATTTTTAACACAAGTGATATCTCTTTATAAAGAGAAATTAACTCAAACTTTTACATATTCATTTTTTAAAAATGCATTTAATGGGCACATAATGTATTCTTTGTTTGTATCATTACTACAGGGTCTTCCAGGTGGACTGCAGCAACCAAGCCATGTAATTCTAAGAATACTGGAAAAGAACTTTAATTTTTCCGTCTCCTTACCAACAGACAGGATTGACAATTTCCAAAACCACACGAATGTTATCAGGTGAGTCACAATTATTAGTTCCTTATTGTGGTTACGGAAGGTTGAATTTAAAAAGTGCTTATATCTCTAATAAGGAATAATACATGTAATGTGGAATAATACATGTTAAGTAAAATTGGATAAATATATAAATGATATTACATACCTTTCGGTTTTTAATTCCCCGTATTTCTGCTCCCATAAAATCCGGGTTATTTTCCCCAAGAACGAAAATATTGACATGTCAATTTTGAAAGGTTGACCGACTGTCCTTCGGTAAATCCAGGTAGAAGAGACATTTATACCAAATTTAGATAATTAAGCTATCGAGATCGATAAAATAAAACTTCAGGTTTAAATAAAAATAAATTTTGATAGCTAGAAAATTCCAAGAACTTGCAAAACACAAAATCGGAAAATTGTGTGAGTTTACAAGCAAGAAGAAAGTATTGGATATCGTGAACGATGACGTCACAACCAATCACGGAGCGTTTTGATGTCACGTGATTTTCGCTTAAATTTAATTTTTAAAATGATGGATATGGTTTCTTACATTTTTGAGAACATTTTTGTAATCTACGAGTCTGGAATTATCAGAAAAATACTAAGTTGTTCGAATACCCCACATGTGCAGATTCCTTATTAGCAGTTCCTTATTGTGGTTACGGGAGGTTGAATTTAATAAGTGCTTATTTCTCTAATGAGGAATAATATATATTAAGTAAAATTGGATAAATATATAAATGATTTTACATACCTTTGGGTTTAATTCCCCACATTTCTGCTCCAAATCCGGGTTTTTTCCCAAGAATGAAAATATGGACATCATGTCAATTTTGGGAGGCTGTCCGACTGTCCTTTGGTAAATCCAGGTAGAAGAGACATTTATAACAAATTGAGATTTATTAAGCTATTGAGATCGATAAAATAAACCTTGAGGTTTAAATAAAAATAACTTTTGATAGCTAGAAAATTCCAAGAACTTGCAAAAACAAAATCGGAATAGTGTACGCTTACAAGCAATAAGAAAATATTGGATATCGTGAATGATGACGTCACGACCAATCACGGAGCGTTTTGATGTCACGTGATTTTCGCTTAGCTTTAAAATTAATTTTTAAAATGATGGACCCAGTTTTTTACATTTTCGAGAACATTTTTGGAATCTACGAGTCTGGAATTATCAGAAAAATACTAAGTTGTTCGAATACCCCACATGTGCAGATTCCTCATTAGCAGTTCCTTATTGTGGTTACGGGAGGTTGAATTTAATAAGTGCTTATTTCTCTAATGAGGAATATTACATATTAAGTAAAATTGGATAAATATATAAATGATTTTATATACCTTTGGGATTTTAATTTCCCTTATTTCTGTTCTTATAAAATCCAGGTTTTTTTTTATCAAGAACGAAAACATTGACATCATGTCAATTTTAGGAGGTTGTCCGACTGTCCTTTGGTGAATCCAGGTACAAGAGACCAAGGCTGTAGGCAGGGGGAGGGATTTGGGGGACTGGTCCCCCCCCCCGAAACTTTGAAAGACCATTTTGTAGATAGACAATGTCCCACGTTTGTGTGTGTATGTGCTATCTGCCTAGCTGTTCATGAACATGGACAGTTATTCTCTTAGAAAAAACCACTCAGACCATTAAAGTCTTGTTGGACAGCTGGCCGGAAATACAGTGCTTTCCCTTTCATCAATTGAAGTATCATTCACAAATAAAGATGTCTTTCTCCCTTGGTCCCCCTCCGAAAATAATTTCTGGCTATGGCCCTGCAAGAGACATTTATAAAAAAATTGAGATAATCAAGCTATCGAGATCGATAAAATAAACTTTCAGGTTTAAATAAAAATAAATTTTGATAGCTAGAAAATTCCAAGAACTTGCAAAAACAAAATCGGAAAATAATGCACGCTTACAAGTGTGGCGGCTACTTAGCTGAACATTAAAATTTCTATAAGTTTAGCAAAAGCTGTGTGGCAACACAACAGACTCGCTGGATACTGCTCAATATGGCTGTGTTTGTGGTAACTGTGTTAGAATGTCTTTCTTGTAAATAAATGTGTGTGTGAATAAGTTCAGCCTCTAAATGACTTACCACGATACAAGCAATAAGAAAATATTCGATATCATGAACGATGACGTCACAACCAATCACGGAGCGTTTTGATGTCACGTGATTTTCGTTTAACTTTACAATTAATTTTTAAAATGATGGACGCAGTTTTTGGACGAGAACATTTTTGGAATCAACGAGTCTAGAATTATCAGAAAAATACTAAGTTGTTCGAATTCTCCACATGTGCAAATTCCACATTATCGACAAAAAAAAATCATTTTTTTACGTCATTTAAAACAACAGTCATTTTCAAGGTTAAGAACACTGAAGCAGATCAAATTAAGCTGTCTTCAGTGATTACGCCATACTGAAGAGTTTATAACGAGAGTTAAAACATTTCCTCCAGAACAAAACTTACGACAGCGTTCGATGTTATTTTGCCCCATAAACAGTCATTCCAAAACGAAGATTTCGAGGATCCATTTTTACTTTTTTTTTTACTCAACAAAAGGAAAATTACTTGCGACGCTTTATAAGCTGTTTTCAAAGAGTTTTTCCTCCCTTGTAATTAGATTTTGCCCGCATTGAAATCAAATTACGAAGAGAATATACGCTTAAAAAATAGGATGTAAGTTGGAAGGGGGGAAATGAAGTAAGTTAGGAAGAAAGAAAGAGTACAAGCGAAGAGGAATATTATCTATTTCACCCACACCCACCCGCTTTTATCCGAAAACGCATTAACCCGATAATAGTGCTCATTGAGGTCATTAGGATCTCTGCTTTTTTTTTTCTGTCTCTTCCACGCGGAATGTTGAAATTCGATTGATCTATCTGTTGCATCACGCGCGAAGTGAAGAGTCACTGAGGATTAAGCTGAATTATTATCTCTTCTCTTTAACCCTTTCGGGTCGAATGTCACATATATGCATCATTGAGAAAAAAAAACGTGAAATTCATTTTTTATATTTTTGGATTTTTGTAAAATTAAATAGACTAGGTAACATTCTTTTTTATATTAAAAAGTAAATCCGTTGCTTTAGACAGTTATTATTACTTTGGTTTTGGAGTGCTACGGTCTACTTTTTGCAACACGAGGGCTAATGAGATCGAGACCTACTTCTTAAAGCCGATTCCGAAAGGCTACGAACATCCATGCCATAGTGGGATTCGAACCCACGAACTCCAGATCAGCACCCTAACCATTCGGCCATCGTTCGGGCAAATATGTATTACTATTTCTTATTATTATTAATGATAGTTTATGTGTATATTAAATTTATAGAAATATATTTATACACATACAAAAGCACATGTATGTATACATATATATATATATATATATGTGTGTGTGTGTGTGTGTGTGTGTGTGTGTGTGTGTGTAAATTCGTAGAAATAAGAAAAATTAAAGGAGGTATCTAAAATTATAAAAAATGATTGCAGATATTAGAGAAAAGGGATTAAAAAGGTTATTTTATTTGATAATACCGTTGGAGATTTGAGAATCTAATTTGAACTTATAATAATAAGTGTATATTTTTTCAATTAAATAACAAATATTTATATTGACTTCCATAACTTATCGGGGATAATCATTTATGAACTTATAACTGATTATAATTAATATTGAATATGTAAGTAAATATGTATGTAATTTTCAATTCTTGTATTAATTCATGCATTTAAAAACTATGTCACTGATCCGTGAATTTATGATTGCGAATATAGCGGTCAGCTAAATCTAAGAAAATGGTTGATCGCTAGACAAAAGAGCCTTTTTTTCACAAAATGGAAATTACAATCGGTTCTTTATGAACTGCATTTCGAAGATTTTTTTATTTCTCTTATAATTAAATTTTACCCGCATTGAAATCAAGTTACGGGATAAATATTCACTCGCGAAAAAATAAAAAGTTATGTTGTGTGGGAAAGAGAAGTAAGGTAAAAGTTGCCGGGAATAGAAGGTAAGGCAGGAAATTATTTATCCCCTAGAAATCGGAAAACGCATTAACCCGATAATAGTGCTCGTCTGGGTCATTAGGGTATGTGGGTGTTTCTCTGTGAAGGGAGTCTCTGCAGCGGGGAAATGCCATGATTCGATTGATGTATCTGTTGCATCACACGAGGGGTGGAGAGAACGATGAAATTCACTGAGGAGGGCGATAGTTGTTTTTTTTTCTTTGCTCTTTCGGTGTGACCCACTCCTCTCTAGGTCTGTCAAGTTTATTTTCGTAAACAGTGTACTAGGGATTTCAGATTTTGATTTTCTCTATGCATATATTGAAGCAGTAGATTTTGTATAAAAATTGTACATCGTAATTTAGATTTTACCTCTTATTATAAATCTATTTGGATACTTTTAGTTGACATTTCTGGAAATTTTCAAATAAAAATTCCTCGTAAAAATTGTTTATTAAAAATTTAAAAGAAAACAAAAAATAAGAAAAAAATTTATCAGATTTTTAAGACTTGTAGTTTTAACCGATTTGTTACTGGTTGGTTCCAATTTTAGATAGATAGCTACATAAAATGGTTATTTATGAAACAGAAGGTATTTTCAAAGTATCTTTATAATTTATTAAAGAGAGGTAGGCATGTCACGCCTCCCCCAAGAATGCCTTCCTTAATTAACGTGCACGCTCGAGTTAAGTCAAGCTAGCTAACTGGACAAACTGTACATAATTCGAGCAGCGTTGTACTTATGTTGCTATAATTTTTCACATTCGAATGCAATCGAGAATTGAAAATAACAATGTGAAAGCAAAAAAACAATCGTTATTGGTATTTATCATTTACATGGGATTGTAAGCTATAAAACTTACTATATTAAAAATATATTTTTTTTTTTCTATTTATCTTTACGATTTATCTGTTCCTTGTGAGCCACTTTCAACAGCGTATACAGATTCAATATATATTTAGCTAAAATATAATGTAAAATAAAATATAATTTTTAACAATTTTATTACTAAGCTCTGGCTGTAAAGACATACTTGACTCAAAGCGTCACTTATATACATTATTCTTCGGATAGAAAAGTAAGGGTTTATATTTGATACCCACGCATATAGATAAATTTCTAAATTGTGTTTTTAACATAAAAAAATTGATTTTTTGTTATTCAATATAATTGTAATAAGTGGTTACATTATATTTGCCTCTAAATCCAATTTAAATTTATATAGTGTATACTGAGAAGTATTGAGAATCTCTCTTCTGGTATTCTCTATAAGGGAGTACCATTAAATGCTTTTGATTCGATTGATAACTGTTTATCAAAACCGGGATAGGACTTATATTTCTGAATATAATAAGGAACGATCACATATAGAAAGTTATTTATATCTAAAGATATGTTATTAAAATAGATTATAAAGATAAACAACAGATGTTATAAGAAAATTAATTTATTTAAACAAAACAGTGACGATTCTTCAAAATATATTGAAAAACATGATAAAATGCACATGAAAGCAAAGCATTTATGTATATATATATATATATATATATATATATATTATATATATATATTATTATATATATATATATAATATATATATGAATTTATATATATATATATATGTATATATATATATATATATATATATATATATATATATGAATATATATAATTATGATATATATATATATATATGAATATATTATATTGAATATATATATGAATATATATATATATAAAATATATATTATGAATATATATATATATATATGTGTTTTATATATATATATGAATATATAATATAATATATATATATATATTTATATATATATTATATTATATATATATAATATATATTGTGTGTGTCAGGTTTGAAAATGTAAAATTAATAATTTAAGGGTTTGAGAGCAAAAAACGCAGTGCTCTCTATTAATACAGGCTCATGAATTTTTAATAACCCATTATAAAAGCACTAGAAGCGTAAGCACTGAGATAGAGCGTCTTAGAAAGGGTTGCTGCATGATTCTAGCTTCTTTGTTAGAAAGTGGACGCTAGCCAAGCACCCCTACGTTTGATGGTCGACTGTTATAATGTGCAATATACAAGAATAAAGACATTATCAAGATATCATTGGCTTTTTGATTTGACATTGATTAACACACACACACACAACACACATCTCTGTGTGTGTGTTTTTACGACCCACAGATTGCTCTTTTTTAACGCGTCAATCCATAAATTATATAAATTATAAATTATAAATTTTTATAAATATATATTTTATAAAAGAAAAAGATTATTTTAAAAAATACTTATATACATATATACATAATTAAATTAAATTAAAAATTATATATATAATTCGATTCTGAGACTTCTCGTACTGAAACTCGTTGCGCCGACCACTGCGCATATACGTTGGCAGTGAAGGGTTTCAACCGGCATTATAATGATCTCAATACGAAAGCAATTCTGGATTTTTAACATATTGTATGACAGTACTAGTACGTTTTCTGACGATTGATACTTGAGCGCGGGTATATACTAGTACTTAGTGTAACAGCATGGTTTGTTAGTGGGTACAAAAATAACGTATATACAGAAAACGAAGCCGAATGTTTTGTCTATACATAGATTCTAGAAAAATTTAGACAAATAACTAGTTTTTACATGTTAGTTTTATGATTGCTTTTTCATTTTTTTAAATGTAAAATGTTTATATATAACAATTCGAATATATTAATCTATATATATATTTCTATTTGATTTTTATATTTATATACTTTTTTTAAATTTATATCTAAAAAATATATTTTTGTTTACAAAAATATATGGTTATATTTATATATATTCTATATATTTTGTCTATACATATGTTTTTACATCTTATGAATATATATTTAGTTACTGCATTATACATTGCTTTTATTCTCTATAATTTTCGTGAAAATACTCACCCAAATGAATAAATACGTATTTTCATTTTACGAATTGTTTTTATTAATGCATATATGAAATAAAAATTGGCGTGACAATTTAACATAGGTGAATACAGGAATAAAAATCATAAGCTTCAAATTAATTAAAAGTTATCCGAAATGTCCAGTCATTATTGCCTAAAAAATAATTGAAATAATACCGATTATTAAAATGAAGTCGAATGTATTGTCTACTCCATAGATTCTGGAAAAATAGACATATAAAACTAGTTTTTACATCAGTCGATGAACCATAGAACGGGAAGGTATGATTAAAAAATCAATTTAGATTTAAAATTAACTTTTTATTTATTCTTGCGAAAATGATATTATATATTTAACTATTATATATATATATTTGTTTATTTGTCTATTTATATATTTCTTTATATATTTCAATATAAAATACGAAATTTGGTTAAAAAATGAAATAATTTTCGATCTATTGAGATTTAACTGAATAGCTAAATTTACGCGCAAAACGCCCGCTCCCGATACAATTCCGCTGCGAAATGTACCCGTACACGATGTGTTAATAAAAAAACATTTTCTATCTGATGAAATTGTGAATCTTAACCATTCTCGAATAAACTTAATTGCATGCACAAAATTTCATCAAAATCAGTCCAGACGTTTAGGAGGAATTGTATTACAAACACACGTATATAAAGGTATACTACGCAATATCCATCAATAAACAACTAATAAATAACAAACCACCTGTGTTGAAACAAAACATTTTAAGAAAATGCAAGAGATGTAGAGGTAAAAGAATATTTACTGTACAGTGAATTGTATATCAGTTTCATATGAAGTTCCGGTAGGTATAAGAGGGTCAGATATAAAATAAATATTGTGTTTACTAGTAAATGAAAAATCAACCCAATCCTAGGCGATCCCTTTCTCTACCGGGTGTGATGCAACAGATAGATCAATCGAATTTCAGCATTCCCTCGGTGGAAACACCCAGAGGCCCTAACGACCTCAACTATAGAACTATTATCGGGTTAATGCGTTCTCCGATTTGGAGGAAAGAAATAGATAATTTCCCCTTTCCTCTCTCTTCTTCACTTTGACGTTACTTCATTTTCCACACAATTATGCAGTTTTTTTTTAAGGTGGGGTAGAAGCAGCTTACATTTCTTCCATAATTTGATTTCAGTGGGGGTAAAATCTAATTACAAGATGGGAAAATCTTTTGGAAGTAACTTATAACGTTTTCTTTGTAATTTTACTTCTATGAAAAATTAAAAATCTGACGTTGACACCACGTGACATAATTGTACAAATTAATTTTCCTCTTTTTTTTAAATTTGATTAGTAATGCATCCTAGAATTATCATTCACATGTCTTTCTAAGTTAGTTTCGTTTCATATAACAGTGTTGTCTTAGTCTCAAGTTCTGCCATCTGGTCCGAAGCGTTACTTCATTTTACACAATTATGCAGTGAGGCCCTAACGACCTCAACTAGAACTATTATCGGGTTAATGCGTTCTCCGATTTGGAGGGAAGAAATAGATAATTTTCCCCTTTCCTCTCTCTTCTTCACTTTGACGTTACTTCATTTTCCACACAATTATGCAGTTTTTTTTTAAGGTGGGGTAGAAGCAGCTTACATTTCTTCCATAATTTGATTTCAGTGGGGGTAAAATCTAATTACAAGATGGGAAAATCTTTTGGAAGTAACTTATAACGTTTTCTTTGTAATTTTACTTCTATGAAAAATTAAAAATCTGACGTTGACACCACGTGACATCCTTGTATACAAATTAATTTTCACACTCTTTTAAAATTTAGTTATATAATGCATCCTCAGAATTATCATTTACGCATGTCTTTATAAGTTTCGTTTCTCATGATAACAGTGTTGTCTTAGTAGGGCTCAAGTTCTGCCATCTGGTGGCGACCCGAAGCGTTACTTCATTTTCCACACAATTATGCAGTTTTTTTAAGGTGGAATAGGAGCAGCGTATATTTCTTTCACAATTTGATTTCACTGGGGGAAAATCTTTTGGAAGCAACTTATAACGTTTTCGTTGTAATTTTACTTTTATAATAAAATTAAAAATCTGACGTTGACCCCACGTGACATTCTTGTATACAAATTAATTTTCACACTCTTTTAAAATTTAGTTATATAATGCATCCTCAGAATTATCATTTACGCATGTCTTTATAAGTTTCGTTTCTCATGATAACAGTGTTGTCTTAGTCGTTCAAGTATTACTAGTGCTGTGTGGCGTTCTCCGACGAGCTTCATTTTCCACACAATTATGCAGTTTTTTTAAGGTGGGGTAGGAGCAGCGTATATTTCTTCCCTAATTTGATTTCAGTGGGGGGTAAAATCTAATTACAAGATGGGAAAATCTTTTGGAAGCAACTTATAACGTTTTCGTTGTAATTTTACTTTTATAATAAAATTAAAAATCTGACGTTGACCCCACGTGACATTCTTCTATACAAATTAATTTTTACTCTTTTTTAAAAATTAGTCATATAATGCATCCTCAGAATTATCATTTACACATGTCTTTCTAAGTTGTTTCGTTTCTCAGGATAACGGTGTTGTCTTAGTAGGCTGCCATCTGGTGGCGACCCGAAGCGTTGCTTCATTTTCCACACAATTATGCAGTTTTTTTAAGGTGGGGTAGGAGCAGCGTATATTTCTTCCCTAATTTGATTTCAGTGGGGGGTAAAATCTAATTACAAGATGGGAAAATCTTTTCGAAGTAGCTTATAACGTTTTCATTGTAATTTTATATTTATGAAAAATTAAAAAATCTGATGTGGACATCACGTGACATCCTTGCATATCAATTAATTTCTTTGTTCACACTTGTTTTTAAATTTGATTATATAATGCATCCTAAGAATTATCATTTGCACATGCCTTTCTAAGTTCAAAGTTAGTTTTGTTTCTCAGGGTGACAGTGCTGTCTTAGTAGCTCTCAAGTTCTGCCATCTGGTGGCGACTCGAAGAGTTAGCATCCGTTTTATTGAGATTTTTCGTTCTATAGACATTTTGTTAGATTTGATTTGATATGGAGTGCTACGGTCTACTTTTTGCAACACGAGGGCTAATGAGAACGGGACCTACAGATTAAAGCCGATTCCGAACGGCTACGAACATCCATGCCACTGTGGGATTCGAACCCACGAACTCCGGTACCGAAGGCCAGTATCCAAACCAATGATATTTCGTTAGAAACCGAAATTGTTTGCGGTTACACTACTTATATTATTCTATACCAGGAAATAATAATAAAAATTCTGAATAAATCTCTTCAAATAACAGGTTTTTAAATGGATTTTAAAAGCATTGCTTTGACTACTTAAAAATATTGTTACAACTTCATATAAATACTTCGATATCTTTCTGTTGAATTGTCCACGACTGGTGGCTTTGGTTTGATTATATTGAATTTTTTTGTTGTATAGAATGCAAATTGAAACCAAAAGAGGATGCCAAAAATCTAATTAAAAAAAGTGAAATTTTTAAAGCAACTTATAAATTTTGTACTGTAATTTTACTTTCACGAGAAATTAAATATCTGATGTAGACCTTAAACAAGTACGTGTCCCCCGCTCAAGTATCAATCGTCAGAAAACGTACTAGTACATGTCCCGCATACAATGTGTTATGTTTACAGATCACATTAAAACTCGTAGCTAAAATGGTAAAATAGAATTTGAAATAGGACCTGTAACATAGTCCTTTGTTTTTGAACTGTCAGTATATGTTTTTGTGCCTAGGGTGAGGGGATGGATATGTTGAAGTGCGACAGTTTGTGACAAAGGAGAGGAGGTTCAAGATATTCATAAAAAATGTGACATCATTTAACCCTCCGAGTGGAACACACCGGAGGAAAAAAAGGTCTCCAAAAAATACGCTAAAGTTTTATTGTGTCAGTTACCAAAATGTTCTATGATTTTTTACTTCACCCTTTACCCCACCCTCGTTATTGTCCCTTTACTTCCGGTTATAAATATATATATATATATATATATATATAGACATTATTGATTGTTAATCTTTAATACACATAAAGCTCGTCAAGTCTAGAAGATCATCATGTAAGAAACCATAGATTCTAAAAGTTCAAATAAAAATATTCTTTAAGAGAATTATTTATATTTTTTACGAAAGTCATCCAAGATATTTCAGTGGTGCAATTAGAGATATATATGTTACCGCAAACGAAATACTTCGAAATAGAGGTTGACAAAGCCATGAGAAGCTATCAGTGTCTTTGTTTCTCAGAGAGTAGGGGTGCATCCCTCAATAAATGTCAATCAAAGAGGGGTGCAGTTCCTAAACAATCGACCTGACCCTCCTACCTCATAATTTCATGGGGGAAAGCACTGTCAGAAATGTACAATACATCTATTTTTGGAACATTTTTGGGGGTCGAAAATTGTCTGTGACAGCTGGCGGAATTGTACGTGCAAACCGCTTAGAGGGTTAAAGACAGTCCCTAATCAGAAATCAACAAGAAAAAACGGAGTGACTAAAACCTTTTTTTTTTTTTTTTTAGTTTCCTTGCTGAAAAGAGATTGAGAGAATTTCAAGATTAGAAAGTAAAACTTTTTTTTTTACTTAAAACATGTCAAGCTTTCTTCTGGAATCGCCCTTCAAAGTTATCACTATTGAATGATTATCGAAGAAAAAAATTATGAAATAAAACGTTAAAAAAATGCCCGAGAGATAAAGATGAAATACGTTTTGTTGCCAACTGCAGCCTGTCTGTATATCACACAGAATGCAGCATGCGCGTGAATAGAAGGGAAACTAGCAAAATTCTGTTCCAGAAACGTTACTGAAAAGAATAGAGGCCAAAGCCCGGGTGGCCACCATTGGTTTTTTAAGACCACCCACTGATGATCCGTCGAAAGCGTATTTGCTGTTCTATTTCAAGACATAAAAAGGAGGGATGAATTGGGTAGGGGGCAATTCCTTGGTGTATCGAATCTAAGAATTAAGAAAAACTTTTAGTGCCACAATGCCTTGAGTAAGAGATACATTTGCCAGGGATGTAGCCAGAATACATTTTTCGGGGTGGATCCAAAACCTTAATCCAAAGTACAGTGAACTTTCAATCTCATAAAAAAAAATTCAATACAAAGTACATACATATATGCACAAGCCTTATAAGGGTGTCCCAAATTCAAGATTTGAATTAAATAAAAAGCAGTTTTCTTCTTTAAATTGTTACTTTTTATTGAATCGTAAAGAACACAGAATAGGGTTATGTATGGTTATAACCAGTGTTGCCAACCTTCACAGTCAAAATTATGGATTCTAGGTCCTAAAATTATGGCATAGGTTTATAAATTATCGTACATTTTTGTAATTAGTTCAAAATAGTGTTAATAGAGTGCGCTTGTAGGATATATTTTTAATCAATTGAATCTTAATATCAGATAGATTTTAAAATTGTGGAAAAACATAGAAATGGCAGAATTTTTATTATTTACCATTATGTAACTTTGTAGCCGATTATTATTTTAGTGAAAACTTCAATAGAATAAGTAAAAAGCAAAATTACTTCTAATTATCCATAATTATGTAATCATTAAAGAAATATCTCCAGTATAATCGAAATTCACTCCAGTATAATGAATATTCAGTAATTTTGCATTTAACAATTTTGTGTATTTAAGGATAAGAGTAATTTAAATAATTTTAAATAACTAACAGATAAAAACACTGGTCATAACCATTTTTAAAATTCTTTATTTTATATTAGTTTCAAGTAATATCAAACATTAGTACCTAGGTCATATTCAATTTCACAAATATACATTTTTTTTTTTTATAATTGACACTTTCCCTTCTATTATTACACAGTACAGATGGCCTTTCTCAATTTCTGTTACAGGATTATTTACTTTAATTTAATGAATAAGCACCTCAAAACATGCTTCTTAAGCTGCTCTAAAATCTACAACAATAATTATTTGATGGGAAAAAGTGATAAAAAAAATTAAGTAGACATTCTCAATTTTTTTATGTTGCTCTTTATAGAGTTATAGTTAAATTACCTGTTCTTTTAATTCTCCATTAGTCTACTTTATCGTACAAATCAGGAAATAAGCGTACAGTTTTTCAGAATTATGTCACATAATTTTGAGATTATTTTTCATCGTACAGAGTCCTAAGTTATCGTACATATACGATAATTATCGTATGGTTGGCAACACTGGTTATAACACATGGCCAAATGGCCTCCACCGCTTTGCTGGCAAATACGCTTTTTTTTATTTCATGACAATTTTGCGTAAATGTGGCTGAATCTCGTTAATGCAGCATTGAAATTCCTCTTTCAGGGCCTGTCTCATCAAAGTCGTTTAACGGGTAACCGCGATTAATCTCTGTTTAAACGGAGAATTGCGTCCCACCATTGGTTGGCACCATGGATTAATCGCGGTTAGTCACTGTTAAACGAATTTAGTGAGACCGGTCCTCAATCAAAGAATATAGACACAGGAAAAAGGGAAGGCGCCGTAGAGATAATGTAAACACGCGATCGAAAGAAGTGATCTGCAAGAGCCTTGACAGAAAAACTACTTTACAGGCTTCTCCTCAGATTCAGTTTCTTCATTATTATTTTAAGTTGTGATTTGATTTGGTTTTTTACATTATCAATGAGCCTCGGTAGCTCTATTGTATTTACCATTAAAAATGCGATATTTTATTTCAGTTATAAATTTCGCGATTTTCAACATTGGTCACCGTTTGAGTACACCTGGGCAAGATAGAGTACAAAAATTTGAATTGTATTTACCATTAAAAATGCGATATTTTATTTCAGTTATAAATTTCGCGATTTTCAACATTGGTCACCGTTTGAGTACACCTGGGCAAGATAGAGTACAAAAATTTGAATTGTATTTACCATTAAAAATGCGATATTTTATTTCAGTTATAAATTTCGCGATTTTCAACATTGGTCACCGTTTGAGTACACCTGGGCAAGATAGAGTACAAAAATTTGAATTGTATTTACCATTAAAAATGCGATATTTTATTTCAGTTATAAATTTCGCGATTTTCAACATTGGTCACCGTTTGAGTACACCTGGGCAAGATAGAGTACAAAAATTTGAATTGTATTTACCATTAAAAATGCGATATTTTATTTCAGTTATAAATTTCGCGATTTTCAACATTGGTCACCGTTTGAGTACACCTGGGCAAGATAGAGTACAAAAAATTGAATTGTATTTACCATTAAAAATGCGATATTTTATTTCAGTTATAAATTTCGCGATTTTCAACATTGGTCACCGTTTGAGTACACCTGGGCAAGATAGAGTACAAAAATTTGAATTGTATTTACCATTAAAAATGCGATATTTTATTTCAGTTATAAATTTCGCGATTTTCAACATTGGTCACCGTTTGAGTACACCTGGGCAAGATAGAGTACAAAAATTTGAATTGTATTTACCATTAAAAATGCGATATTTTATTTCAGTTATAAATTTCGCGATTTTCAACATTGGTCACCGTTTGAGTACACCTGGGCAAGATAGAGTACAAAAATTTGAATTGTATTTACCATTAAAAATGCGATATTTTATTTCAGTTATAAATTTCGCGATTTTCAACATTGGTCACCGTTTGAGTACACCTGGGCAAGATAGAGTACAAAAATTTGAATTGTATTTACCATTAAAAATGCGATATTTTATTTCAGTTATAAATTTCGCGATTTTCAACATTGGTCACCGTTTGAGTACACCTGGGCAAGATAGAGTACAAAAATTTGAATTGTATTTACCATTAAAAATGCGATATTTTATTTCAGTTATAAATTTCGCGATTTTCAACATTGGTCACCGTTTGAGTACACCTGGGCAAGATAGAGTACAAAAATTTGAATTGTATTTACCATTAAAAATGCGATATTTTATTTCAGTTATAAATTTCGCGATTTTCAACATTGGTCACCGTTTGAGTACACCTGGGCAAGATAGAGTACAAAAATTTGAATTGTATTTCCTTCATCGTATCAGGATGAACGTGGGCTGAAATCATAAATTAAATTGTTAATATCCGAAGGCATTATCGGGATGGTCGCTCGGACTACGTAAAATGTCTTCAAGGTCGACGTCTTCGCCATCCCCAGCATAGACCTTTGACTTCAAATAACTCCATTAAGAAAATCCAATGGCGTTAAATCACATGATCTAGGGGGCAAATTCTTATCACTTAAACGAGAGAGAACATGGCCATGAAATGCCTCATGTAGTAACTGATATTGAATCCTCAACGTAGCTCAATCGTGTAAAGCTCCATTTTTACTAACCATGTTTACTTAGAAAGAATTTTCCGATTAAGAGTAGGGAAATTTCGTAAACAATCTACAAAATTTTCAAACATTTTTTTATTTTTGAAATTTTTCATTTGGATCAACATTTTATGATTTTTCAATAGATTAAGATATTATGATTTCAATAGATTTCAATAGATTCAATAGATTATGATTTTTCAATAATTTTGCTTTTTAATTTTGATAATTATCTTGCAACAAAAAATAACCGATAATTAAATTTAGAATTATCACATATGTACCTAATCTATTACTTAAGCCAAATATAAAAGAAAGCTATTTACGTCATATCAAAGTTCAGTGATAAAACGGATGAAAATAATGCAGACGATATTTAAACAATTTAAAATAAGAAATGATTAAATGAGATGGTTAAAGGAATGACGTCATAAGGCTAGCAAAAAATGTTATTTTTACATATTTATTATGTGATAAATTGATAAATTTAATCGCCTGCTCTTAAGCGGAGAAAATAGGGCTTGGAATAATGGCATTTAACACTCAAAAAGAGGGTAAGGGGTGGATTTCGAACGTTTTAAAGACGACAGATGATAGGAATAATATTTATACAAATTTATTTTGGAATGGGATTGATAGTTTAGGAGAAGATAAACTTTACTCGCTTTGAAGTTTGCTAACCGTTACTCATGTAGAATCTAATATGGATTCCTCTATCCATTCCAGGTCCAACCGCTTCATAAATTCGAGGACAGACAGACATAACTTAGGCCAGTGGTAGGCAAACTTATAAGCCAAAGAGCCAAATATGAATATTACAACAATTTTTAAAACAATTGGGCACCAAATCTGCTTGTTTAGTAAACTTTTATTACACTAAATAAGTAGTACATTAAATAAAACTAAATGTCATACGTAATATATATTTATTAATGATATTCATTAATGGTAGATAAGACAAAACTGTTCACATTACAACTGCTGGCCTATGATGTCAATTTGTACCCCCCACTACTTTAGAAAAAGTATGCGCGCGCATGCTTGTGGTACCTTTGTATCACACCGGAGTACGCCGAAAACATACCAACAATTTCAGCCGGTAGCTTGTACATGGTTTGTGTTCACGTTTACGAAAACTAATAAAATTAAACTCGATGTTCATTATGTATTTTTACAAAAATATAAAATTTTAATTACCTATCTTTTAACTTAAAAACGATTTATAGAAGAATTTTAATTTATGAAAAAAAGATGTAATTTTTTTCTTATTAAGTTTTTTTTAAATGAAAATATTATTGCGCCTTCCGTGGATATTTGTGCTAGAGCCGCACTTAAGGAGCCAAAAAACCACATGCGGCTCTGGAGTCACACTTTGCCGACCACTGACTTAGGCTATTATTAAATAGGTGATGTAATACCAAATAAATCTTTTTCACGATTTTTTTTCTTTTTCATAAATGGCATCGCATAATTTTAAAACGATAGCTGATCCCTAACGTGACGTGTTGTATTTAAAGTTGTTTAAACTTCCTATTTATTTTATTCATTGCAGTCCATAATAACTTAGATTTAAGATATGCATTGATATGTAATCGACTGAAACTACTCGGGCATTAAAAGGATATGGAACTGCTGCCACTTGATGTCTATGTCATTTCTAAAGGTTAAAATAATTTGCAACACATGCCATAAAAAATTTGTGTTTGGAGATCATTTCTATATTTTCCCAAAATCCAAATTTATGATTAAAAAATACTTTTAAAATATTTCTTAATATTTTAAAATTTCATTTTAACCATCTAGCGAGTCGACGTTGTTAAGTCCCAGCATTGCAGTACTGTTTGAAACTCTTTGGAATGCAACGAATCCCGCCTATTAATTCCCATGATTTTCTCATTCAGCAGCCGCTTAATTACTACTGAGGTTAGATTGCAGCAAAGAGTGAAATGAAATGTTTCTCTTTCCGAATTTCCTGCTTCGGCCGCCTGTGGATATTCTACTTCCGGAATCATGACTGGTGTCAAATGCTTGTTACGTGAATCAGTCGGTGTTCGCTAGTCCAAAAATGGCTATGTCTAATACCTGCGAATCACTCGGTTTAATCACGTGTAAACCTGTAATAGTTCAAAAAACAACGTATTCATTTTATAATTCCTTTTCTTGATAATCAGAAATTCTTCGTCTGATTTAAAGAAAAAAAAAAAACGATTAATTTTGACTCAGTTTGACGTATGATAAGACCTTTCATCGGTTGAAAATCTTTGTTATCAGTGGATTCTTTATCATGAAAAGGAAACGCAAACTGAATCCATTGAATTTTCGATACATACAGCATGACCTGTGACAAGACCTTTAGTGAGATATTTATTGTTACTCCTGAGATTTCCGATACATACAGCTTGACCTGTGTCAAGACGTTTAGTGGAATATTTATTGTTATTTCTGAGATTTTCGATACATACAGCTTGACTTGTGACAAGACGTTTGTAGTAATAAAAATTTATTATTCAAATTATTAACCGTTCTGTAGAGGATCAGCAGAGTAAAGCTTACTAAGCGAGGTATACCTGCTTATTAAAATAAGGTTAAATGCATTTAATAAGCCCAGTAAATAAAACAAAAGAAAATGGAATTACGTTCAAAGTATCCCACGATCGTTTACGATCTGATATAAATCTGTTTTACAAACTTTCGAAAGCGTTTAACAGAAAGGATCTTTTATTTTAATGAGAACATTTTGGTGCGAAATCTTTTCAAACCGCATAATACTGAATCTGATAGTGACAAAAATTTATTACTCAAATTATTAACCGTTCTATAGCGGATCAGCAGAGTTAAACTTACTAAACGAGGTATACCTTCTTATTAAAATAAGATTAAATGCATTTAATTAGCCCAGCAAAATAAAACAAAAGAAAATGGAATTACGTTCAAAGTATCCCATGATCGTTTTGTTGTTTTTTTAAATTATAGAAATCTGTTTTTTTTAGTTTATAGAAATTTTTGAAAACTTTTAGAAATAAACCGTTTTATTGGTTAATTTTATTTTTACCTTTTCAGCATAATATATTTTATAGGTATTATTACTTATAAATTTTTTTCTGTTATTTATACTAAAGGTATTGATTAAAGTTTATTATTAATGTAAAAACTACGATATTTTTCATTTACATTCATAGATGTTTTTTTTTAATTTTTTTTTAAATTTAATCTTATTCATATTTTATAATATTTGTTATTATTCAAATTATTAACCGTTCTGTAGTGGATCAGCAGAGTAAAGCTTACTAAACGAGGTATACCAGCTTATTAAAATAGATTAAATTCATTAAATAAGCCCAGTAAATAAAACAAAAGAAAATGAAATTACGTTCAAAGTATCCCACTATCATTTATGATCAGATATAAATATGTTTCACAAACTTTCGAAATCAATTAACAATTTGGGTTTTTAAATTCTTTTGGTGCGAAATTTGAAAATTAAATTTAGTAAAAATATTATTATTATTAGTTTATCAAAATTATATTTAAATGTGTTTTTTAAATAGCTAATATTTTTAGCCCAGTATACAAAAAAAATTTAAAATAGTTTCAAATTTCAAAATCCTATTTTTAGTTTTATATAGTGAGAATTATTTCTTTTCGTACAAATGAATTTTAAGTGTTATAAAAAAAATTTTAAATAAATTATTTTTAAAGTTAAAATACTAATAAGATGTGTTTTTTATTAATTTTAAAATTTTAATAAAGTAAATAAGATTTAAATAGTATGTTTTACGATTTATAAATTTTGTTACTAATTCTTTTTTACATTTCTAAATCTTTATATCTTTTTACTTATTTTACATATTTTGTATCCTTTCAGTATATTATTAATCTTTTTATTTATTTCAAATTAAAACCTTCTGTTTTTCAGAATTTCCTTACTGTATTTAATAGATTTAATACATTTTTATAAGCAAATTAAATAAGCTTTTGTAATTAGTATGAAATTATTTTTTTTGGTTTATTTAAAATCTGTTTTACAAACTTTCGATATAATTACAAATGTGTTTAATCTTTTTGAGAATCTTTTTTTCATAGAACATTTTTTAGAGAACAAAAAATTCTTCCGAACCGCATAATACTGAATCTGATAGTAGTAATAAAAATTTATTATTGAAATTATTAACCGTTCTATAGCAAATAAGCAGAGTAAAACTTACTAAGCGAGGTGAAACTGCTTATTAAAATAAGATTAAATGCATTTAATAAGCCCAGTAAATAAAACAAAAGAAAACGGGATTACGTTCAAAGTATCCCACGATCGTTAACGGCATAATTTTGTTTAGTAAACTAAAACGATAAAAAAAATGGGGACCACAAAAATAAAACTCATCAAAAAATAGACATAACGTAGATCCATTCATCTATTATTTGCAAATTACGGGCGGGATCCGCTACGGATTATAAAAATGGGTTGCGAGACAGAATCGAAAGCAACTAGACCTGCGGAGGAAAAAGGAATAAAAATTCGGAAACTAACCCGCTATTAGCGTACACCCCTTGTCTCAGCAGACGATAATAAGAGAGCGAATGACTGCTACTACAACTTGAGAATCGGGAGAGAAAGACATACGGCATTTCTTAAACGTTGGCCGACTTTTATCTGGCATGTGGGAACGGGTGAATATCGAAGAGCCCACGGTGTGTGTGTGTGACTGACTTTCTGCTCCGAGGGAAATCGGGAGCAAGATGACTATGAGTGGAGTTGTGTTGTTTGGCAGAGTAACAGTGTGTTTATAGTTCACCGAGACGAGTCCGGGCCATTTTCGCACGGACTGTTTTTTTTCCTCTAGCGGTATCGTATCGATCCACGGCTGAACGAGCAAGTCTGGGCCCGCGGGCTATAAAGAAAAAATTGTTAGAAGTGGCTGGGAGGCATCGCAAAAACAGTTATTTTAACAGTTGAACTTTGTTTTGACTTTCGATTCGAATGGAAACAAAAACCGTAGAATAAGAGTGCTTACAAAAGGTGTAAAAAATTTCATACTTGGTCCGGACCTTTTTGTGACATTTAGCTTAAATGTTTTACTATGTTGTGCGCAGGAACACACATACATGCGATAAAACAGCATCACTCACATTGCACAAAACAGGAACATTTAATTTGAAAGCACAAAAACAATTAAACGATTAGATACAATCATCGTGAAATTTAACATCATAAACACTTAACATCGTCGTTTTCGATTTCAGTTTTCAAGCCAACGCGTTGTTGTACATCATTCTGTCTGTTTCTAAAGGCTGTCGCGCGAGCTTCTTCGCTGTTGTCATTCACAGTTTGTAAAAGTCATGGAGTCATAGAGCTAATGCTGTGCTTTGACATACATATATACAGGACCGGTTCTCTGCTATTAACCCACCTACATGCAAGATAAAATTTGGCGGCACCTTACCAATACGAATTCTTAGATGATTTATAATTCAGAACATAGTTTCTCAACCTTTTCTGACCCCCCTCCTCTTTATAAGAAAAAAAAAATTGAAAGCCTCCTCTTCCATAATAGTTAATCATATCAAATATCAAATTATTATTAAATATCACCTATATTTATTTTATCTGCCTATCTATCTATTAATCACAAAGTAGAATTAGTAAAACGGCGATTAAAAGTAGTTATAGAAGGTTTATTAAAATTTCTTAAGTAAACATAAATTCAATAAATAAACAAGTAATATATTTAAAAAATTTAAAAGACTACTAAAGTCAACAAAGAAAACTTTTATTTTAGTTGATTTTTATATAATAATTACAATTAATATAAATATGTATATATATATATATATATATATATATATATATATATATATAATATATATATATATATATATATATATATATATATATATATATTTAACAGAATCGTAATATTACGTGTCAAAATAGAAAGAGAATTTCCTTGTAATTTTCCATTTTCCATTCTGTAAAGGGTGTTGGTCTATTAGTTTAGTTTGTCACTATTTACTCGCTTTCTACTCTTTAAGCTGATGATGGTCTAAAATTTATCATTCTATCCATCTCTTGTAATGCTTCATTATTGCAAGGAACCTTTCCAGTGAGTTTGGAGCAGTCCAGTTCTTCAGTTAATAGTCCATCTAATGATTTCACAAAACTCAAGGCGACATATGCTTGACCTGCTGCGTATTCGTCCTAGATTTACCACTGCATAATCAACAGTGCTACCTTGCATCCTATTCTGTTGATGCCCATGATAGTATTGATGATAACATTCTCCGTTCAACAGTACCGTAGCTGCGTTTGTAGGGAATTGCCCTGATATTGGCACGATTCTATGAACACCACTATTGCCAAAGCTCACAGGGACTGATGGAAATTAAGTAATTAAATTGAATTAATGAATTAATATTTGAAAAAAATTATTAACATCAAGTGTCATCCACGACAAGTTTAAAAAAAATGTATTTGGACTTGAGTGGATGAATAAAAAATATTTTATAAAAATATCTTGGTCCCTGCTTCTAAAACTACGAGAACCTTGTGGACATTCTCTTTAGCTCAGAGACAATATATAAATTTTTGTAGGTTTCATATATTTCTCTATTCGTTCTAGTTCTCCATTCGCCATTTTCACATAGCGCTCCAACAACTATAATCGGTGTCTTTTTCTCCAATATTCTCAACACCGCTTCATCATGTTTTCACAGGATCTATATTTCAGAGTCGTATAAAACAACTGGTCTTGTGATGACTAGCTGTATTAAAATCTTAAGTTTTCTATTTAAGTCTGAGATCGAGTAAATTTTGTAATAGCAGTGAGTTCCTACTGTTGATCTTGCTATGATTTCAAGATGCATTTCATTCTGACCATTAATTTGAGCTCTTGGATATTGAATTCATTAAATCTCTCATATATTTCCCCATTGAATTAAAAATATATTTTTTCAAAGTCCATACATTTTAAATTTTTAGAATAAAAATATCTTTTCGGCTCACTTACTTGAAGTATGGTAGGCATGCAGTGCGTGCATGCACGCAGGCGACAAAATTTCTAAGGCAGCAGATGGAATATCTGTTATGTAGCTTCCACAGTATGGCCAATTGTTCACTAATTTCCTGATGGCCACTTTGGACAATGGTTTACGGGTTGCATCCACATAGTGGGCCACTAAATAAACCGAGCGCGTTGATTCATCCATAGGGTATACTGCGCACTTTAGTTACGCATCTGACTGCCTTTGATTTTTGGAGAAAAACCGCTTCCGAAGTTATCATCCGGCAAGGCCATTTAAACGTTTACCATCGTCGACCACGATAAGCCATACCCGCTCCAAGCGGTGGTAATAGCTTGCAGTGGACCATAGTGTGGAGGGGCCTTTATGTATACACATTAATAGAGAGCAGTCAGATACTACCTTGCATGCAGGATTAGGGGACGGCCAATTATATTTTGATGCTTCTATTATATTTTTGTCATATGATAATCTAGTATCACTTGTAATATACTGTAATTTGACAAAATGGCAAAGCGTTCCATACAAAAATTTACTTTTCCGTCTAAAAGCTTGCCCATAATAAAAGACGACTGCGTACTTCATTCTGTCACTACACTACGGTTTCTACGTTCTTGTTTTTTTCATCTTATTTTATTTTTTCCACAAACTTTTCAAACAGTTGTGAAAGACAGTTTTTTTACATACTATTCCTACTAAATGTTAATTGTAGATTCTGACTTAATTCTCTTCAAATGACCTGTTTCAAAAGTGCAAAGAAAAGCGCAATTATTCATTTTCCCTGCATCTTTCGAAAGAAAAACTTTTTATTTCATTACTTTTATCATTTTGATTATTTTTATTTTGCTTGAGCGTCCTGGCGCAATCGAAATTTTTAATTCAAATTTCATTTCCGGGTCACAATCACAAATCCGTGCTCCATCTCCAGATATGACGTCATATGCAATCATAGGCTTTTAGCAATTTCCTTTCGCTTAAATTTGAATCATTCAACTTCTTTTTTGTCTTCCACCAGACATTGTGGAATCCAGGTGCATGCGAATTTCATATAACCTAAAGTTTTTATTATTATGAAATTAATTGTAGTTACACCATTCTTTATTCGTTTCTGCCTGTTCCTTCTTCCATACTTTTAGCAGTAACTTTTGTTGTTTAGATATTCCACTTCTACGGTTACGGTCTAAAGAAATTTTTCCTCATATGTTAGAAGCATTATTTTACAGTGAAATTGACTTTGAAATCATAAAAGAAAATTATAGAAGGAAAAAAACCATAGCACCAAATGTTAATGCAAATCTTATTTTGCTTTGGTAATAAGATTTAAAAAAATATTTATTTTAACGTCTTTTTATCGTCTGCTTGAACGGAAAAGAAAACGTTGCCAAACTTGTTTTAAGTAACATGATCAAAAGAATTATTCTTGCTTTGATTGAGACATTTATTTGTTTGTCATTGTTTGTAAAGTATAATAAGAGACAAAGGTTTACAATACCTCAGTGGAAGCCTGACGTTTGTCCCTCTGCCATATTGTTTCTCTTCCCGTAACCATAACTGAAAAATGAAATTTATTTTTTGCCATTTGATTCCAGCAAGAAGTATCATTCACCTCAAGAACCACTCATTCACTTTTCAAACAGGACATTAAATCTTCCAGAGATTACCCATTACTGTGAAACTTGTATCGTTAAGTGTTTTAATTAGCGTTGTTAATTAATAAACCGAGAATATTATTTGTGTTTGTGTGATAAACTTAATTGAAAAGGCTTTTATGAAGAACTAACACATTTAATACATAACAACACACTCTAAACTGAAAATACGAACATTAGGTAAGGTTGCAGTTAACAACCGGTTACGTAGTTCTAAGACATGAACATAGGGTTCCGACTTAACAGCAATTGTTCATAGTTCTGTTCTTAATTATAGATTATGCCACAAAACTGTGATAATAAGATAGGGAAAATGACTTTAAAAATTATAAAAGAAAATTATAGAAGGAAAAAAATCATAGTAATAAATGTCAGTGCAATCCTATGTAGCCTTGAAAATAAGATGAATAATATTTAATTTTACATCTTATCGTCTGCTCAAAGAAACGAAAACGATGCCAAACTTGTTTTAAGTAACATAAGAAGAATTATTCTTGTACTAATTGAGGCATTGATTTGTTTGTCATTGTTTGTAAAGTATAATTATAGACAAAAGTTTAGGGTTGCTCAGTGTCAAAACCTGAAGTTTGTCCTATTGTTTCAACAACAACACATATTTTTTCTTCTACCGTAACCATAACTGAGAAATGCAATTTTATTTCCCGCCGTTTGATCCCACATAGAAATATCACTCACCTCAAGAACCAA
>CM063506.1:133398511-133501011 GCA_032207245.1 Pardosa pseudoannulata | reverse complement strand
CAGGCTTAGCTGCTTCGGGTAACCACAGCTCTGTCCGTGGAATGTGCACACTGCTCTCTGCTCTGGTCACTGCGCGTGAGCCGTATTTATGTGGCTAACTCATCACGCCGCGTCACTCCCAGTAATGAATCCTTAATTAAAATATTTTAAAATTAATCTACAATTTAAATCCTGGCATATATATATATGTGTGTGTGTGTGTGTGTGTGTGTGTGTGTGTGTTGATTTTCACAATAAATATTCCCTATGTGAATTAATTTTAATATATTCAAATTTAGAATAACCGCATAATATTTAAAATCAATTGCTTTATAATGCACATCAGAAGTAAATAGTAGCATGTCTAATTTTATTTAAAATTCCCTCCCATACAAAAGAAAGAATATTATGTAATATTATACAGTCCCCATACAATATCTGGATTGGTCCTATACTTAAAAATAAATTTGTAAAAGTAAGTAAAGGTTTTACATAAGATAAAGGTCCCTTATGTGAAGTTAATACGTAAAAGTGCACATAATTCTAGCAGATAGAAGCCTATTCAATGTACGAATATCTAACTGTAGGATTTCAATTCCTAGCACAAATCGGAATTCGAAGCCCCGCTAACGACTGCAAAGGAAGTTCCTATCAAAATCCTCGTCGAACAATTATCGGTGTTGGGGAGAAGAAGATTTTCAAAACACGCAGAAAAACAAAGTAGTAAAAAAAAATAGAAAGAAAAGTAAAAGAAAGCAGGGGTCGTTTTTAGATTGTCTGTTTACTCGTATTAATTAAAGGGAAAAGTAGAAGTCTCTCTCCAAATTCTTTTTGTTTGTGTTGCCAAACATTCTAAATTAAGGTGCAGTAATGTTTTCTTTCCGTTGGTAAGTAGTTAATGGCACGAAAATGAGATTTTTCTCCCATCTCGTCTTAATGTTCGGCAGGTGATGACCTCGAGTTTAGTTGTCTTGGCGTCTTAATTGTCCCCTCTTCTCTCTCTGATTTATCTTTCAAGTCTCAATCAAGAACCCTTTCAAGTTCATTACATAAAATTCTTTTGAATTTAATAGTAGACGGTTATAAATGTTTTCTATGAACCTTATAAATATGAAATGTGTGATAAAAAATACATTCTTCCGGGGAGAAGGGGTTAGTTGTGAAAACGTTCCCTGGTACAACGTGGAAATAATACTTGAAACTTTATTGGAAGAACAATAGATAATTATCGTTAAACTGATGTATTAAATAAATATCTAAACGATTTACAAGTGTTGTTTTGGATATTTTTATTTGGGGTCGTGAGTTTGAAAATTCATTTGTTTTGGCAAATAATCAGTGTGGTCATGTGACCTAGACGGAGAACGCAATATGAAGTTGACAAGAATGGAGGCTATACAACGTGCGTAGTAATTCGAATCGTGAAAGTTTGCTTAAATACATTGCTTGTTTTGTGTTTGTTATAACATTTCCTTATGATGTGTTCACCTGAAAGATAAGAACGTCTACATTTTCACAGTTTAGCATGCATGCATAAATAAGTCATAAAACGGATTAGCAATGCTGTACGTAATTTTATTGTAACTAGTTTGCAATAACATTGTGTCTTTCAATTTAAGCTTTAATATTTCATCAGGTCTAAATTTGAGTGGTAAATATTGGAATATATTCAAAGTACTCTCCAATATTTACCAGACTAATTTCAACTAAAATAGTTGTGTGAATAACTAGGAAAATTAAAAAAGAAAAAATACTTAGAAAAGAATTATGACTCTTCCTTTTATTTTTCTGTTGTTCTGTATATTTCTTATGACAGCAAGATTTGAAAACAGAAGAACGTAGTCAGTAATTTATAAACTACCGTTTCATAGCAGTAAATTAATTCTATCTTTTAAGGCCAGCTTGTTCAGCCCGTATGCACCAAAAGCAATGCTAAATTTGTCAATCTTTTGTGACCAGTTCTTTTACTAAGAAGTGTTTATATTCTTTTCATGCCTGGAAACGATCTTTCAACACTTGCAGTAGAAGCTAGTAATGTACACAAATTTTAATTAAGTCATAAAAAAATCTTGCAATGCGTGCAAGATTGGAAATATCTCGATGGACTGCCCTTATATAAATACATCCTTGATTGAAGGGCGCATTAACCCTGAGATTTCAATTCCTCGTGCAAATCGGAATTCGAAACCTTGCTAACGACCGCGTAGGAGGTTCCTATCAATATCCTCCTCGCTCAATTATCGGTGTTGGAGAGAAGATTTCCAAAACACGCGCGAAAGAAACAGTTGTAAAAGGGAAAAAACAGCAGATAAAGGGGAAAAAATCGTTTTTAGATTGTCCGTTTCCTCGTATTAATTAAAGGGAAAAGTAGACGTCTCTCTCTCCAAATTGTTTCTGTTTGTGTTACCTCGTTGCAAGCCAGACATTCTAAATTAAGGTGAAGAGATTTATTTATTTTTTACTTCTGGTAAGGAGTTAATGGGGTGAAAATGGGATTTTTCTCTCATTTCGGCAGGTGATGACCTAAAGTTTAGGTACCTTGGGGGGTCTTAATTGTTTCCCTTTTCGCTTTTGGATGTCTGGCTTCTGATTAACTTTAAGCTAACCCTTTAACTGGAAAGAAACAACTAGTGCATGTGTTCCCAACAGGGAAACTAAAGCTTTCCGTGGTGGAAGCTGTAGCAGGTTCAGAGACAAACTGGTGGAGGCAGCGACTAATAGAAATAATATCTATAAAACTATACAGGATGTCTATAACGTCACTTTATTCTTGGACAGGGTGTGGGTGTCGAAGTGGTTATGGCACGATGCACAGCTTAGAACAATAACAACGTTTATTCTTGATTAAATAGAAGTTATGTACAAATTTTCCGAATGGAAATCACAGGGCTCAGGTGAGCTGTGCGGACCTAAAAGTCCCAGGTTCGAGGCAAACATAAAAGAACAATCTGCTGTCAGGTGCAGACAGATACCGTTGTACAGGGGTACAACTGGGACTCCTTGAGTCCCACACAAAACTGGAGAAAGGCTCTCCACAAAACAAACCGCAACTCTCATTGCCTTCCACTCGTCTCCTAGTAGGGAATCTATCCGGCGGAAAACTCGCTCTGCCTGACGTCACCTTTCGTCTCTTCCCATTGGTTTTTCCTTCCCGCGTCGCCATCCTGCTAGCCTCCAATTGGTCTTTTAGTTGGCGTCTCACAGTCTAACATTTCGGCGTCGCGACCGACCTTCTAATCACCTTGGAAATCTCAAGGCGTGTCGAATATACATACATATATATATATATATATATATATATATATATATATATATATATATATATATATATATATATGTGTGTGTGTGTGTATATATACATGTGTATGTGTATATATGTATATATATGGATATATGTGTGTATATGTATCTATATGGATATATGTGTATATATGTATGTCAGGTCTAAAAAAGGGGTAGTTGGAAATTATGTCAGTTAAAAATGATTTTAAAAAAGAGAACTCTTTTATAATAATAAAATAAATGAAAAAGACCCACGCTCGCGTAAACTTTTAGGATAATCCGGTCAGGCGGAAGCATTTCTCAGCGATTTGATGAGCTTTAAAACAGATAAGTTGGATTTGGCGCGTGGACATGGAGCGGTCAACACCTTCACGCATAGCTCCGGGTCAATTAATGAAAATGGCGCATGTTGCTTTCCTTAAGAACGATGAGTTAATAAAACTTATTATTATCAAGAAGACTGTTTTCTATTCGCCTTAGTTCTGGATCACGACTTGTCATGTATATATATATATATATATATATATATGTATATATACGTATCTATGTGTATATATGTATATATGTGTGTATCTATATGTATGTATATATGTGTATATTTCTATGTACACATAGAAGTTTGGTTTGATTTGGGGCACTACGGTCTACTTTTTTTGCAACACGCGGGCTAATGAGTTCGGGACGTACTGCTTAAAACCGATCCCTAACGGATACGAACATTCATGCAATTGTGCATTCGAACCCACGAACTCTGGTTCCGAACAGCAGCACCTTACCCATTCTGCCGTCGTTCGACTATATATATAGAAAAGAAAATGTATGTATGTATGTATGTGTATATACATACACATATAAATGTAGGCATGGTACCCTTGGCAATGTCAGCAAGGTGAATTTACTTCGAGCAAGCGAAGTTCTACTTTTACGATATGGCAACAACCCTCCCCAGTGGAACGCCGATATTGACGGAGTTGGACGGTACCGAGTGCTTCTTCTCGATGCACTTCTCGATGACCGATTAATCGCCAAGACGGGCGCTGATGTTATGCCAGACGGGCACTGATGTCCAGTTTTATTTTAATTGTCCCTAGACACCATATAATTTGTAAATAGTTTAATTAAATAAGTTCGTTTTAGTTAAGCTTTTGTGCATCTTTTCCACCGTGGGAATAAATCTCCCACATATATAATATATATATTAAGCAATAATACCAAATATCTTAATTATTAACTATTGCATTTACATGTAGTTAATTCCGTATCTTTCCACTTTTAAAAGATAATGATTAGCTAACTTAACCGGTGTCTGAAGAGCGTTCTTCGCACCCTGATTATTAAAAAAGGTGGACATCATGCATACACGTGCATTGTACATCTGTGTAGCAATAAAAATACATTCATTGAAAAGTGCTCGTGAATAATCATAATAATGCTTAAAAAAAACCTCCCCTCCGACTAACCTCATATGCTGAATTAATGCAAATAGGCTATTCTAGTTGCTCGAAAAACCCTAACCTTCCATCGCTTTCATAGCACCGCTTCTTTTTGAAGTTATTTATTTATACCCCTCCCCCTTTTTTAATCTAAAAAAACGGCATAAGTGGCCCCTCTTATGACACGTTCCTGCAACACCTGTGCGAAAAAAAAAGGCCGCTTTTCAGGAAATTTAGAGCCTTACAATTGCAGGTTGCCGAGTGAAAGGAGGTGAAAGATGTATTTTTTTTACCGCCTTACCTGTTAACCGTTTAGTTTCATGACGGAGCTCTTTGTGTGGGAACAACATGAGGGTTGTCCCGTTGTGCCTTGTGTGCCTTTTGAACATTCTGATTGGGGGGTGAATTGTCACTCGAGGGGTGCGGGTGGTTTGTGGAACTTGTGTTAAATGTGATCGATTAGTGTTCAGGCATTATTTATTGTAATAAAGTGTGCCTTGTAGTTTGAGGATGCTTTGAAAAATGCCGAGCTCCCGAGTTCTTTTTTATGTGTGTGGTGTGTAAGGGTTGGGCCAAGATTTGTCGTTTACATAGAATATTTCAAAAGTTCTTAAACCTTTTTAGAGCTTGATAAATATTCAACATGCTTAAAATACAGTGTAACATCATCGATTATTCTTCTACAAGGGTTTTTTTAAGTAGAAAATGTGAATGCCTCACATTTTTTTCGCAGGGTTTGAGTGTACTGCCAATTCTAGCGTTTAGCATTCCAAAAACGAGCTGATGGATAGATTTAAAAGGATTAGCACAACACTATCCTTTTATTTTTTAACGTGTTAGAACCTTATGTGTTAATGTCCCTAGGACAGTATTTCATCCTCACCCTTGTTGGTTTGTGTTGTGTCCATTTAGAAATCATATCACTTCACACTGAGCTGGAACTAACAGTTTTGAGCCAGTGGCAAAAAACTGGTTTGTGACACTACCCCCAAATATAGTGGGGTTAACACATAAACATGTTCTCTCTATATGTGTAATAAGACGGACTTCTCAATGGGTGGTTGTAGTCATGGCCCATAAAATTGAAACCGTTTTAGTTAAAGACCTTTATTAAGATAACGTTAGAGGACGGGTTCCCACTTCATCATAGGTACAGGACAAACTGAGGGGTCAGCTAGCATGAAGTTATACGTAAAAGACCCTTAACACCTGGGTCAATATCTCAGTCGAAATTTGTGGGAAAAAATCTCTCGGAAAAACCTGCCTCCGGCAGCGTGCAATTCCTTTTTGTTAAGAATTCCTACCGGCCTTACTTGGTTGCTTTTGCCTCGAGATGTTGGACTTGTGGGTCCTCGTAATTTAGAAGCGGGGACCAACAGGTTTGGCCTGCCACCTCCAGAGGTATCATTTGAGAACTTGAGGCCATTACGAATGATGGACTTCAGGATTGCGCTTTGAGGAACTAGCTTTCCTATCTTTTCTTTTTGCTGCATTGCCTCTTGAGTTAAAACACGATCTAAAGTTTACACGAAATAGTTAGTCTCTACGAACTAAATTTTACTATGACATATGAAAAAAAAAATTGTAGAATCTAACTGAAAATTATAGTTATATAACACTCAAAACTGTTTCAAATCTTTTAGTAAATCATTGCGATATTCCTCAAAATCGACTCTTACATTCAAGAAGGTATATTTCATAATTGTAGTCCTTGCTTCAAATATGAAATATCTATAAACATTTCCTTATGTCAAAATCATTTCCGATGTCTATATCGATCTAATATTCGAGTTCATTTAAATTATCTTAAATACTTTAACTCTTTTTATCCTGACGGTACTTATTACCGCTTCAATAAAACACCTATAATTCCTAATAAAACCGTTTTTCCTGACGGTACTCACAAGGACATGAACGATACAGTTCCTACAGCAGAAAAGAAATGACAGCACCAATCCAGGAATCCTTTTTATTCTCATAGTAGGGATTTTATAATTGTCGTGCTGCATTCGAAGGTCATTTTGAGGTAGAGTTGATACACGTGTAGTTCAACTGAGTAAATTTAGTGGTTTATTATAAGTTATTTGGTACTATTATTTTTTAGAGACTTACTTATACTTTGCAGGTAAACATTTCATTTGTTTTATTCATAATTTAATATTTTATTTTCTATCATAGAGTCAAAAATATATGTTGGTACTAGAAAGTACCAGCTGCAAAACTAACTACAAAAATACAGTAAATATTAATTTTCTTTTTTCTATGATTATTCTCCATTAAAACTTATCTAATGATGCAAAAATGCAGTAAGAAAGTTGATGGTAAATTAATTCAGAATATAAAGGGTTAAATTAAAATCCAACTATTTCGTTTTAAGATATACTTTATCACTTTATTCGACTTAACACTAGAACGCCTTAGAGTCATCTATTGTTTTATAAAATCCACTTACAGTTATCTATATATCTATCAGTCTATCGATTTACCTGTACATCTATCAATTTATCTGTATATCTGCACATTCACAATTACACACACGCACATATATGTATACTTTAGTGACAAATATATAATAAGTATAGTTTTAATGTATTATATATTAATTTATAAGTATCTAATAACATGGGTATAACACTAGAATATAAAAATTAAATTCATAACATATATAATAGAACCTCGATTAACCGAAACTCTCCTTTAACCGAAGTCGGTTTCTCCTTCACTTTTTTTTACTTTCTACTATCATCCAAAATTGTCTGTTTACAAAGATTCATTTTTAAAGTTTTCTTTCTTCCCACATTCCTTTTGTATTCAAGCCATCCTTTCCAAACTATGAGTGCAGATAAATATTTTGAAATTCCCTTTTTCAGAAATTCTTCTCGCAAGTACAATTCTCGGTATCAGTGTACTCTTCCCCGCTTTCAAACATCCCTGTTCTAAACAAAAACACACACCCTTTCGAAATTTGGACGGTCATACGACCGGGTACCAGAGCAATCGAAAGCTATTGCACCAATGACGATACTAGATATTAAACTAGATGATTATAGAGCAATTTGTCGCAACGTCACGAACTACTATAATGCCCTTCCCATTCATTTTCATGTTTACAAGAGCCAATAGACAAACAATAAACTGCCTTTCCGTTTGAAACTAAAGCCAGAATTGTCATAAGTTGAGATGTAACCTGTTGGGTGAAATCGCCTTATGAATGAATTCTAGATTATCCGAAGCAGGTTTGGTCGCAATTACTTCGGATAACCGAGGTTCTACTGCATCTTTCTCTCTCTGTATAATATACATATATACCTATGTGCATATATCTTCGGTATTCTTTAAAATTGCAAGTGTCTGGCTGTTCTTGTGTTCAAAAGCTTTTAAGTGCAAAGAGTCTTCATTTGCTAGTCCCGTGAATCAGCAAAACACTGGATATAAAATTTCACTCTTGCATGCAATTTCCTCAACTATGATTCAGCGTTTTAGGTCTCTATGGTGTAAGAACTACTTTAATGTTTAGGTTTATTTTCTTTTAAAATATGACTCACGGGTTAGTAAAAATCCGCCTTATTACCTCAAACATAGTTAGTTCCTTGTTGAACATAATATATTTGCCGATGAATGTCAACAACGCCTGCGCAGTTGCTCCCACTTCACTTTCTTCACTCAACAGCACCTGTTGTAAACGGAACTACTTGGACTTTTCACGCAAATGCTTGGAACGAATTTATTTCTTTACTGGAATATCCCAAATTGTTAAAGGGATTTCCTATATCCTTACATTTTGTCATCATATGTGGACTAATAAATTAATTTAATAAAAGAAGGATTAGATTCAGTACACTTGGAACTCAAGGACATATTTGTAAAGGTTGCCCAAGTATCTGAAGCATCACCAAAATATTTTCTATATTGCATGCATTGCAAGACTTTTTATAACTTAATTAAAATTTGTGTACATTACTAGTTTCTGCTCAAATGTTGAAAGATCGTTTCCAGTCATGAAAAGAGATAAAAACATTTCTTCGCAAAAGCATTGGTCGCAAAAGTTGGACAAATTTAGAATTACTTACGGTGCATATAGACATAACTATAAATGCAGACGAAGGTTGATTAAACAAGCTGGCCTTAAAAGCTAGAAGAATTAATTGACTACTACTAAACGGTATCTATAAATTACTTATTATGGCATTACTGATTACTACCATAAAACGGTAGTTTGTGAACTTCTTATGCCCTTCTCTTTCCGAATTTTGTTGCCATAACAGTAATGTAATTTTTTAAAAGGACAATAAAAGGATATGGCATAGTTCCTTTATGTTTAAAGGTAGTTTCCAAACATGAGAAGAGTAAAAACATTTCTGTCACAATAGTTCGATACTATAATAAAATAATTTATAAGTTACCGAGTATGCCATTACTGATTACTACTATAAAACAGTAGTCTATTGATTACTACTGTAAAATGGTAGTTTATAAATTACTGATTTTGCCATTACTGATTACTACCATAAAACGGTAGTTTGTGAACTTCTTATGCCCTTCTGTTTCCGAATTTGGTTGACATAAAAGTTATGTAATTTTGTAAAAGGACAATAAAAGGATATGCCATAGCTCCGTTATGTTTAAAGATCTTTTTCAACCGTTAAAAGACCGTAAAAACATTTCTGGCTACAATATTTCAAATTTAAGCATTATTTTCGGTGCTTACATCCATGACTGTCAATGCTGATGAAGCTTTGAACAAGCTGGTCTTCAAAGCTACAAGATTTAACTTACTACAATGAAATGGTAGTTTATAAGTTACTGAGTATGCAATTACTGATTGCTACTATAAAACAGTAGTCTATATAAATTATTGAGTATGCCATTACTGATTATTATTATGAAATAATAGTCTATTGATTACTACTGTAAAATGGTAGTTTATAAATTACTGATTTTGCCATTACTGATTATTACTATAAAAAGCTAGTCTGTAAATTACTTATTATGACCTTCTGCTTCTGAATTTTTTTGCCATAAAAGTTATGTAATTTTGTAAAAGGACAATAAAAGGATATGCCATAGCTTCTTTATGTTTAAAGATCGTTTCCAACCGTGAAAAGATTAAAAACATTTTTGGCTACAATAGTTCCATAAATCTAAGCATTACTTTCGGTGTATATAGCCATGGCTGTCAATGCAGATGAAGCTTTGAACAAGCTGGCCTTAAAAGCTAGAAGAATTAATTGACTACTACTAAACGGTATCTATAAATTACTTATTATGGCATTACTGATTACTACCATAAAACGGTAGTTTGTGAACTTCTTATGCCCTTCTGTTTCCGAATTTGGTTGACATAAAAGTTATGTAATTTTGTAAAAGGACAATAAAAGGATATGCCATAGCTTCTTTATGTTTAAAGATCGTTTCCAACCGTGAAAAGATTAAAAACATTTTTGGCTACAATAGTTCCATAAATCTAAGCATTACTTTCGGTGTATATAGCCATGGCTGTCAATGCAGATGAAGCTTTGAACAGCTGGTCTTCAAAGCTATAAGATTTAATTTACAACTATAAAACGGTATTTATAAATTACTTATTATGCCATTACTGATTACTACCATAAAACGGTAGTTTGTAAACTTCTTATGCCCTTCTGTTTCCGAATTTTGTTGCCATAAAAGTTATGTAATTTTGTAAAAGAACAGTAAAAGGATATGCCATATTTATTTTATGTTTTAAGATACTTTCCAACCATGAAAAGAGTAAAAACATTTTTGGCTACAATAGTTCCATAAATCTAAGCATTACTTTCGGTGTATATAGCCATGGCTGTCAATGCAGATGAAGCTTTGAACAAGCTGGTTTTCAAAGCTAAAAGATTTACATTACTACTACAAAACGGTATTTATAAATTACTTATTATGCCATTACTGATTACTACCATAAAACGGTAGTTTGTAAACTTCTTATGCCCTTCTGTTTCCGAATTTTGTTGCCATAAAAGTTATGTAATTTTGTAAAAGAACAGTAAAAGGATATGCCATATTTATTTTATGTTTTAAGATACTTTCCAACCATGAAAAGAGTAAAAACATTTCTGGCCACAATAGTTCGATAAATTTAAGCATTTCTTTCGGTGCATACAGCCATGACTGTCAATGCAGATGAAGCTTTGAACAAGCTGATTTTCAAAGCTAAAAGATTTACTTTACTACTATAAAACGGTAGCTTATAAATTACTGAGTATGCAATTACTGATTACTACTATAAAACAGTATTCTATTGATTACTACTGTAAAATGGTAGTTTATAAATTACTGATTTTGCCATTACTGATTATTACTATAAAACGGTAGTTTGTAAATTACTTATTATGCCCTTCTGTTTCCAAATTTTGTTGCCATAAAAGATGTAATTTTGTAAAAGGACAATAAAAGGATATGCCATAGCTTCTTTATGTTTAAAGATCGTTTCCAACCGTGAAAAAAGTAAAAACATTTCTGGCCACAATAGTTCCATTAATTTAAGCATTACTTTCGGTGCATACAGTGCAGATGAAGCTTTGAACAGCTGGTCTTCAAAGCTATAAGATTTAATTTACTACTATAAAACGGTAGCTTATAAATTACTAATTATGCCATTACTGATTACTACTATAAACTATTAATTATGTCATTCTGTTTCCAAGTTTTGATGTCATACAAGTTATATAATTTTGTAAAAGAAAATTGAAGGGTATGTCATAGTTCCTTTATCAGAATATATATATATATATATATATATATATATATTATTCTACTAGTTACTCATAAAACTGATTTAGTTTAAATTCGTCTGGGGAATACTGGAGCTTAAATAAAAATATACTCCAGTACTTACAAGCAAATTTAAACCTGGTAAAAACTTGTAAATAAAGACACAATGTAGTTGGAAATATATTTTTCAAAATACAATGAAATTACATACAGCGTTGCTGATACGTTTTATGGCGTATTTATATGTATGCATGCAAAACTATAGATGCATGTATAAGACTTATTTATGCATGTATCTAATTTTTATGTTCAGGTGTAATAAACAATTTTTTTCAGTGAGATTAAAATATTACTGTACTTTAGATTAAGACTTTGGATTCTTCCCCCCAAAACAAAATTCTGGCCATGTCCCGACCTAGAACACAGAGGATTTCAAATTTTTTAGTCAAGGAATAACTTTGAAATAGAAAATAGCACTAATTTTATCTTGAAGTTTTTTACTGTAATTAGTAAATAAAACTACAAGATTATAAGATAGTTATAAGATAGTTTCATCGTTTAAGCTTGCGTACCTTTAGATTTCCAACCTTGTTTTATTGAATTAATTTGTACTTTAAAAGATGTAAACTTTTTTTTTTTTTATTCGTGGACTAGAAACTGACACATTGAATGACGACTATATGTTGTCAAATGTTTCCCCTGATCGGTAAAAAGTAATTTATACTCGATTATTCTGTTACACTTCGAGAATGCAATAAAATATCAGAATATTCAAACTTTTCATCCTATTTTATTCGTGAAAAATATCTTTAATTTTTAAACTTTAAATATGTTTGATAAATTTTAAAAATGCCTTGCCATTTAGCTGTACACTTGAAGTCAGGGGGTATGAAAGGGGGGTTAGGGGTTTAACCCCCCCCCCGAGTGACAAAATGTCAAAAATAAAATTTTTAGTAGAAATTATGCGGGCTATTATTTTTTAGAGTTATGAACCCCCCAACCTTGAAAAATTCTGCGTACGCCATTGCTTGAAGTTGATTTGAGAAGCTCACACATAAAAAAGACTAAGAGTGGAGATTTTGACCGTTTTCAAATGTCCAAAAGTCAAACATTTTTTAGATTTGTGTACCGAAAGAGTCTTTTGAATATATTTACCCTAATTTCAGGTACAAAAGAGTCCGTACTGTATCGGTTTTAGCAGTAGGTGCCGGTTTAATTGAGCTCTCATGTTGTAAAAATTTAAACGTTTCGCTATGATTAAACCAAATCCATTCTTCTTGTTCAGACGTCGACTTCCGGATGAGTTTCTCGTGAACTTTAGAGTCACATTTGGCCTTTGTGCTCACGATCAAACCAAACTAATTCTTTTTGTTCATCCTTCGAACTCTAGATAAGTCTAATGGTGCCTGGGGCACGTAAATACGTTCTTGGTCACAATATCCTCAAAGTTCTTCAAACGATACTTCTGGGGGTTACAGGCCAAACCTAGGGGGTCTTCTGCTTGGTCCCAGCTCCTAAATTACGAGGACCTACTTGAGATTGAGAAAAGTCCTTCTTTCACCCTAGCGATGCTTTTCAAACGAAAGGTGCACCTTTTACCTTAATATGAGTAGCCTGTGGTTTACGTGCTTAGCTCGTCCAAGCGGCATTAGAAACAGCATGACTTTAAAGGCAGATGAAAGCTCAATTAATTAAGCTGGCATTAAAAGCAAGATAATTTACTACTATAAAACGGTAGTTTATAAATTACTGATTATGCCATGCTGTTTTCGAATTTTCTTGCCATACAAGGTATGCAGTTTTGTAAAATAAAAAGAAAAGGATATGTCATAATTCTTTTCTCAAAACTTTTTAAAAAATTTTCTCAGTTCTTAAATAAATTCTTCTGGTTAAAAAAATTAAAAAATGGCTGTTTTGACATGAAAAAGGCAGCAGATTAAGATTTACTAAGTTTATAAGATCCTTGATACTATGTTTTAAAAGTTCTCGTACTGAATCGTACTTCTGGAACCTAAAAATCGTATTACAAAGATATGATTTTTACAGAAGTTTCCTCTAGCCCTCCCCATTATTATCACAAAGAAATGATGTAGAAAAATTTATTTAAAACTCTAGAAACATGCTTTCAGTCGATCCTATGTTTAAATTAAATTTTGAATAACACCAAAGTCTGAAGTTAAATGTAGGTTTTCAGATATCAGTTTCAAAACTTTTACAAAAAGTAATATTTCAATTAATCCGTTTCGAAATTATGTCCCTTTTAGTCTACAAATGCGTGTATATTTTATTGTGTTTGTTGTGCAGTATCAAAGTTTTAAAAATAATTTGAAAGCTTACGAAATTTTTGAAAATCTTTTTTTTTTTTATTATTAAGCATGAATTTTATGCTTGTATCATTATCGTGAATATTTTGAAGAGGGAATTAAAATTTTTTATTAGTATGATCTTTATTTTATTTATTATGAATATAAGACTGTTAAACATTTGATAATACCATGAGCATAAAATATTTGAGTGTTTCTGTAACAACTTTCAGTATTTAATATTCTGAACTATGCACGAAAGGAATTATTCCTATATTCAGCACATTTCCAACTTTCTTTTTAATTCTTCCTTCAACAGATGGCGCTACATCTTCCAATCATCTGGCTTTCGCAGTGTAATGGGCCTTCTGTTCCTCGAGAATTCGGACATCGCTTCAAACCTCTCTTTACAAACGGGAATACAAGTTGCTCTACGCTTGTCTGGAGTACGGATTTACGCGCCCCAAACTGTTAACTTCTCAAGGTAAGGGACCGTTTCGGTCTTTCTTTTCCCAAACTTGTGCGCTTTGTTTCAGCATGTCTCTCGTATGCGGATATATCGCCCTGCCATGCCATTCCGGCAAAGTTATGATCCGCAGAGGCGGGTCTTTTTGATTTGGTTGTCGGAGCCAAAGATGATTTCATTTCCTTTTTCATTCTGTGAATGATTCCCTTTTCTGATGAGCTCTGCAGGATAGTGTGGGTGTATGTAGCACGCATTTCGGAATCGCACTCAGCTCTCTAGAAATGGTTTTATATTTACTGCGTGTTTAGAATAAGATCGCTTTAAATACTGCCGATATGAGACTGATGTATGTTTAACTTTCAAGGAAGCTCGTATTAAAAGTGGATTTTTTAAATATATGTGTAAAGATTTTTAATATTTTAAACATTTTATAAATTAGATTTAGAGAAAATGTTTCGGATCATGAATATGTAGAAGTCTTAGACTATATATGCGTGTGTGTGTCATATATACATTGAATTTAGCATGTGTGAATTTAGCTTTTTAGCATGTGTTTGCTGTCAGGTATTAGTAGTTCATGTGTTTTTACGTATTACGAACTGGTTAGCAAAAAATTAAATATCCGTTTAGGTCGGAACGTTTTAGATTTGAATTATGAAGTTTGTTTTTTGCGTAACAAGGGAAAAGTTTATCCATAATATCCGATAATTCGTAATATATATTAAGAATGAATGCAGTAGTATTTGTTTTTTGTTAATTTTTCTTGTTAATTTGACAAACTGGGTTGATTTTATCAACCCAGTTTGTCAAAGTTAAACGAACTCGTAATACGTATTAAAATGTTTATTTGTTTTACATAATAGTTTTAAAAGCTTTGGATTTTTCTGTCTGCATTACTGAAACAATCATCAGTCTGTTAGTAATTATATACAGCATTTTAATTTGCTTTTTCAAAATCAGCTTTCTTGACTATGTTCCGGTTACATGCATATAATGCAGTGGGTAATAATGAACTAGATCAGATTTTGTCTGTTTTCTAGAAAAATATGAACAATAATACTTTTTCGACTACTTTTCTCTTATATTGAAACGTATAAAATGAAAACACAGAAGTATTGCTGAATGTATCGTAATATAGTGAAATGTGAGCTGAACAGTTAAATTTGGTTAAAACTTTTGTACACATTTATAGAGCGAAACTGTTCCATTTAACTTCATAAATATTTAATTCAAGTGTAAATAAAAAATATTTTATATTTTTTGTAGCATTAAAGTTTTAACAGATTTCGTTATATAAACTTTTTTTATATAAAGCTGGAACTATTTTATTAGTCTTTCCATGATTTTTATTTTTGGATTTGTTCATTTTAATTAAATAATCGACTTCCCAAACTCTTCCATGACATACTTGTATGTGTAAAAACAGAAATGTGTTAACTTTGGTTTTTAAAATATTTACGTCATATTGACTTGTGATCGGTGATGAGCAATATATATATTATATAGATTTTTATTTTATGTCCCTTTAGCGAAAATATCGATTTTTATTAATTTTAAAAATAGTTGTTAAAAAGCGATTTTTATTATGTTTTCAGTTTATACTTTGTTTTTTATTAGTTGCATCCTATTTTATACCACATTATACAAGTATTTCTGTTTCTCCTTAAAGTTTATATTCCACAGACGAAGCTAGGAAAGAAAAGGATTAACTTGCAATATCGCTTATCAGAAAAATCGATAAATAATAATAGTATTAGTTTTCAATATCTGCTACCAGGAATGAAAAGTCCTATCCGTAAAATAGATTTGTATTACGTCTGTGTAATGTTTTGTAAAGAATATTCTCTGCCTACAAACTGATTAAATCTTATGTTCTTTGGAATTTTTTTTTGTCTTCTGAAAGACAATGTTATCTGCACTATGTATTTTATGTCGTTAAATTTCCGTTAGCGATTTATTATGTAAGTGAATATTGCGTGTACATTCTTCGAAAAGGTTGCCAAATTTTTAGAATATAAAGCTTACTGAAAAATAAATGGATATTCTCTTAGGATATGAATAATTAAGCTTCTCAATTCATTTTTAATGGCGTTTTAATTCAACGATATGTAGAATATTTTTAATTTTAAAATAAAAATTTAAGCTGCATTTTCAGTATTGTGAAATCTAATTATCATGGTTAACAAATTTTATTTTAATTTGGTTTCTACAGTTTAATTGAAACGTGTACATTTAGAGATGAGTTACTAAGCAGAAAAGCAAATTTTCATTCATACTATTCTTTCACAATTAAACTTATAATTCCGCAGAAAAACTTAATCAGAATTCTAAAGAAAGTAGAGACGTATATGTATCAAGCCAATCTAGAAGTGCAATAAGCATATGATGAATAAATGCAACTCATTCAGTGCCATTTATCTCTCCTCTACTACGGATTAATTAACATCCACAGATCCTGTAACCCTCCCCCCTCCATCATCTACACCCCTGTAGTTTTTCGAATACACCGAGTAAAAAAAAAAATGTTTGTAATTGCGAAATAATCGGAGGCGATGTTTCTAGAAAACAAGCGAATGGGGAAAAAAAGGGGGATATATTTAATTTTTTTTTTCGAGAGAGAATTTTTGAAGATGATAAAAAAAAAAAAAATAAAATTCTTTATAAATAAATGATATGAAGAATTCAAGAATTCTGAATAGCCTTAATTTGTCGTTTTCTAATCCATTATAAAAACAAGTTTGATTTGACGTGTTATCCAAATTCTACGTTTTCGAAAAGAAATAATTAAGACTTCTTATATTTATTTAACCTCTTTATGCGTCGGATTTGGTAATAACTATTTTCTATTTTTCATGTCCAATTTCATTTTTTTAAATCTGGTTAGAAACAGTTCTCACTTCTTGGAAATCAATATTGGACGAATCCTGAATATTGGTTTTATTTTCTCGAATAAATACATGTGTGAATGTGTGTGGTCAGTTTTTCGATATAACCGTAAAACGTTATACATACGCATAGGTATATATATATATATATATATATATATATATATATATATATATATATATATATATATATATATATATATATATATATATATATATATATATATATATATATATATATGTGTGTGTGTGTGTGGTATAAGCTACATTTTTTTTCATAATGCTAAATAAAAAGTACTTTCATATATATATATATATATATTTATTTATTTATTTATTTATTTATTTATTTTAGAGAATTTTTGAAGATAGAAAAATTCTTTATAAATAAATGAAGAATTCTGAATAGCCTTAATTTGTCGTATTCTAATCCATTATAAAAACACGTTTGATTTGACGTGTTATCCAAATTCTACGTTTTCGAAAAGAAATACTTAAGACTTTTTATATTTATTTAACCTCTTTATGCGTCGGATTTGGTAATAACTATTTTCGATTTTCCATGTCCAATTTCATTTTTTTTTTTTTTTTTTTTTTTTTTTTTAAATCTGGTTGTTAGAAACAGTTCTCACCTCTTGGAAATCAATATAGGACGAATTCTGAATATTGGTTTTATTTTCTCGAATAAATACATGTGTGTGGTCAGTTTTTCGATATAACCGTAATACGTTAAACATACGCATGGGCATGTAATATATATATATATATATATATATATATATATATATCATGGTATAAGCTACAATTTGTTTTTTGGTTTTCGAAATGCTAAATAGAGAAAAAGTACTTTCAGATATGGTTTTATTTCTGTATGGGGAATAGTAATAGATTCTGAATGTAAGTATATTGATGAAATAAAAATAACAATTCGCCTCGACATACTTTTTTGTTACTCTGGCGTTTCTACACTTCTATTTAAAGTAACTTTAAAAACTCAGTTGTCATTTAAATTTTAGACATAAATTGTAATTTTAACATTTTACTTTGGCTTTTTATTTCCCCCCATTTTGCCAAAGGAATTTATGTTTTAGTAAAAAAACCAAAGAAGTTTTCCAGCGTCCTAGAATGTCTAGGTATTGAAAAAAGATCAGAAAGTATAGAATATTTATCAAATACAATATTGCCATAAACCTTTTTAATTAATATAGTGTTACCTAGGCAGAAATCAAGAAATACGGAATACCATAGGTGTTATGATCGTACTTTACGTCATGTACACTAAGAAACCAGGATTTCCAGCGACCTGGAAAGTCAGGGAATTGTAAAATGGTCAGAAAAATTATAGCATTATCAAAAATCCGGTAAATTTACAAATATCTTCTAAAATTCGGGGGAAAGTCAAAAATGAGAAAATTATTTAGAAAGTAAAAGTTTGGAAGTATTTCCAACTGAAACGGAACTAAATTCCTTGGGTGGGGGAACCATGGTAAAGCTTAATATTGAAACCTTATAAAATGTTTGCTAAAAATAAAGGTTTAAGTAAAAACTTTAGCATATGTAGTTTCTTTTTCTTTATGAATTCATAATGAATTTACTTTTATTTGTATCCCAAGAAAAAGATTTTGTCACGTTATGTAATGCAATATAATATGTAATTTTTTTTACTTTTTAATTTTCATAAGTTCAACAATGTACTAGATCTCTTATTTTTACTTAACTGCTGGCTAGCACTTTATTTTGTGTTAATTTTATAAAAATCAATTTCCAAAGGTTTAGAGTACTACTTTTAAGTAAGTTAGTAAAGATTTTAGGTTAAACACTTTAGTAAAGTTGATAATGAATGATACCAATTTTAAATATAATTACATCCGAAATAAAATTTCATATCATTTTTGGTCAGGAAATTTTGTGTGTTTGGACCCGGCTACAAATGATGCTAAGATTGGAGGGGGGGGAGTCGTGTAAATTGTGACAATTAGTGATAAGTGAAAAGCGGGTAACAAGAAGTGTGAACATCACATATTTCGATTAAAATAAAAAAAACGTCTAAAATCGACGGATTGAATGTCGAGGCTTTTGAATTTAATGATCATCTCCTGAAATCTATTCAATGTTTCAAATTAGTTGGCTTTTGAATCATTGGAGAACGAATGTTTTGTAATGGCACTGACTAAAAAACAATTACTGTACTGACTATAAAACGATTACTTGTTACCATTCTTATAAAAGAAACAAAGTTAAACTTTGTGAGTGTGTCTCATGTACCTGCCAACTTTAACGAGGATTATCTGTAAATTTTGCGGTTTTTGTTTAGTTTCACGGTTTGAGAATAGACCGAGAATTTATAGGTTTTTATTGAAAATGAAGCGGTAAATTTTAGAAGGACAATGAATTTTTCACTTTAGTTGTTTGTAAAAATTGAAAAATATTTTAATTTCAGTAGAAATTTACCTAATTCATAAAAAGATGTATAAATATCCTTGTGTGGTATGATTATACATTTGCTATGTCTGTAGCGACCGCTGAATACAGCATTGCCTAGATATTGTATTTAGATTGCCTTATTTATGCCAGTATTTAATTGTGAATTATTGTAAAACAATAAAAGACCACACTAAGGAAAATAAATTATATTCATAATCGGTATTAATAATCAGTATGATCTCACTTATCTTATCTGATAAGTATTCAACTTGAAATAAGTTTATTTTAAAATTATAAAAATTGAAGTTATTTTATTAACTGTGGACAAAAGCAACTTTAATTTGAACTATGATTTATACCATAGTTACTTTGTTTCTGAACTGTAAGTATGTCTACTTTATATTGTGTGTAATATAATAAGGGGGAGGAGAACATACTGTGACAAAGGGAGGAATGGGAGTTTAAATATATTGAAAAAAAAAAGTGAAATCATTTATGGGCAATTTTTTTTATCAGGGAAAGTAAGTGAATTTATCGGACAAGTTTTGAACCCGAAAAGACACGTTCAAAGGTATGTAAGCATGTAGTTTCACTTCGCGTGAGGTTACATCAGTAAAAAATACCACTGTATTCCAGACTCCCCTCCCGAAGCACCTCTCAACGTCCGAGAGTCTGAAGTGGTTCCCAAGCTACAGCTAGTCGCCTTTGTAATAGGCACACACCCACTGGGATGAAATCACTTCCAGCAGTGATAAGAGCCTTCTTTACCAGGAATGAGACTTGCACGGAACGTTTGTTCTCAGGGTTAGAATAGTCGTTACGATGCGACGGGAAGACTGCTTTGCAAGTTTGTGCGTGTCGTGTGCAGCCGTACACAAACACTATTAGACCTCTTACTATTATCTTTTACCCTCTTTATTGCGTGGTGAGGGACAATCATTTCCCATTAAAGTTAGCATGTAATAGTTTATTGTGTGTTAACATCTATACAAGGAGACGCGTATGAGTGATTTTGTGGTATGGAGAAAGCGTCTCAAGAAAATTAATCTCTAACATCATTATAAAAATGTTAATGGTGTAGACCAGTGATCGGCAGACTTTCGAGAGAGAATAGCGGAATTGTCAATAAAAACGGAGGTATCAGAGAGCCATTTATAATATGTAATAATTGCCTCTGTGACGTACATAGAAACTATCGGGTCTTGCATATCAACATTGTCATGAAAGAAGCAGTTTCTTTAGAATTTCCACTATACGATATATCAACCTTATTTCTTCTATTTAAAACTGATTAAAGATTGATAAAACTTTTATAACTGGTTCGTACGCTTCTGAAACACTCCTGTACTAAGAAAAATTATTTTGGAAAGTCATTCTAACTTCTAATTTTTAGTACCACCTTTATTATATAACTCCTGAGTTTTAATTTATAGATATCCAGATGGGACCCGTATATTTCAAAAATCAGCTGGATTCTGAATAGTTGCCAGATATCCGTTTCATCCGTAGTTGAAATCTATTATTAAAAATTTGTTCAGTTAAGTTTACTTTAGACTTTATTTACGTTGCTTAAACTATTTTGAAAGTCGACGCAATATGGTAAGTAACCGTATCATAAAAAACTTGCTATTAAAATAGCAATTTAGATTTCGTAAAAGTAGTCCTGAAAAATATCATTTTTATCCTGCAAAACTTACAAAATTCCTGGATTTTTATTTCTAAAATTGACCTGTTATCAGATTATAAAAATTACAATTTAAAGATCATTTAAGATCGAAGATAGTACACGTGTTCCAATTCAGTCAAAATGGATTACTGCTGCGAACTTTTTATTGATGTAATGCATGGCATCAGAAGCATGGTGAAGCCACATGTGGCTCAAGAGCCACGATCTGCCGAGCCCTGACCTAGAATATTCTGCTTACTCTCTTCCCTGAAGCAGCGCCACTGATTCCAATAGTAATTTTCTTGCTTCTAATTAACTCTACTGGGTTAAGATTCTTTTAAGCAAATGTAGTGTGACATTGAAATTTATTTCACCGATATCTTGATATAACTATATTTCCTGGAGATATGATATGGATTGATATCACGATATCTCGTAGATCCACATGCGGCTCGCCAACTAACGACCGAGAACAATCTTCAAAACTTTCTTAATCTCTTCCCCGAATCAGCGCCACTGATTCCCATATAAGTTGATTGTATCGGCTTCTAATTAGACATACTGGTTTCTTGAGATTCTTTCAGTTAAATGTAGTTTGACATAGAAGTTATTGTTTCATGAGTAAATTGATATAAAAAGTTGCAAGAAAAAGCTTGATTCCTTAAAAACTCGTGCAAGTACATTAATTCTGACTGGCTGAACAAAGAACTCTTGTAACTTATTGAAGAGTAGACGGTGTTCGGAAGATAGTTATGTAGAATCGTCTGTATATTTGGAGACAAAGGAAAATTTTTTTGAAATTAAAGGTATCAGGATATTCAAAATCTTAAGAGCTTCAAGAAACTTAAAAATTGCAGGCATACGTAACAACCCGTGAGTACCGTAGAACAGAGGTTCTCAAACTTTTTTCATGCCAGCATCCACATACATTGAGGAGTCTTAAGCGGTACCCAGTTTGAGAATCGGGAAAGCTATGAGAAATCGGTCACAGCACGAGGTGAATTGAAGAACAATTCTTAGCATGTTTCAGCAGTCCCCAATATGGTGAACGAAGACAAGTTATTTTAACTTTTAAATATCTTAGTAACATTTTTAAAAAAAATTTCTGCTCGCGCCACGAAGCTTGAGAATTGTGATCATATAGGAATGTAGCAATCAAAAAATTACGTGATATGGGCTTTCGTATTTTTTCTTCAAATGCATAGGGAAGAAAAATACGTGGTTTGTAGGGGCAAATGTGTCCGGATACAGAATAGGGAGGGGCTTATGTCCCTCAATCCCTTCCCTCTTTCCTACGCCCCTGTTTTCATGTGGGACTCATTTTTCATAAGGGGTTTAAAGCTAAAAGGAAAAAAAAAAGGCATCTGCAGTATTTTGCCACACACACCCTTGGAGACAGTCCAGAATGATAAGGAGAGGGAATTTTGTCAATCTTCCTTTGGCTCTCGGGAATTGAATGCAGCTTTATTTTGGGCTATTTTTAATTTCCTTCTGATTTGAAAGGTGTTTGTTTTGTTAACTGTATCGTATATTTCTTTGCAGTTCTCCTCTTATCAATTTTAAAATAGACTTTGCTGTTTTGAGTAGTTGCAATAAAATTTTGTGTATTTTACCCTCTTTTGCTAGTTTACCTAAAAAGGTGATGGGTAAGCTATGGTTACACTGATTACCAGATTTTTTTTTTCGGGGATGGTCCAATATTCCAAATTTCTCTGATATTTCAATCTCATAAAAAAAACAGACATGCCAACTTCTCCGGAGTTGCTCCAGAGAAATGAGAAAATCTGATAACTCCGGAAACTCCTCCGATTGCTCCGGAAAATAGCAAAACTATTGAACAGCTAAAAGATTTCTAGTCAGCAATTAAATACAAAGTTTTGCTAAAAGAAAATTATGTTGAATATTACTCTTCACGCAGCATGTTAAAAGTTGTCAGTACTGTGCAGAAAAAAACCAAACTGAATTTAGGTCAAATTTGAGAAGAGAAACTCTAGAATCCCTGATGACAGAAAAATGGAAATATTTGAATAAGAGTGAATGTTGCTGTAAGAAACACCGTTTTGAAAAATAAGTTGTTAAAGCTACTCATAAATTTTTAAATGCATAAATTTTAATTTACTTTATACAATTTACTTCTATGTAAATATTTTAAATTTAATTTTAATTGAGAAACCAATAAGATATATATACTTATGTATGATCTGTAATTAGCATGTTAAAATTTTAAGCCACGCTAGTTGCTCCTGACACAAGTACGTGAATGTTAGCATCTCTGAAAAAATATTCCTTATAATACATAAATTTTATAATACAACATAGTCTTGCATAAAAATTATTAAACGGATCAGCAAAAAATAATGATCATTAAAACGAATCAGCAAAATGCTTGTACTTTTATTGTTTTGAAAAATATTATAACCACATTTTATCTTTTATTTTACATTGTCAATCTTTATTTGGTTAAAGTTATGCCAAGTACAGTATATTTAATTCACGCTTCAGTATTTATAACGAATTTTCAACTAAAAGCAATTATGAAAACGGGAATATTGAAGTCCACCATACAAGTTGTTTCATTTTGATGGTCAACATGATTTTGACCAAGATGGATAAAAATGTTTTAACCGTTCAGAAGTGGTCAGAATTTTTAAAAATAGTTTTAAATGGTCTTAATTTTAATGTATATTTTTAATTAGAAGTGACTTTTAATGTGCAATTAAAATAGTATATTAAATGAATATATTATATAACAAGTTCATGAGATTTAACATGCTTATACATTAATAAGAATGTTTGAATTTTAAAAATGAACCATGCTAATACAATTGTAAAATGTAATCCACTGCAATAAAAAACAAAAGCATAAGTTACATTAAGAAATAATGAAAAATACTTTTTTTTAATATTTTGTAGCACCATGTTTTTAATTTCTTATAACTTTCTTATTAGTATCTCGTACTTAATTTTTTCTTAGCTTTTTCCTAATAGTGGCTTTTTCTATCTCTTCTTAAAATATATATATTTCATATATATATATATATATATATATATAAATATATAAATTTACTTTTTATTTCTTAAATTTATGTTAGTGCAACTTGTAGTATTTTAATTTTTAAATCTTCAATTTATCTTTTGGCATTATATAATTCTTATTATATAAATGTAGGGCCCCCAATCTTAACGACTTTCATTTAAAAATTTATTGTATTGTAACTTAAGGAAGGACACTCCGTAAATAATAATCCTGATAACATGGGATTTCGGCTAGGTACCCCGGAAAATCACCATAATGTTAAAAAAATTTAACATATTCAATAAATAGGGCATGTCCTAATCATTAAAATGTAAATGCTATTATTGTATTTAAATGAAACAATTTATCACAAGATTTTCACAATTTTTTGGAATCTAACTCTTTGTAAGATTGATAATGAATTTAGTCCTAACTTAAATCATTTAGTTTATCTTTAATTTGTAGAACAAAAAAATTAAAAGATTTATCCGATATAAATCCAAAAACTTTATTTAAATCTAAAGAATTAGATACTTAAAAAAATTACTAATATCGGTTTAAATGTGCAAGTCTTCACCCTTAGGAGCGCTCTAAAATCTCGATATTCTATTGACTTATTGGTGAGTATTACATATAAAAGGCTCTTTGCCATTAATTACGGATTAAAATTTTCTTTTTTTATATCTGTGTAGTTCCATTTTCAGTAATTTCACCTAATTTCTTTTTTTTTCCTCTTCTAATCTCTTCCACTCTTCACGACCTTCATTTCCGGTATTCCCAGCGAGGATAATTGGGAAATAACTTAATTCGTGCCACAATGACTTCTTTTTTTCCCTCTCCCATACCGTTATCAGAACAAGAGTTTTAATATTCATGAACCTGAAAATGGACTAGGTTCCTTGTCGCAAGGTCGTAAACCCGGAGTCCTCCCACGTGCTTATATGCCACTGCCTGGATTGTAAAAAGGTGCCGTCCGTACGGCTTTGGTTTTTTTTTTCTCCTTCCCCTTTTTGTTTTTCGGGCAACATTAAGCCCGCAGTTACCACCTGGCCGACGTAATCTGCGTGCCCATCTCGTTCCTGGCTCCCTCGTTAAGTGTCAGATGCCTTTTTACGCGAGCCGCGCGGAATGCTAGTTCGCTCTCTCAGATGAAGAAAGAATCCCAGTCGTGCGATCCCACCCTCGCAACTTGATATACCTCTCACGTGACCTTGGACCTTCAGCCCCCCCCCCTCTCCTCGTATCTCGGGTATCGACACTCGCCGCCTCGCAATTTCTTTTCTTTTCTATTTTTTTCTCTCTCTTTTTTTCCCTCCCCTCATTCCACTTTCGTTCTTTCACTCCCCCTCCCTATCTCTTGTTTCATGGCTGCCTTCTAAATGAAATCGGGCCTTGCGGATCGCCGCTATATTCCTCGAACGATTTGTGACGAGGGGTAGATAGCAGGTTTGATTCTGAAAGAACCTATTTTCTGTGTGCTAATGATTTTTGCTCCTGAAGGAATGGATGAGGCGTGGATAGAAAAAAAAATGGTTTCTCACGGTTACAGGGATATTCTACTGTAGCGAAAGTGTTGTGAAATTTTTTTTATAAAGTTACTGAAGTTTTTAAAATAGATAACCCTTTTCCTGTCTTGCACATCACATATGTACACATCTAATGTTTTATACGCATGTATATCTGGTGGGATGCACAGTGATATAGAATATAAAATATATATAAAATTTCATATAAAATACAGTTCATAGTGTATCACATGCCAGAAACAAGCGTATAAAATATTAGATGTAGGATGTATCATGAGTGATATTTAACAGACAAAGGGTTAACATAGATTTGGAGTTTTTCTTTTAACATGTTAATTACGTATTTAAAGCTTGAATTCATTGTTAAAATTTTGTCCTACGAAAGGTACGGTTTAATAAGCATTGCGATCAGTGATATCTTTAATTACTTCTTTTTTATTTCATTGAATTTTTTTTTTCACTGTAAACTAAATTTTCAATTTCTAAAAATATTATTTCTAATGACTTATAAAAGCTAAGTGTATAAGCAAGTGTTAACAATTTTACTTTTCTATTACGTGAGAACACTAAATTTTCAGTTTCGAAAAATATGTCTAATGACTTAAAAAGGCTGAGTATGTGTAAGCAAGTGTTAACAATTTTATTACGCGAGACCTCTAAATTTTTAGTTTCTGAAAATGCCTTATGACTTTAAAAGGCTGAGCATGTGTAAGCAAATGTTAACAATTTTACTTCTCTATTACGTGAGAACACTAAATTTTCAGTTTCTAAAAACATTACTTCTAATGACTTAAAAAAAGCTGAGTATGTGTAAGCAAGTGTTAACGATTTTAATTATGTATTACGTGAGAACACTAAATTTTTAGGTAGTAAAAATATTATTTCTAATGATTTAAAAAAGGCTGAGTAAGTTTAAGCAAGTGTTAAGAATTTTACTTTTCTATTTCGTGAAAACACTAAATTTGCAGTTTCTAAAAAAATTAAATCTTATGACATAAAAAGACTGAGTGTATAAGCAAGTGTGGACAATTTTATTACGTCAGAACACTAAATTTAATTTCTAAAAATGTCTAATGACTTAAAAAGGCTGAGTATGTGTGAGCAAGTGCTAACGATTTTACTTTTGTGATACATGAGAACACTAAATATTTAGTTTGTAAAAATATTATTTCTAATGACTTAAAAAAAGGCTGAGTTTGTAAGCAAGTGTTAACGATTTTACTTCTCTATTACGTGAGAACACTACATTTTCAGTTTCTAAAAACATTACTTCTAATGACTTAAAAAAAGCTGAGTATATGTAAGCAAGTGTTAACGATTTTACCTCTGTTTTACGTGAGAACACTAAATTTTATTTTTACTAGTAAAAGTTAATATTGTAAATTTTCAGTTTCCTTATAAAAAAAGGCTGAGTATGTATAAGCAAGTGTTAAGAATTTTACTTTTCTATTTCGTGAAAACACTAAATTTGCAGTTTCTAAAAAAATTAAATCTTATGACATAAAAAGACTGAGTGTATAAGCAAGTGTGGACAATTTTATTACGTCAGAACACTAAATTTAATTTCTAAAAATGTCTAATGACTTAAAAAGGCTGAGTACATGTGAGCAAGTGCTAACGATTTTACTTTTGTGATACATGAGAACACTAAATATTTAGTTTGTAAAAATATTATTTCTAATGACTTAAAAAAAGGCTGAGTTTGTATATTCAAGTGTTAATAATTTTACTTTTCTATTATGCGAGAACACTACATTTTCAGTTTCTTAAAAATATTATTTCTAAAAAGGCTGAGTATGTGTAAGCAAGTGTTAACGATTTTACTTCTGTTTTACGCGAGAACACTAAATTTTCAGTTTTTAACACTAGTTTTAAAAGTTTCTAACACTAATTCAGAACACTAAATTTTCAGTTTCCTTATAGAAAACATTACAAGGCTGGGTATGTGTAAGCAAGTGTTAACGATTTTACTTTTCTATTATGTGAGAACACTAAATTTGCAGTTTCTAAAGACATTGCTTACTTCTTATGACATAAAAAGGCTGAGTGTATAAGCAAGTGTGAACAATTTTATTACATGACTACACTAAATTTTTAGTTTCTAAAAATATGTCTAATAACTTAAAAAGCCTGAGTACATGTGAGCAAGTGTTTACAACTTTACTTCTGTTTTACGCGAGAACACTAAATTTTCAGTTTCTAAAACATTACTTTTAATAACTTAAAAAAGGCTGAGTATGTATAAGCAAGTGTTAACAATTTTACTTCTGCATTACGTGAGAGTTAGAGATCATTATTAAAATTTGCCAGGCAAATTTAAACCTGGAAAAAACTTAAACATAAAATAAAAGACACAACGTAGTTGTAAATATATTTTCCAAAATTCAATGAAATTACGATCAGCACTCGTTGATTCAGCTTAGCACGTACTTAATAGCTTAGGACGCATGCAAACTATGTATGTGTTATCTTGATTTATCATTTTAATTGTTAAAATATTACGATAATTATATGCATTGAAGTAGAATCAAATAAATGAATTCTTAAACATTTTTTGGAATTCTCTTTAAACGATTCTTTTGTCTGTAACACCGACTAACGTTTTTTGTGAGCGCAATTTTTTGTTTTATTTTTTTATTTTTTTAAATATCAAATATGTTGGTTTGGCCTGCTTTTTCATGGGGCTACTTTTATGCTCGGAAAATCTGCTTCAGGGACCGAAATTTGAATGAGTATTTTCCTTGTAACAACCTAAATATAAATTTTCGATATAAATTTACATAAAACTGGGTATGTTTAACTTTTTTCCACTAAAGCTCGAAATATGTTTTCAAATAAAATATATAAACTTTTTTTTTCTCGAAATCTGTATTTATCTAAGAAGTAAAGTGTTTGTGTTACTGTATTTTATGCTTTGTATTTTGAAAAATTGAAAATTCTTTAATGCTTTGAATTATTTTTATGTGTCGGTATAATTCTAAATATTGATTTCAGTGTTTATCTGCTTTTGAATTTAATGAAAGTAAAATCTTTTTCAGTACTTTAAATTAGTTGGCATTTGAGTCATTGGGCAACGGATGTTTTGTAATGGTACTGACTTCAAAACAATTGCTTTTTATTATCAGGGTTGTATCGGGTTTAAACCAAGGGTTTTAACCATCCTGATCAATATCAATTTTGACCAGTTTTGAGCACTGAAATTCTCTTTTCAATATATTTAACCCTTTAATGCCTACAGTCTCATTTTAGATACCGCTAAAAAATAGCTTGTAAAATTTTTATGTTATCTCACAAGGAGTTTTCCTTTTGAAAGTAGGTAGAGAGCAATTATAAACGATCTAAAACATTTTCAAAGAATTTGTTACCTATAAATTTTCCATTTGGATAGACACTTTGTTATTTTCCGAACAACGCAAATAAATTTATTTTTCAATAGGTACATAGACTGAAACCATGACAAACTGTTTTATGTATTATAAAACACCATTTTACAGTACTTATTTTACATGTAATACCAAAAACATTTTTTTCACGAATTTTTTGTTTTTTCCAAAATGGCATCGTAGGATATTTGAAACGATAGCTGATCACTGGTATGACATGTTGTTGTATTCAAAGTTGATTAAACTTCATGTTTATTTTATTCTGTGGTAGTCCATAATAACTCAGATTTAAGATATTCATCGATATGTCATCGACAAAAATAACTCGGGCTTTAAAGAGTTAATACTAATCAAATAGTTGTAACAAAATTATAGTGATTGCAGTTTAAATGATTATAAATTAATAACAATTTTGATTGTAAAATATCATGTTATTTGTTTTAATTTTAAAATTTATTCTTTTAACTACAACTTATGTTTTTAGCTTCAACTTATGTTTTATGTTTTTTACTGCAACTGGATTACGTTTTTACAATTGCATGTGAGTGGTTAATTTTTAAAATTCAAACATTCTTATTGTACTATATGAGTATGTTAAATCTCATGAACTTGTTAGTGTAATATTTTGTTTAACTGCGCTACTATTTTTATTGCTTATTAAAAGCCACTTCTAATAACAAAAGATTATATATTATTATAATTAAGACCATTCAAAACTATTTTTAACAATTTGACCACTTTTGACCAGTGTCCTGGTCAAAATTACAACCCTGGTTATTATGCTTATATTAAAGATACTAAGATAAATTTTGTGTGTATGGGTCTCGCATACCTATCAACTCTTACGAATTATCCGTAAATTTACGGCTTGTGGTTAATTTTTACGGGTTTAAGGATAGACCGAGAATTTTTAGCTTTTTGTTACCATGAAAATGAAATCGAAAATTTTGAAACAAGGTCAATAGATTTTTAACTTTAGTTATTTGTAAAAATTGAAAAATGTTTTTAATTTCAGCGGAAATTTACGTAACTGCTAAAACCCTGTATAAATAACCTTTTATGGCATGATTATTCATTTACTATGGCTCTAGAGATGACTGGCTACATCATTGTCTGGATATTTTGATTGCATATTCATGCCACAGTTAATAGTGAATTATTGTAAAAAATAAAGAACCGCATAAATGAAATTAATCATATTTATTAAAATTCCATTAAGTATGATCAAAATCAGTATTAATCAGTTTGATGATCTCTCTGATATGTGATAGATTATATTGTTTAACTGCGCTACTATTTCTAGAATTAAGAAATTCTAATAACAAAAGATTTATATTATTTATAATGGATCGTTAAAATTTTTATAAATTTTTGCACTCCTGACCAGTCATAAAAATCATGGATTTAGACAATGGATTAATTTTGTATGAAAGTCTTGATTTTTAAGTAAAATGAGTAAAAGTTGGTGTCATGGATCCGCTAAACTACCATTAAAAAAAATGCATTGAATTGTTTAATTCTGTTTTTACTTGTCATTTGGATGAAGTTACCGAGTTTGTATTTATGTATTACCATGAAAGTAAAATCGAAACTCAAAGCAAGAAAGGTCAATGGGTGGGTAAATGTATATTATTCTGTTTTTTCTTAAAAATGTAGATTAAAATTTTTTTAATATAATAATTATTTTTAATAAATTAATTTATTTTGTGCAAAAATCTTATCTCTAGGGATGTTGTATATAAATAAACATCATAGCGTTATATTTGGCTATTATTCATGGTCACCTAGATAATACCAAAGTACCCTGAATTCAAATTGGAAACATTTTGATTGAAAATCTACTATAGGATTAAACTTACATATGTAGATACAATTTATTTTTATGTATAGGAGTTTATTAACACTTATAAAGTAAGTTTATAGTTTTTTTATGATAAAATTACTGTAATTTCTCTAAAAGCATATATTTTATTTATATGTACATCAGAAGTTTTATTCATATATACTTTAACGGAAGCTTTTTAGAGTCATGGAAAATGATTTGCTAAATCAGGGAAAGTCATGAAAAGTCATGGATATGAAAAATTTTATTTTGGCAGATACCCTGTAAATTACAGTTTCTTGTGCCACTTACCGTCAACCAACTAATCAGTCGATGTTTCAACCAAAAAGTTTTACTGATTTCAATTTTTATAAGTTGGCAGATATGAGTCCATCTTTTGTACTTTCTAAATGGCTGTAAAAACTAGGAAAGCATATTTAAAGAACTTTTTATAATTCCATTATAAAGCCCAGATATTTATGTATAGTTTTAGTAAAATTTATTCTTAAAAGCGTAACAATCTAAATTCTTATTAGTATTAAAGAACAAAGAATTTTTCTTTTTATTTGTTTTATTTTTGGTATTAACAATAAATTCTTTTTATAAACAAATAGTCGGGTCATGTATGTTATCAGGGTTCGTTGATTTTTATCACTTTATAAATCATGATTAAAATCACAGAATTTTTTAGAAATGATTGATTTAATTTATAGATAATTTAAATCACTGAATTAAAAAAATCATTACTTTTATAAATCGCGAATTAAATCATTGATTACCTTTCCAAAAAAGTCTTTGATTTAATTTATAAATCATGCTTTTCTTATTTAAAATTTATTAATTTTAATCAAGATTACTTTTTTTACACTTCGTGAATAATCGAAATTTTCAGGAGAAACAAAAATCCTTGTTTTGATCCAGAACTTAATTTGTTGTTATAGTTTATGAATAATAGCCAACTAAATTAAACTTAAAACATATCAGATTACAAACGTAATTAATACGTCTAAGGTTGAAATTGAGTTGGGATATTCAAGCAAAAGTGTACGAACGTCTCAATTGGCTTCTAAAAATCGAAGGAACTAATCGCTAATTGCCATTTCGATCCTGGATCAGTATTGACGGAGTGCGTAGATATCGCGTGCTTCCGCTTCAGAAACCTCTGTTCTCATTGGCAGAAAAGCAGGCTCTTAATTTTCAGACAACTCCTCTTTAATTTTGACATCGTCTGCGAGCCTCTCTCCTTATTGCTATTATATCCGTCCCGATATCGATTGAGAAAACGCTTTTGTCTCGGAAGCAGTCGTATGTCCTTCGTGTTCCCTTGTCTGTCAACACACAGGGTGGACCATGGGGACGAGCGCGTGCTTAATTTCCATATCGCGTGCCTGGGAGAGGGCGACCTCCCCCTCTTCCTTTCCTTTTTATTTCGAATTTCCTGGCCACATACGGACTCTTTCGGCAGGATTTTCATGACTTCCAGCTGTATTATCTTCCGGTTCGTCTTTTAGAGACTGTCTGTCTTTTAATAGACTCCAAAATAGAAAAATGACGACAAAAGTTTTTTTAGAAATTGCCGCCAGTATTTATGTTTTGTAATTGTGGAAATTAAATGGATGTTTCTGCTTAATATACCCTTCTGTATGGTTTGAGAATATTCTCGGTTTGTATTTTCCAGTTTCTCTGTAGGGCTTTTCTCTTAATTTGCATTTCGTGAAAGCTTGAAGAAAATAAATAACCCAGCACCGTAATGTTTTTTCTTGTTTGAATTTCACTAAAAATCCTTTCAGAACTCGACTTGTAGATTCGTCCTTGTTTTATCATTTTTTAATAACATGGTTAGTAACTTTCCTTCAAAACTCCCGTATAAAGGGATTTTTGGTAGGGACCTCAAGACTCCTTAATTTTTTTTTTAACTATCATTTTCAAAGCTTTTTTAATTTTGATTTATAGATAACCAGATGGTATTGAGGGTATTTAAAAATCAGCCGGATACTGGATAGTCGCCAAGCTATTCGTTTCATCACTAGTTGCAATTCACGGATTGATTATTAAAAATTGATTCATTTAATACTTTTAGACTTTAAATTGATTAATTTTTTTATATTAGATCGAATTATAAAACTACTCTTGTTTAAAAAAAAAAATTACCGGTTACAGTGAGAAACGATTTAGATATTTCTGACTTCTCTTCGATTTTAATGAATTTAATACTTGGGTATTTTTAACAGGCAATGGTTAATTTAATCCATTAACACATTATATGCGTGACACGTACTAGTACGTTTTCTGACGATTGATACTTGAGCACGAGTCACGTACTAGTACGGGCTAGTGTAACAACATGGTTTGTTTGTGGGTACAAAAATAACGGTATATACAGGAAAACGAAGCGGAATGTTCTTGTCTTTTACATAGATTCTGGAAAAATTTAGACAAAAACTAGTTTTTACATCAGTCGATGCGGAACCACAGAACGGGAAGGTTGATTAAAAAAAGTTAATTTAGATTTAAAATTAACTTTTTATTTATCCTTGCGAAAATGATATATGTATATATATATATATATGTATATATATATATTATATATATTATATATATTATATATATATTATATTTATATATTATATATATATGTATATATGTATATTATATATATATATATGTATATTTATATATTATATATATATATATATATATATATATATATATATATATTATATATGTATGTATTTATATATATTTGTCTATATATTTGTTTATATATTTCAATATAAAATACGGAAAGTTGGTTAAAAAATTAGTAATTTGCGATCTATTGAGATTTAACTGAATAACTAAATTTATGCGCAAAACGCCCGTTCCCGGTACAATTCCGCTGCGAAATGTACCCGCACACAACGTGTTAAATGTGATTTTCAATAATTTTTGAGCTTATATTCTAAAAAATATAATTTTTATCCATTTTGTTATGGATCAGGGTTGTAATTCTAACCAGTCGAAACTGATCGACTAGAACACTGAATAAAAGTGGTTTTGACTACTTTTATTCAGTTTTATGAAAAATGGGAGAATTGTTTTAAAAATTCTTTTAAACGGACTTAATTTTAATAATAAATTTTTCTGCAATTATCAGGAATTTAATCAGTAATGAAATTTAATGTGCAGTTAAAAAATATGCTGACAAGTTTGAGGCTCATTAAATAAAAAAAAACCTATATATTTGCAATACGGGGACTTGTTTGTACAGCATTTGCCACTACCAAACCGTAGGTATTTGTTGACCTTTTATTATGCGAGCACTGTATAAACGGCCAACATTACTCCCTATGGATAACACAAAGGGGGTCTTCGTAATTTATAAGCAGGGACCCCCCCAGACTTAGCCTCATTAGTAAAATATGCTTATACAATCATCATCATCATCCTAATTGACACGACAGCCCAGGGTGGGCCAAGGCCTTTGCTGGATACTCTTCCTTGACAACCTATTTACTCTTCGCCCTTGTCTGTCAGTTATCTACTCACATTGCTTTAAAATCTGTTTCAATTGAATCAGTTCAACGAAGTTTAGGCCTCCCTCTTACACTGTTAAAAGGCTTGGCAATAAAACTTCCTTCACCAGGTTTTCCTCGTCCATCCTTATGACATAGCCTAGTTCATTCTTTTAATTTCAATATTTTTTATTATATCTAAAATTTTTAAGGTTTTATAAATTTTCGAGCTCGTACGTCATCGTCAGAGCTTATACAGTAAGAATGTAGAAATTTTAAAATGAACTTTTCAGTTGTAAAAATATAAACTATTTTCAGTCTAAAGCCTTGGAAGCAGTAATAAAGTGTAAAGGCATTGATATTATTTACATTATATCTAATGAACTGTTGTGCCAGTTCTTCACCAGCAGAAATATTATTCTCTTAGTATAGTATTTATTCTCTTAGTAAATATTATTCTCTTCACCAGCAGAAATATTATATTAGTTTGGAATAAGCTAAAATAAATTACCAAACCGTCTAAAATTAGGCCATTCTCAAAGCTTGTTGTGATAAATTTTTTTAAATTCAACACAAATTACATAAGAGCATCTGTACAAAAATAAAGCATTTGTGCCTTGGTGCTTTAGTATTATACAATTGAACCTCGGTATAACGACACCTGTGGGACCAACTTCATATGGTCGTTGTAACGAAAGGTTGCAACGAATTGAAAAAATAAAAAAATTGAGCAAAGAAATGATGCAACAGTATATACCTAGAGAACACTTCTATTTATTTGTATTTTCGTTACTGAATTTTTGAAAAAAAGTCTGACGTCTGTTTCAAGTTCACTTGGGAATTTTTCATTATCACTGATTCCTTATCTGTTAGATATTGAAGAAAATCTTCAGAATTTAATTGTCCTTCAAAATATTGCATTGATTGCATTGAAGGCTTCTTTTTTATTCACTTTTTCAAAAGCTTGGACGATTTCTTCTCCGTCGTCGGAACCGCAGATTTCATTTCCGGTAATACGGGCAATAAAATCGTCCTCATTCAAATTTTCTTCTCAGCACTGTAAAGTTTCGTCTACCGCAACAAACTCATCAAAAGATAATTGAAGATCCGGAAATTTGACACTGAGGAGCTGGTCATTTCATTAGTGTCTGGAGTGTCATCTATCTAGGACATCAGTGTCGTACGTGACGAAAGGGTCACTTTAAGCAGACACAAAGAGAGGAGTACAGGTTTCTTGAAGTTGCACCACAGTACAAAAAATTTAAAATAGCCCACTTGCTCATGAGATCTGCTGTCTAAAATTGGCGGTCGCTCTAACGAAAAATAATACGCTTGAGGTCGTTGTAATGATTCAAAATTAACATTATTCTTATAGTAAAATAATTGGGACTTCTAAAGATGGTCGTTCTAACGAAGGGTTCGTTTTATCGTAGTGTCGTTAAAAAGAGGTTCTAGTGTATTTTGTTATGACTCTTTATTTAGTGTTTCTGGTGTTATGTTTTTTTTAAAAACAAATATTAAGGTAGTTGCAACATTTTAGTAAAATATATTTTATTAATCGTCAATTAATTGTATAAAGAATTTCAGAGCTCAAAACTGGTCGAAATTTATATGGACCAGGATGGTTAAAACCGATACAACCCTGGAGCTAGTACTATTGAGACACCTGCAATAGGGTGTGGGCTTAAGGTTTAATCTAAGCTAAAATGGGCACTTCCATCTTACTGGATATATAAAATTGTGTATAATCTATCCAGGACCAGTTAAAACATCTGGTGTAAATCCCCATGATTAAAACTGCTGTAACCCTGCTATGGATACATCTCTCGGTTTATAATTAGGTAACCTTCCACCCTTTGGCCGTAATAAACCTTGAAACATTGTAATTAACCTATTAACCGATCCCTGAATAAAGGGGAAAGAATGTTGAGTTTAAATATTTCGGCTAAATCCCAGTTCAAGGGGCCCGCCGAACCAAGTTCAGTGGGCACGCCAAGCGTGGACGATATCGCCAAATTCTAGAACCCAGTTTTCTGGTAAACCTTGCTCTATTTTTTATTAATTTGTATTCATCAAACCTTTTTGTTCAAAATGTTTTGAAATTGAGTATAAACTTAATACAAAAACGAAGCTTAAATTGTAACCATCACTTGGCAACAATTTGGCTATCACTTGTACAAAAATAGAGCCAAAAAACATAGCCCCCGGAACCGGGATTCTACCAATATTTCTGTCAATTTTTGTCACAGAAAAGTGGAACGGTTTCTGTCGCCATTTTTAGGGATAAGGATAGAAGACGAAGAAACGTGTAAAAATTTAGATTATCAAAATTAAACTATTACATTTTAATATACCATAAAATGAATGCTTATCTTATTTGAAACACTTTAATTTGAAGACTACGCCTACGACCAATGATTGCAAAGAAATAGCAGGTTAAGGATTTAGGTATGCACCTGCTTATTAAAATAGATGATTTGGGTTTATGTTTGTTTTATAAGGATTGAAAAGAAAACTGGAAAAAAACATGTCTACTGGGATTTAAAGTAATAACTAGATTCGGTGTTATATATAAGCGGGAAATCTAAAAATATGAAATTAAAACAAAGAACCTCCAACGAAGTGCATAATTGGCAGCCACGCCCTCATCAAAGGGACTGGAGACTCGGTCGATTTGGCGGTCTTTTGAATATTTCATTTTATTATTAGGGCGATAAGAGTGAACTATTGCCTTGGCGATGGAAGGATCCCGCCATCCGTTACAGTCTGACCAGTCTTTTCTCCTAATTGCTCCTCTGAAAACCCATCTTCATCACGAACGTCTATCTGTCTCTGTGTTAGGTCTCCGGAATGATGGATGACCAGCGGGCGTGTTGAATCACTCATCATGCTCCCTTTTTTTTTGTTTTGCGGTCATTGTCTGCTTTTCTATTGAGGACGAATAGTACCTATAGTCAGCAGGAACTCATACGAAATATTCAGTTGTACGAAAGTACTTCTCGTTCCCCAGCAAAACTCCCTTTATATAAATTATTCACTTACATAAGTAGAAACTCATTTATACGAAATTCACTTGTTCGAAATATTCAGTTATACGAAAGTAATTATCATTCCCCAGAGAAATTCTTAAGGTCTATGTATTAAATTATTCACTTATATACAGTAGAAACTCGTTTATATGAAACTCAATTATACGAAATATTCAGTTGTACGAAAGTACTTCTCGTTTCCCAGCAAAACTCCATTACGGTCTGTGTAATAAATTCACTTGCATACAGTAAAAACTCGTTTATACGAAATATTCAGTTATACGAAGTATTTATCGTACCTCGGGGAAACTCCCTTAAGGTCTGTGAAATAAATTATTCACTTATATATAGTTGAAATTTGTTTATACGAAGTTCACTTATACGGAATATTCATTTAAACGAAGTACTTGTTCTTCATCGAAACTCCATTAAGATCTCTGCAATATATTATTCATTTATATGAATATTCAGTTATAAAACATTCAATTATATTAAAGAATATTCGATCCTCTACATAAATTTCCGAACGTAAATTTTATTCAGTTATACGATAAGAGCAAAAAATTTCGCTAGTACTTTTCCCATAATCATCGATTATGTTCTCAAGTCAAAGTTAAATGTTTTGTTTTAGTCAAAATGTTTTGTTTTCGTATTTATTTCAACAAATGTTAAGCATCTACTGTTCTTTCTAAATCTAGAATTATGTCAAATTTAAAGCCTTCATATGCATAGGAAGAGTCGCTGAAATTGATAATATTGTTAAAAAGTCATTTTTAAGTGTTTCTGTTATACTTGAATTCGGAACCTCATATCATGTTCAGGTATAAACAAGGGTTAACTGCTTGCTCTGGATGCAAAACGAAGTATTAATCATCGTTTTAATAGCATAATTATAACTTCATTCTTCATATCCAAAAGTGGATGAGTTAAATTTAAAACTCAAGTGTTACATTGCCACAATTTCGATAAAAATTTAAATTCGATTCAAGGATTGATTTTTTTAAAAATAAGTTATTCTTTTAACTCAAATAATTACTTTTGGTGGACATAAATATGTGAATAAAATAGAGAACGAAGTAAGTTAGATAAAATAAAAACAATAAAAATATTTTTTTATTTGAACATGATTATTTCAGAAACAGTTAAGAGAGAGCAAATTTCGCTCTTTTTTTTCAGGGCACAAAGCCACTTTAAATCACGTCTGTTCTTCGTCGTAAATTATGGCCATTTTTAAAAATTATTTCTGTGATAATTATCTAAGTTCACTGAATATTCTTGCATTAAAACATATTTCTCAGCTTTCGTAATGAGAATTTATTTTTCTTTTTAATCTTAGCAAGTTTAAAGTTAGTCTTGGCGACAGTATGTTAGTCAGATGCTTTAAGATTTAATTGATTTTTAGCATTGTTGATTTTGATTTTCTTTTATGTGGTACAATTACGAATGGGCATGTAAATCACTACTTGGAATTATGTAGTTAAAAATGTTGAACGAGTGTGCAAGAGGTTTTACCGTCGGAGAACTAATCATAATTGTGTTGCCTTAACTTTTTGCTTGTGCCTTAATGAATATTGTAAATTCTCTCTAATGTTAGAATTAAATCTTTACGTTAGTATTGCAACTTAAGGTATTAAGATAAAAATATTAAGTAAAAATAAGGTATTAAAAAAACTGTGTTCCCCCGCCAACTTGGCGATAATGGTTTAAGTATGGTCGCCTAACATTTTCTCCTGCTCTCACCGTGTCAAAGCAATCTGTATCTATATTATAATTTTTATGATATTTGCATCCAACTCTCCTTGTGTAACTCTTTTCTTATATATTAAAAGTGGGCAATACTTAAAAAATTAGATATAACAAACCATTAATAATTCACTACGGCTGATTTTTAATAATTTGGAGCTGATGCATTTGTAAACTGTTAGGGGATTAATTGCCCATAAATATAAATGTCCGGTTTTCAATTCGTTTTCTTTAATTAAGTATGAGTACGCAATTCTATTGCGATGGTGCACTGTGCAATTAATTAGTCGCCAGAAAAAGCAAGAAATACAATGTTTGGAAGGATTACCTTTGTGTTTTAGTAAATATCGCGAATATTTTCGCCAAATTTGCCAAGGGGAACCCAATTTTTAAGTAGTCCCCCTCTTATGTATGAAAATAATCTTGCTAAAGAGAAGTGGAGTATATTGTTGGTCTCGTTATGTTTATCAGATCATTTTAAAGTATCTATGAAACTGGAAAATTAAATCAATGTTTTAAACCTTTTTTTCAATCTTTTTTCCTTTACCTACAAACTTACCAGTTCAAACAACTTGTATACTAAAGACTATCTGTTAAGAGCCATTATTATTATTATGTCATTATTTCATGTCTCATTTTGTTAGTTGTGGTACGTTGATGTTTCTATTTTCTCTTTCGCTAGCAAATGTCCACCCTCCTCGTATATGAAATGAATGTTGCAAAAAAGTGGAGCATGTTGTTGGCCTTGCGCTTATCACGGTCATGTCCAGATGGTGATGAAAAATCCAGATGGCGAAGTTGATTAAGAATCCTTTATTTTTCCCCAGTGTCATTTCGCATGCTATAAAAAGTTGCTCATATTAGAACTAACCCTTTATCTCAATATAAACTAATTAAACTTTTTTTAAATATCAAACAAGGAAATTAAAACAAGTTTTTGAATATTTTCCCTTTACCCGCAAACATACCAGCCTTTCATTAGCAAGTTGTGTGCTGACGAACAGTACACTACTAAGTCCTTAACAACATTTTATTACGTTTTCATTATTTAACCCCTTCCGGTATGATTTAATAATAAAAAACTGTGCATGAAATAACCATTTAATTTTTATTTAAAAAACTTGTTTCATTTTACAATTCTTACATATTTTTAATTAAAATCCGCTTTTTACATAGTGTTAAATATCAGAAACAGTAAAATTAAGAAAATAACAAAGCAAAACGTTAATAAGGTATACAGATAAGTCTTCAAGCTAGTGGTACTTTTCAAAACAAAGTGCAAAGGAATTCTTAATTGTTTACACCGCAAAATAGTCTCACTTTTAATTTGATTCTTGTAACACACACGGCATTTCTTAGTAGGTTTTCTTTTATTCTGACTCATTAATTTGGCAATGAATTGTACCAAGTAAACAATATGCAATAGTGATTTGTGATTTTCACAAGTGATAAGTGTTGCCAAATTCAGTACACTAGAAATTTTAAACTAAATTAATTATTATATTTAACAGTAACTTTAATCGCATGACGAGTGTAGCTCGTCATTGTGCGGTATGGAATGAAAAACTAATGACGAGCTAGACTCGTCATTTTACCGGAAGGGGTTAATGTCTTTGTTCCGCCTGGTACTGTGATGATACGATTTTCTCTTTCACCAACAATGTCCCTCTTTAACTTCTCATGTATGAAATTAATACTGTTGAAAAATGAGTTATGTTTTTGGACTTATTACACTTCTCAGACAATTTTGAAATAGGTATGTAAAACTGGGAAATTAAAGTGATATTTTAAACCTTTTTCCTTTACTTACATACTTACTTTCCTTTCATTAACAAATTATGTACTGACGAACAACTGCTAAGAGCATTTTACAACAATCCTTTTATTACGTTTTCATTATTTAAGGTGTCTTCTTGTTACGTCTGGGACTGTAATAATGCATTTTCTCTTTCATCAGCAAAGTCCACCCTCCGTAACCTCTCATGTATGAAATTAATCTTTTATAATTTGCACTTATCACGGCCATTTTACAAAATATCAAATTGAGAAATTAAAACACTGTTTTAATTCTTATTCCTTTACATATATAAACGTACTGGCCTTTTCTTAACATGTTGTATACTAAAAAACAGCTAAGGGTCCTTTACAACGATCTTTTCATTATATTCGCATTGTTTAATCTCTCTTTTTCTTACTTCTGGTACTTTGATGATTTTCTCTTTCACCAGCAAATGTCCATCCTCTTTTACCTCTCATGGGCTTGACTAAAGAACTGTGTTCCTCCGCCAACTTGGCGATAATGGTTTAAGTATGGTCGCCTAACATTTTCTTCTGCTCTTACCGTGTCAAAACAGTCTGTATCTATATTATAATTTTTATGATACTTGCATCAAACTCTCCTTGTGTAACTCTTTATGCTTAAAAAAATTAGACATAACAAACCATTAATGGTTCACTATGGCTGATTTTCAATAATTTAGAGCTGTTGTGTTTGTAAACTGTTAAGGGATTAATTGCCCATAAATATAAATATCCGGTTTTCAAGTCGTTTTTTCAATCAAGTAAGAGTACATAATTCTATTACGATGGTGCACTGTGCATTAATGAAAATCGCCAGAAAAATCAAATACCATGTTTGGATGGATTACTTTTGCGTTTTAGTAAATATCGCCAATATTTTCGCCAAATTTGGCAAGGGGAACCCAATTAAGTAGTCATGTATGCCTCTCATGTATGAAATTAATCTTGCTAAAAAGTTGGGTATATTGTTGGTCTCGTTGTGTTATGTTTATCAGATCATTTTAAAGTATCTATGAAACTGGGAAATTAAATCAATATTTTAAACCTTTTTCTTTTACCTACAAACTTACCAGCCTTTCATTAACAAGTTGTATAGAGTTGCATAGCAAGTAGCTGTTAAGTCTTTTACAGCGATCTTTTCATTATAGTCTCATTATTTAGTCTCTTTTTGTTACACTTGGTACTTTGAAATAATTTTCTCTCTCGCCAATATCTTTCTTAATAAATTTCAATGTCTTTCTCGTGTATAAAATTAATGTTGTGAAAAAATGAGGTATATTGTTTTTCTTGCCCTTTTCACGGACATTTAAAATATAAATCGAACTGGAAAATCAAAGCAATTTTTTTAAACATTTTTCCTTTAAAAACTTACTGGCTTTTCATTAACAAGTTGTATACAGAAAGAACAGCTATTAGAAGAGTCCTTTACAATGGTTCTTTCATTATGTTCTCTTTTATTTAACCCTCTAATAGGTTCGCACGTACAATTCCGCCAAACCGATGATGACTTCAAAGCGGTTATCACGTACAATTTTCGACCTCCAAAAACGTTCCAAAAATGTATGTAATGTACATTTCTGCCAGTGTTTTCCCTGATGGAGTTTTGCGGTAGGAGGGTCAGGTCGATTGTTTAGGAAGTGCACCCCTCTTTGACTGACATTTATTGAGGGATGCACCCCTACCCCCTGAGGCCCAAAGACGCTGATAGTTTTTCATGTTTTTGTAAATCTCTATTTCGGAGTATTTCGTTTGCGGTAACCGATGTATCACTAATTGCACCACTTAAATATCTTGGATGACTTTCTTAAAAAATATATAAATAAGTCTTAAAGAATATTTTAATTTGTACTTTTAGAATCCATTATTTCTTATGAGATGATCTTCGATACTTGACGAGATTTATGTGTATTAAAAATTAACAATCTATAATATCTATTTATATATATATCTATTTATAACCGGAAGTAAAGGGACAATAATGAGGGTGGGTTTCCCGTATTCCATTCTAGCCGACACAGGGTGAAGTAAAAAAATCATAGAACGCTTTGGCCACTGACACAATAAACCTATAGCGTATTGTTTGGAGACTTTTTTTTCCTCGGTGTGTTCCACTCAGAGGGTTAATGTCTCTTTGTGTGCCCCTGGTACTTTGATAACATTCTTTCTCACCAGTCAATGTACATGTTCCTTAACCTCTCATATATGAAATTAATCTTGTAAAAATGTGAAGACTTGTTAGTCTTGCCCTTTTCACGGCTATTTAAAAAATATATCAAACTAAGAAATCAAACGAATTTTCTAGACATTTTTCTTTTATCTACAAACTTACTGGTCTTTCATTAACAAGTTCTATACTAGTGGTCGGCAAAGTGCGGCTCTAGAGCCGCATGTGGCTCTTTGGCTCCGTAAGTGCGGCTTTGGCACAAATATCCACGGAAGGCGCAATAGTATTTTCATTTAAAAAAAAAAAAAAAACTTGGTAAGAAATTGGTAAAATTACACCTTAATTTGATAAATTAAAATTCTTCTCTAAATCGAGAGCATGTATAATTTTTTGCTTGAGTTAAAAGATAGATAGGTAATTAAAATTTTATATTGTAAAAATACGTAACGAACATAGTTTAATTTTATTAGTTTTCGTAAACGTAAACACAAACCATGTACATGTTACCGGCTGAAATTGTTCGTATGTTTTCGGCGTATTCCGGTGTGATACAAAGGTACCACAAGCATGCGCGCGCATACTTTTTCTAAAGTAGTGGGGGGTACAAATTGGCATCACAGACCAGCAGTTGCAGTGTGAACAGTTTTCTCTTACCTACCATCAATAAATATCATTAATAAATATTTATTAAGTATGAAATTTAGTTTTATTTAGTGTACTACTTATTTAGTGGAATAAAAGTTTACTAAACAGGCAGATTTGGCTCCCCCTTTTTTTAATTGTTCTAATGTTTATATTTGGCTTTATGGCTAATAAGTTTGCCGACCACTGTTCTATACTAAGGAACAGCTGTTAAGAGACCTTTACAACGATCCTTTCTTTATGTTCTCATTATTTAATGTTTTTTTCACTATTTCTGATGATTCTGTTTTCTCTTTCGCCGACAAATGTCCATTCTCCTTAACCTCTCATATATGAAATTAATCTTGCAAAAAAGTGGGGCATACTGTTAGCCTTGCACTTATCACGGTCCTCCCCCCATTTCGATACCATCTATCTGGAATAGACTAATGTTCATCGATCTCTTGGAGAGCTTTGAGGTTTTGTGAACCAAACATGTCTATTACCTTCCTTCCCCAGCGATTACTGTCGACATAATAATCTCATTTTTCCTCACCCCCTGCGCTTTCAGTGATGAATGACCCACTGCTCTGAGGCACCGCGTTGAACCCAATACACAAAGACATGAAATGTCATTGCCAGAACCCAAGGAAGCCAATTTCTTTTATTAATTTTTTTAACATTTATTTTCCCGCTGTTGATGTAGATTTCGAGAGCCGTATGGCGCCAGGAGGAAATATTTCCCCGAGTCAACATTTTAATTTCTCTGCGTGCCTCTTAACTATATATTATAACTAAGCACTCGAAAGTTCGTTATTCGGCCTTTTTTCGAATTCTTAATTGCCGTGTGCTCGAATTCTCCGCCGAGTGTAATTGCCGGGTAATCATTCATGTCCGAATTAACTTTATTAATAGGCAAAATGTTTTTATTTTAATGACTTTGTATTCATTTATATAGTTTAAATAAGGCACTGATATTTTTAAAACTCTTGAATGATGACCAACGGTACATATAAAGTATACATAAAAATATTATATATATAAATATATATATATAATTATAATATATATATTATAATATATATATATATATATATATATATATATATATATATATATGTATATATACACATACACATACATACATACATATACATATATCTACACATATATACATATATATACATATATATACATAAACATATATACGTATATACATATATATACATATATATATATATATATATATATATATATATATATATACATATATATACAATATATATACACATATATATACATATATATATTATACATATACACACACACATATATATATATACATATACATATACACACATATATATATATATATATATATATATATACATATACATATATATATATATACATATACATAGATATATATATATATATATATATATATATATATATATATATATATTTATATATATATATATATATATAATGTTTTTGTTAAAAGTATTTTACAATTTGAAGCTGTTGGGATGCTTGAGTTGGAAAGAAAATTTTTTGAAAACGGAAGCAGGAACATGTTTGTTATCTAGATGGCATTTATACAACCCTTTGCTGCCTTGGAATTAGTATCTCAGTTTCCGTCGGAATGGAATGCGCCAGTTGTTTCATTTTGAATTAACTGCTCGCTTAACTGAGTCACCTGGAGGGAGTGACCAGATAGGACGGTGATTCATCAAGTTCAGTCACCGAATCCTTTGAATACAAAAGGTTTTAGATAACTTCCCCAAAGTATTTTTCTCTTTTTTATTATTTCGTTTGGTTGAAGGCAAAATGAGAATATTTTCCGAAATGAATGCTATCGATTTCAGTTAACAAAATGCAACCACGATTTAATAAGAACAGTTCCTCTAAGCTGTTAAAATTAAAATTAATCATATAATCCAAATTGTTAATTCCATAGTTATCTTTCGTTTTCTCATTTCTTCAATAGTTATATTTTTATCTGTTTAATTGCATTAGTCATACAGTTGAATTTCAATGAGGAATTTTCACGTTTTCTAATTTTAATTTTAAACGATAGAAGACAAAAAAGTAAGCAGGACAGTACCTGTTTTCCTTTTATTTGGAGGCCTAATTAGTGATTTCTAATGGGTTTTTTAGAGGACTCTTTAACGTCTCTCAAAAACGATACTTTACCTCCGCCGAGTTTGTGACGTCATCGTTTACAGAAACACCGACCACCTATGTTGTTTACATGTTAAAAGGCGACTTTTAAATTAATTTCTGTGTAAAGTATCGCATATAATAGAAAATTTTTTATTATGTCTGGCATTACAAATTATATTATAAATATTATATTGTGCCACTCTGTAGAAATACAACTAATTGCAATGAGAAGATATTTTTCAGCGTTCCCAAAGATCCACATACACTTAAAATCTGGACAAATGCGATGAAAAGGGATGAGAAATTAAACCTCAAATTATCATATAAATTATCTCTATGGTTTGTGAAGACCATTTTTCGGTAAATAAATGCTTGCTTTTGTTTAAATATTACTAATTTAGAACAATTAAAGTATATGAAATTACATCTATATCTTTAAAAGGACTGTTGATTAACCAGTACTATTTAACTTTTAAAACTGCTAATTTTCGAGTATTATCACAGAGTTCAAGTACAATAAATGTTTGATATAGCGTATAAATATCGCAAAACATATAAATATCTAAAGCATATAATATCTTATAAATAACTCAGGTGAGGGGAAGATTATGTATTTTCAAGGTATTATAAATATTTTCTTCAGATGCATATTTTCTTATGTGTATCAATTCAGTGATATTTTTCGATTAAATTGGTGACTAATTTGAAAAAGTATAATATTTTTAAAATACTTAATAATGATATTACTTTAAAAATTAAATTTTATTGCAGAAACTTTATACATTTTTTAATTGAACATTAATAAAGGCTATAAAATTGTATTGCTATTTAAAAATGTATAAATTAAGTAAAGGCTTTTAAATATTTTATTTCTTTTCATCAAATTTAAAATACCTAAGAACTGGTTTGGTTTTGGAGCACTACGGTCTACTTTTTGCAACACGAAGGCTAAGACCGGAACCTCCCACAATAAATACCTCCTCTAATTTTTATTTTAATATTACATTCATCTCTATTTATAAAAAGCGATGCTACTACAAATGTGTGTGTATATGATGTATTTTTGACTTGTCAGCGTCTACAAACAGAAGAGCTGGGATTAGCATGAATAAAATATTAACACATGTTAAGTAAAATTGGATAAATATATAAATGATTTTACATACTTTTGGGTTTTAATTCAAGCGTATTTCTGCTCCCATAAAATTCGGGTTTTTTTCCTAAGAACGAAAACATTGACATCGTGTTAATTTTGGGAGGTTGTCCGACTGTCCTTATATATCTACCGACTATATATCTTTAGGGAGAAAAAAAAAAAACCTAGCTCGGTTAACATAAACTTCTGTTAATCGAAGCTCGAATAATCGGGGTTTTACTGTTTTGGTTTAAAACTTCACCCTGAATAGCTTTGTTTATTATTAAAGTATACCGCGGAAATTTTCTCTCTTATTATTTAAAAGTTTCACAAACGTATGAATTTGGAAAAAGGAAATGCGTTTAGTTGAATATGAAGATATTTTACAGAATTTTTCTATAAAATCCTCTTGGATGCTCATTTATAATTATCTCCACCTACAAATTTAGTATGTTTTCTGCTTTATGTAGCTTGTGTATTTGTCATTTGTGCATGCACGAGAGAGAACATTTCAAGCCGTAAGGAGTTGCGTAACTATATTTATGTTTCATGACAAAGTGTTATTTCGTGCTTTCAGTAGGCGAAATTTTAAAATTAAAACAAAAAAAGACATGTTGGCTTGATGTGCTTTAATTTAACCCAATATGGTATGTCTGTGCCTGCCATATTGGATTTCCCTAGCTCAATGTTATTCTATGAGAAAAATGAAGTTTCCGTTGGCCTTCTCGCATTTTAAGAATTCTTGAAACACATTTTCTAGGATGCTATCTTTCCGTTTTTAAAAAAGTCAGGAAAAGTATATTTAATTTTGAATTAGCTGTGAGAAATTTCGGTTTGCTCTCTTTTCAAATGCTAATGCTAATAAGGACATAAACACAGAAATTTAAGAAAAGACTCGGGCATTAATTAATAGGTTAAACGAATTTCATTTCAGAAATATGTATGCTACTTTGACTGAAAATTACTACTGTGTAAATCTTGGGATTAAAAAACGAGCGGTATCAACCGATTAACTATAATTAAAGCTTCGTTGCTAAGTAACTCGTTATGGTCAAGTCTTCAAAAGGAGGAAAATTTGAATTCGTGATAGCCAATTAATTTACATATCAAAACATTTCTCAATCTATCCAGATAAACTTACAAACATGGTTCTACAATAGTATGTATAAACATGAGTCTGGAATGCATTTAACTGATGAAATACTTTAATTTTATCAAGTTACATTTCAGTGTCTTCCTTTGTAGCCTTTGCCGAACGATGGCCGATTGGTTAGGGTGCTGGCCTTCGGTACCGGAGTTCGTGGGTTCGAATCCCACTGTGGCATGGATGTTCGTAGCCGTTCGGAATCGGCTCTAAACTGTAGGTCCCGGTCTCATTAGCCCTTGTGTTGCAAAAAAGTAGACCGTAGCACTCCAAACCAAACCAAACCAAACCTTTGTAGCCTTTGGTATTTGTGACTGAAAAGGGAGGAAAATTCTTGTTGGACAAGTAGAAGGATTGGAAGATGGTTGTCAACTGACAATTAACCAAAATTAAAGCGACTCGTTATGGTCAAGCATGAAAAGGGGGGTAAAAATTGGTGATAGCCAATAAAATTACATACCAAAATATCTTCCAAATTATCCAGACAGAAACACAGATTTTTTTCGAAAGTTCATGTAACAGGATTTTGGAGAGCTAAAAAGCTCTCCAAATACTTTAATTTTAACAAATTACATTTCAGAAATATATAGCTTTCGTACTTGTGACTGAAAATGGGGAAAATTCTTGTTGGACAAGTCTAAGGATTGAAAGACCAGCGATGATTAACCAGAATGAAAGCTCGTTGCTAAGCAACTCGTTATGATCAAGTCATCATAAAGGAGAATTCACGCCAGCCAATAAATTTACATTTCAAAACATTCAAACTAATCCAGATAGATGCAAACAGGTTTCTGCAAGAATACATGTAGTATATTTCTGGAAAGCATTTTAACTGATGAAATACTTTAGTTTTAATAAATTACATTTCAGAAATATATAGCCTTGGTACTTGTCTAACAGGAATTTTCTCTATTTTTAGCTACAAATCTAAGGATTGAAAGACCAGCATTGCCAGATGATTAACCGCAATTAAAGCTCGTTGCTAAGCAACTCGTTATCTTCAAGTCATCAAAAAAGAAAGGAATTCGCTGCAGCCAAAAATTTTACATATCAAAACATTTTTGGTCTAATCCAGATAGAAATGCAAACAAGTTTCTACAAGAATACATGTAGCATATTTCTGGACAGCATTTTAATTGATAAAATTCTTTAATTTTAATAAATTACATTTTAAATATATACTTATGAATGAAATAGTCTAGAGATTGAAAGACCAGCGTTGTTAGCTGATTAACCGCAATTAAAGGTCGTTGCCAAGTGACTCGTTAATGGCCAAATCAACAAAAGGGGGAAATATTTTAAATTCGTGACAGACAAGAAATTTATAGTGCCTGTCCAGAGAATTTGGATTCGTTATTTTTTAAAATAAATCAGATAGAAATGCAAACAGGTTCCTGCATGATTATTTCCAACATTTGCAGAAATAAAAATATGGTGTAATATGGCGAAGGCCTCGTTATTTTTCTGGCAAAGTTAAAATGTCCGGATCGGTTAGCTTTTGGGGTCTTCGAAAATACGTGCACGGAGGCGAGCGAGCGCATTTTCAACGATTTTCTCCCATGCAGATAACTTTGGCAAAGGTGCCTGCATGTTTGCGGAGCGGTAATAAATTACATCCGTCACGATGCTCAAGTCTCCTGTGTAAACACCAGAATTTATCTTTTACACCTTATAACGCTCTCTCTCCCAACTCGTAAATCTTTGAAGGAAGCAGCAGCAATTGTGCAAACATCGTTTGGGATCACGCTCATAGTTCGTAATGCAGACGAAAATGGGTTGTCCCTGACGCAATCAACTTGTTAAGTTCCCTGTCATTGCAGAGCCTGGGTGGCCGAGGAATCTTTCTTTTTCGGAATTTTCTCCTCCCTTCCTCTCTCTCCTTTTTTTTTTATTTGGAGTCTGTGTGAGCAGGGGTAAGGAGGTAGGGAATAACGAGTTAAACATTCTTTCGTGAGTAGGGAAGGAACATTCTTTTAAAAATCTGTAATGGCTCAATCCGCATCGATGATTTTAAAATTGTTTTTGGAGAAATAAAACATTCGAATTATCTTCCCGTCCTTAATACAGTCTGTATCGGTTATATGGTCAGCTCAGCGGTCAAGAAAAATCAGACTATATAAGCGGGGCGGAACAATACAGCCCTATTAAATTGTTGCAGAATTATATTTACCTATCAGAATGTAGTACTCACAAACAAATAATTATACTTTTAAGAACATTTCAAAGATTAATTCGAGAAGTAAAAACTACAGTAAAAATATGCAATATTTTATTGCGGGAAAATTTATTAGCTTACCCTACCAATCAAAGTACAGCATACATACATACATACATGCATGCATGCATGCATGTTCAATACATTTAAAAATACTCAGATATACAAGTTTGTTTTCCAGGGAGGGAAGAGAATTGAGAGAGGTGGGAAACTCCGATGTCTACACCAGTGGTCGGCAAAGTGCGGCTCCAGAGCCACATGTGGCTCTTTGGCTCCTTAAGTGCGGCTCTGGCCCAAATATCCACGGAGGCGCAATAATATTTTCATTAAAAAAAACTTGGTAAGAAAAAAATTAAATCTTATTTTGAAAAAATAAGAATTGTTCTATAAATCGAGAACATAATTTTTTGTTAAAAAGGAAGTTAAAAGATTGGTAATTAAAATTTTGTCATGTCTCATTAAAAAGTTGTATTTTTCATTTTAGCTGCACATCTTACAGTTATTTTTATACGATTTTATTACACCTGCTATATATGTTTTATAGTTCCGGTACAACATTTGTAATCGATTTTTCGATAATTTCTATTTGTATAAGTGTTGGAAGTTTTCTTCTATTTTTAGTCATTTTAAAAGTTTATTTTGGCGATGGAAAAAACTATTTTTTTATTTTTAGTGCAGTTACATATATTTAAAAAATTATATATTAATATATTAATTTTCTTTAACAAAGATTTTAAATTTTTTATTTTCATCAATTTAATAATAATTTTGTAGTGGTGGCTTTAGAGAAAATATATTTGGAATATGTTTATCACTAAATAATTATAATAGTAATTATATTAATAATAATTTTACTAAACAAACAGATTTTTTTTTTTTTTTGAAATTGTTGTAACGTTTATATTTGGCTCTTTGGCTAATAAGTTTGCCGACACTGATCTACACAAACAAAAAAAGTTGAAAGAAGGGAAATAAAGGCTTGAATTCAAGTGCTCTTCAATTTCAAGCTGACTTTTTTTTTTTTTTTTTTTTTTTTTTTTTTTTTTTAAAAAAGGAAACACATTGAAAACATGAAACTGACCATATAACCGGTAACAAGAAGCAGAAAATGACTGTATAAGAGGTGCGCTTTAACATGTTCCCTATTAAATTAGACGCTGAACGATGGCCGAATGGTTAGGGTGCTGACCTTCGGAACCGGAGTTCGTGGGTTCAAATCCCACAGTGGCATGGATGTCCGTAGCCGTTCGGAATCGGCTTTAAGCAGTAGGTCTGATTAGACCTAGTGTTTCAAAAAGTAGAACGTAGCGCTCCAAACCTAACCTAACCTATTAAGTTATACGGGACTTTAGAAAACTGACCGTATAAGCGGGTATGATCTTATAGACGGTACTGACTGTATATAATATTTAAATAGGACACAGAAGCGAAAAAGAAGCTTGAATCTATTTTTTAGATTTTTGCCTGACCTTCTCTAGAATGATACCAGGCAGCCATAGCAGCCTGGTACTTTCTTCTATTGATTTTGCAACAATTAGTTTTTACAGGGCTGTGTTAGCCCTGCGCTTAACCCCCAATCTCGAGAACCAGCCTTCATATTTATAAACCCCCTATACCCTTGGACACTGGGTACAGTCGCCTTCTACGACATGATTTTCCATTCTAATTGTTATTTTTTTTAAATTGGAGACGAAGGCGAGAGAAATGTACCAGTCTATTCTTTAGATCAGTGGTCAGCAATCCTCTGGCCGCCCGAATAACATTATTTCCATTTTATTTACGGTTGTAGCGGGTACAATTATTCCCCTCTCCTTTTTACGATAGGTGGCGCGCTAGAAAGCCATCGAGTGTGTTCTAATGTAGTATCAGTGGTCTATGAGTGTGTGTTTTGTGCTCTTTGTTGTTTTGTGTTCTGTGTTGTGGAACTTTGAAAGGAAATAAAAATGGTTCCTAAAAAAATGACTAAATTAATTCAAAACTCCTTTTGAAATAAGAGTCTCGTCCTTCTACACGGTGATGTATTTTTATCGGGTTTGTGCGACTTTGTCGGGGCTCTGCTAATTAATATTGTTGTAACAGAAGAAATCTTGGAACTAATACAAATTAATTTTCTATTTATTAACACATTGTGTGCTGGTACATTTCGCAGCGGAATTGTACCAGGAGCGGGCGTTTTGCGCGTAAATTTAGTTATTCAGTTAAATCTCAATATATCGAAAATTATTTAATATTCTAACCAACTTTTCGTATTTTATATTGAAATATATCATATTGAAATATATCAACAAATATATAGACAAACACACACTCACACACACACACATACATACACACACACACACACACACACACATATATATATATATATATATATATATATATATATATATATATATATATATATATATATATATACAAATATATATATATTATATATATATATATATATATATATATATATACAAATATATATATATATATAATATATATAAATATGCATATATATATTATATATATATATATATCATTTTCGCAAGGATAAATAAAAAGTTAACTTTAAATCTAAATTAATTTATTTAATCAACCTTGCCTTCCTTAGACAAACATAAGCCGAACGCTGGCCGATTGGTTAGGGTGCTGGCCTTCGGTACCTGAGTTCATGGGTTCGAATCCCACTGTGGAATGGATGTTCGTAGCCGTTCGGAATCGGCTTTAAGCTGTAGGTTCCGGTCTCATTAGCCCTCGTGTTGCAAAAAGTAGACCGTAGCACTCCAAATCAAACCAAACCAAACTAGACAAACATATATATATAAAATTATATATATATAATATATATATATATATAATATATATATATATATATATATATATATATATATATATATATATATATATATATATATATATAATATATAAATATACATATAATATAATTTTCGCAAGGATAAATAAAAAGTTAATTTTAAATCTAAATTGATTTTTTTAAATCAACCTTCCCGTTTTGTGGATTCCGCATCGACTGATGTAAAAACTAGCTTTTGTCTAAATTTTTCCAGAATAGGTAGTAGACAAGAACATTCGGCTTCGTTTTCTTGTATATTTTATTTTTCTACCCACAAACAAACCATGTTGTTACACTAACCCGTACTAATACGTGACCTGCTCTCAAGTATCAATCGTCAGAAGACGTACTAGTACGTGTCCCGCATACAATGTGTTAAGCCTTTCAAGGTTATAAATTAAAATTGTCATAAAATTGAAAACAAATGGGCTTTTCTGGGGGGGGGGAATGATACACCAATAAAATAAAGAATGCAAAATATAAGTATTCAACGTATCTTCCCTCTCCCCCCACACACACACCGCGGTACAATTATCAAATGCTGACCGGTCCTCGGTGATTCAAAAGATTGGGAAGTAAGCACTGCTTTAGATTGTGAAGTTCGGCTTTTAAAAGTAAAAACATTCTGATTATTTTTCATTTTTATTTATTATTTATTTAAAAAAGGGGGGAGATACAGATCCATCTATCTTTTCGATTTTAACGTTTTGTTTTCGGGAATCACAAATTAAAACAAAAACTTTTGCTGATGTAAGTTATTTCAAATTCTCCCCTTTTTTCATGGAACTCGCATTTTTTTAAAAGATTTATAATAGCTTAACTTATTTTCGATTTTTACATTTTATTTAAGAATGTAAAAATATACATTCATATTATCCATTAATAAAAGATGTCCTAAGATTTAAAAATATTTTGTAATATATGTAACTTCATAATGTTTTAATTTCCATTTTTAAGAGGAGTATGTGATCCATAAAAATGACAAAAGATGTAATTACATACTTATTTTGTTCTGTTTTTTCGTATTCATCTATGGTTTTATATTTGAAATATATATATATATATATATATATATATATATATATATATATATATATACATATACACATATATATATATATATATATATATATACATATATATACATATATATAATACATATTATACATATATATATATACATATATATATAAAACATATATATATATACATATATATTACATAAATATACATAAATATATTTACATATATATATATACATATATATATACATATATATATACATATATATATACAAATATATACATAATATATATACATATATATATATACAATATATATATACATTATATATACATAATTTTACATATATATATACATATATATATATACATATATATTTACATATATATATATATACATATATATATACATATATATATATACATATATATACATATATATATACACATTATATACATATATATATACATATATATATATACATATATATATATACATATATAAATATACATATATATATACATATATATATATACATAATATATATATAGATATATATATATACATATATATACATATATATACATATATATATATATACAGAGAGAGAGAGAAAAAAAAACTTTAAAAATTAAAGACTAAATTTTCATTTTTTATTCTTTATTCTGAATGAATCATAGTTTTCTTTCCCTAACAAGACATAACTGTGCCTCCTATGTCAAATAAATATAAAAATTAGAAATCGTGGAAAAATGTCTCGGCTCTAGTCTCAAAGTTGGATAGGTTTCAGACAAAATTCTGGTTATGTTAGTTTATTACTTACGACGATGTATTTTTCTGCTAGGTTTTGTTTTTCGTGGAACCGTTTTCAAAAACTGTGTCGGAAAAATTTCTTTTTATAAGAAAGGGTAAAATTCAATACTGATTGTCTGCTCACGCGAAGGCTTTACTTTATTTTTAGACCAGCCAAACATATCTTAATTCGACTGTGTTCAAGAATCGTTATTACTTCGGCCTCGTATTGATTCAGCATAAAGTAACCGTTCACAACGGGAAATTTTATTTGGTATCCAGTATTTATTCTGTTTCTACCTTTTTCAGTGAATAGGCTTGCAATTCCGTCACTTTTCTCACCTGTAATCACTTTTTTTTACAATTGATCACTTTTATCATGGTGTATCGCAGCAAAAGTCTGTTGTTGGAAAAAGAAAATCTGAATTAATAACAAAATATTTTAATAAAAGACCAAAATTGTGATGCTCTAATCTTATTTTTCTTATTAAAATGTAATTAGTCATATGGTTTCCAGAATTTTGTGATTTTAAAAAGTCGTGAAGAAGTTCCTGAAATCTACATTTCTACTGAAATGTACATTTAATACATTAAAGTAATTCACGTCAAAGCACACATTTTAGACGACGCATCCACGCTTCCAGTGTATGGGTGAAACCCTTGTACCATTGTACCAAGTTCGCCATCAGGGCGAGTACTGCAGTGGTCAATAATGAGCCATAATGTGGAGGAGGCATTACTCTTAGTCATGGACCAGTCGCTTATTGCGAAGGGGCCTTTTGGACCTGGTATAGTCTTTCCTCAGGGGGATGTGTAATACATTAAAATCTAATACTATATCAGAAGCATGTTGACATACAAGTAAAACGGAATCTGATGTGTCTGAAAACTACTGTTTGTTTATTTCTGGCTCATCTGAACAATTTTGTGCAAGTTGAGGAAGAAAACGTTTTTTTTTTTTTTTTTTTTTAAATTTGCATTGCTATGTAACATTTAATGAGATGTATATATGATACTAATGTACAACAATGAAGTAACATAAAATTAGGATTTAATATAATGTAGCATGACGTTCATCGGAGACGGCTATTGACGTCTCGGAGACGTCAAAGTTTACTTTTGCACATGAGATGACTGATGTCTGCTAGACGTCATTGTATGTCAAGGGGTTAATGCTATAGAGTAATGGATCTGTCAATCTCTTATGTATTCAGACACTTTGATTCATCACATTTAATTTGTATGGTTTAATATTTTATAATAATTTTATACTTATTTATTAATCTTATTGTTTTACATTTTTATTTTGTGGAAAACTTTTAATCGGAAATCAATGCACACTTAGCGTTTTAGGTTCATTTTTGGCACAGCGGTTTATCATTTGTTCCTCTGACACATGCCCGAGTAAAAATAAATAAATAAATGAGAAAAAAAAAACCAGTTACGAAGTTATACCACGAATCAAAAAATACAACGCCTCAAAACTTTTATCTCTCGATCACTTCATGTAATTTAGAAAGGACCCCAGCAAACTGCTTTTGCGTCGACACCGATATCGAAATTCTGAAGCGAAAAAAAGGAAAAAGGGTAAGGGAGAGAGAGTTAAAAAAAAAAAAAAAATCGAATGATTATCAAAAACGTCGTCTGTTAATTGGGACAAAGCACGCGCGCCTTTAAAAACAAAGCACCCCCTTTGTCAGGAGCTCTCTTTACTAAATGGCCCCCCTCCTTGTCCTCTGGCAGAGAGAGAACGTGTGCCCAGAACTCTAGGAATGAGTTTTCTGGGGAGGGAAATGAATGGCTGTTGCTCGGTTGGGAAAGGGGTTTTATCTCTGCCGGAGCAGGCGTGTTTGCCTGCGAAATTTAATGTCTCTCTTCCTCGCTTTTATCTGGTCTCGGGCCATCGGGAACCCCGAATTTTATGTGGGAGTTGACTGTTCGCTTCTCTCGCTTTTTTTTTTTTAAATTTTATTTTGGAGAACGATAGGGTGTGTGTTTTTCTTTTCTTCTTTCTCTCTCTCACTTTTCTGTCTCCTTGTAAAATGTATGCGTATCTCGGATGCCAATCAGAGATGGCTTTGATGGTTAAGGAAGGTTGGGAGGAGATGTTTTGCAGCTGATGTCTGTTCGGAAGATATTAAGAAAGCTCTCCGTTTGGTGGAGAGGGGGAGGGGGTGAATGAGCTGCAAGGTGATTTTTTGTGTTTTAATCGTTCGTATTGTTTTATTTGTTATTTTTGTTAGGACTTAAGTTTAGGAGTTGGATCTTACTGCTCACAGACTTTACTTACTGAATCTTCCTCGTGAGCTTGATGTAGCAATTTGCTCAAGCAGAGAGCATATCATGTAACGCATGAGTTATGAATTGATATGTACATTCTGTGTGTGTGTATGTGTGTGTATATATATATGTATGTATGTGTATATATATATATATATATATATATAAAGGAAAATTCTCAGGGGTTTTCAAAACTTAAATCAAGGGCTAAAAATTCCCGCGTCATTTTCCATTCCCCTTTTTAACCCCTAACCTAAATTGACCACTGGGGCCACAGTTTACGCCCTCAGAGAAGGGGCCTGACCAATTATAACTCTACATGGCCCTAATGGACAATTTGGGAAATTTCCAAATAAAAAGGAGCTGCATGCTGTCGGCGGCAGATATTTTCCCACAAATGTTGACCCATGTGTAAGGATCTTGTACATATAACCTCACGCTAGCTGACCCTTCAGTTTGTCCTGTCCCTATGATGAAGTGGGAACCCATCCATCAACGTTATCTTAATAAAGTTCTTTAGCTAAAACGGTGTCATTTTTATGGCCATGACTGCAACCACCTATCGAGAAGTCCGTCTCATTACATATATACATACATACATATGTAATATATCAAAACTATTATTACACCTAAAATTGTCTCATTCTTTCATATCTATTTCTCCAGTCGTATAGTATCTTATTTAAAGAGTGTAATCTGAATTAAATTCTGTCTATCATTTCATGTGTAGCGGCGAGTAAAATTCGCTAGTTTGTGAAATAGAAAAAAGCTTATGAAACGGTCCATGCTCACAATAAGATGTTTTGTGAAGATATAGTTAACGGACCCAAATTTTGCCTGAACAGATAGATCTCAGATATGGCAAAGAAACATCTGTTTCTGCAGCTTTTTGAAAAATCCTTAATACCGGTATTCCGATATTTATTATGTTTTTGTTCCGTTATTGCACTCACTACTACAACTGCCGTATTATGTTCTTGTCATTAATCATGTTCCAAAATATGTTATTCTCTCCCCCTTTTTTTTGCCTAATGGAAAATAACAGACTGATCTCAATTTGTCGTGATTAGACCTTACGAGATAGACGAGAATGGTCTGATCTCATTTTGATCACGCACAGTGCTTGTCGCGTGTGAATATCACTCGAGACATAAAAGCAGTATTCAATTTTTGCAGATTTTTAGCGGGTGTCCTCCGTCTTTAACTGTCCCAGGTAGTAAACTTCATTATTAATGGAGTGGAACATTTTATTGTGCAGATTTTTTTCTTGCTATTTCTGTACTTTTTTCCATATTTTCTTTAATTATTTTAGAATGGTATTATTAATGTGGAGTTTAAATATCAGTTATACAAAGTGTTCTTTTTATTGTATTATTAATATACATTGTCTACCATCGATAATTATGAAATATTATTTAATAGAGGATATTTTTCACAGTTTGAATAATTTTCTAATAATTCGGCATTTAGTGGTTGTCCAAACAGATTAACACCATTTGTACTCCAACTATTCTATTTATGGTAAAAAACATTCTTGTTAAGGATGGTGCCTCTAGTTCATGAGTGCCAAATTTTGGCCAAACTTTTTCTGATCGCTGAGTAGTAGTCCGGTGGTTCTCTGTTCGGAAATTTTAAAATAAAGCAATCAAATCAACAATTATGGATGTCTTCTCCATTCCTTTGGTACTTTGGGACCAAGATTCTGGTTTGGTTTGGAGTGCTACGGTCTACTTTTTTGAAACACGAGGGCTAATGAGACCGAGACCTACAGTTTAAAGCCGATTCCGAACGACTACAAACATCCATGCCACACTAATCCACGAACTCCGGTACCGAAGGCCAGCACCCTAACCAATCGGCCATCGTTCCCAAGACTTAGGACTTTGATTTAAGACTGAAATCTTAATACTGTGAAAAACTATTACTTCTACTAGACTAAAAAGAACTACTACTACTTCTTCTTTCATAAAATGACCAGGACTTAGCACCTTGACCTGAGACTGGGATCTCGGTACTGTAAAGAACTACGTCTACTAGACTAAAAATAACTACTTCTACTACTCTCGTAGAATGTGTTCTAATTGATAAGTAATGTTCCTGAGTTGCTCCGTTCGATGATGGACCGGTGTAATTAAGTTGTGATTCATTGAAGTGTTCTAAAATTCTATTTGTGGAGTGTTTGACCGGTGAATGTTATGCGCATCTACCATGAATATGAAAAACAGGTAATTCACGACGGTGCACTTGGTACTCCTGGGAATGCCATTTCCTTTAACCCTTTGTCTAATGTTTTATACACTTGTATATACCATGTGATACTCAATGAGATAAAGTACATAAAAGTTTGTATGCAAAATGTAGTTCATTGTGTATCACATGTGATGTACAGGATAGGCAAAGGGTTATGGACGGTAGTGTTGTCCAGGTCACCACTAGCAGACTTATTAGTTGACACATCGAAAGCCTCAGACACGCCAGACTTTTCGCATACGTTCCAAATGTACTTATGTTTAGGCTTCTTATATCTAAATTTTAAATTGTATACAGCTTCTGCGTGATGATACACTCCAACTCTTTTCGTTTGACTTTTTGAAGACTCATTACCTCCTGGACTTGATCTAGCTCTCATCCAGATCAATATGGATAAGTCACAATAACCAAGTATCTGAACTACAATTATCCGGTAGACTTTATGCTTGCTTTTAACGTTTTTTTCGCCCTACCAACTCTTTCATTTCTTTACAAGTGTATCACTTTAGCAAAAGTATTTTCATGTCCACTTTTCGGTTCGCCAGAACCTTAAAATTTTGCATCCTTATGCATCTTCCGTGACAATATACGAATAACATTAAATTTTTTTCTTAAATGAATCTACACTTTAGTAAAATTCATTTTTTGATAGAATTTTTATTAATCTTTAAAAATGCTTCTTTCAACTTCAATTTACATAGATACCTACTAAACGTTTGCCTAAAATTTAGGATATATATTTAAATAAATAGGGGTCTCCATTTTAAACTTCCTTTTATTTCGATTTTTAAAACTCATTTAAAGTTCAAAAGCCTACATTTTTTCATAGAAATTCTATAATACAATATTTAAATATGTTTGAAAGGTGCTTGTAAGTATAATACAAAAAATTAAATATAAAATTGAAAATTAACTCACAAATGTTTTAAAAAACTAAGTATTTAAAAGAATTGAAATTTTTAATTGTTTATATCTTCAAGTGCCATTTTTGTTTTAGTTTATTGTAATTATATGATTTACTTTATAATATTTTTTAAGTTATTTTTATTGTATACATATACCAAGTTTCATAAATTTAAGTGAAGACGCAACAAATCGTTTTTGTAAATTATGTACAGTTATAAATTTATGAGCACATGCACAATAAATTATTAATAAATCGAATTAAAATCGCATTTAAAAATCAAATATTGTTAAACATGATTCTAACTTTCTGCAACAATCTGTTAACATTTAAAATGTTCCCAGTGAATTATTTTAAAAAATTTTCCTTATATTTTCGCTTTATTAAAACATAAAAATATCTTTTAAACATTAAGTATTAACTTGATGATAGATTAAATAGTTAATTTATAGAAAACGTTCAGCTTATGTAAATTGAGTTTTAACAATTAAAATATATACGAAAATTAAAACAAATATTCAGATTAAGTTTAATGTATATTAGAAGTATTTAATAAGTATTTGAATGGAATCTATTAAAATTTTAAGTAGAAAAGAGCTTTTTATAAGTTAAAAAAAAAAATTCAGTCTATTAACTTATACTTCATGTTATAAAGGCTTACATGGCTTTAAGTTCCACCATAACCTTAATAGATTTCACAAACGCACTATAATGTTCAGTATCCTCGTCAATGTGTACTTTTTTTAAATTTACAATTTAGAAAATGAATGTGATAATTTGAAATATAATGGAAGGAAGCTCTATTGTGACGAGCTACTGAAAGGCTGTCTTAATTTCGTTGTCTAAAAGGAATGTTCTCATGTGGTGGTTTTCATTTATTCCCATCATTCCAGTGTTTATTGAATGCACTTCCATTGTCTCGAACGGAAAATTGTAGGAGAGCTGCAATTTTAAATAGCGCATCCCGAGAAATGGGTTTTCCGAATAAAGAGTTGCCCCCGTTTTGTGGCTTTATCTTGCTAAAACAGCCCTATATGTCGGCGAAATATTGAATGCCATTTCGAGCTTTTATCAGATTTGGGAGCAACATACGGTTTTCGAAGTTTTTACAACTTCTTTTTATCGGATGCGCCAATCCTGAATTGCGACTGCGCGTTGCCAGATTCCTGTGAAGAGCGTTTTATTTTTTTTTTTCATTACCTTAACGGACATTGCATGAGGGTGCGATTTTAGTCGCAATTTCCCTGGATGAATTTTTAAAAACTTGGATCCATACTAACCATAATGGCACCATAGCTAAATTTGGTACATAATTTTGGAAATTTTATTAATTTATATTAGCGGTTTAGGTTCTAATGGGGAAAATACTCCTAGAAATTAGATTTCATCCTCTATTGGCTAAATAAAATTCACTTTTATATTGATATTTAGTTTTCAGTATTCTTAAGGAATATGATACAAACTTCTGACTTTAGAAACCTGGCAATTCAGACTGCAAATGGCGTAGTTATGTATGTATATTTTAAATAAAAGCCTCTTTTATATGGGTTTGTACGTTTTCAGTGTTCTAACGGAATTAAACAAAAATATGACTATGAAACCTGGCAACACTTTCAAATTGCAAATGGCGCACTTATATTTTTGAGCCTGTCCAGTACTCGTTTCGATTTGTCATTCTTTTATTAATTTTAAGTACAATTTTATAAGTACAATTATGTTTAAGGCATACTTATGAAATAGTTCTTATTGAGTAGTAAGTTAGCATTTTTAAAGTGAGATTTAAGAAATTTCAAATAAATTCTTTTTGTGGGATATATTGTCCCAATAGTAAACACGACATATTAAATAGACACTGAAGTCTTCCAGAGAACAGGCCTTTTTTTGAAGAGATCGAAAGAAAAAAAATCAAAAGGACTTCTTTTTTCTTTGACCGAAAACGTCTCATATGCAATACCAGGAAGACATTCATTTAGCCTGCATTTATTCCTGTTTAACTTGGAATTGTGATGCAATGATAAAATTTCGTAAAAAAGAAGTAACTGACTCAGTTTCACGTCCTTGACGTGACAAGAGCTTCCTCGTCTGCAAGAAATGAAGTTGAGGGAGTTTGATATCGACAAGATTGAAGAAGGTCTATTGAAAAATAAAATCCCTATGCTATTAATCCATTGACAACTTTTCATTCGAAATGCTTGTAACCGACACCGTTTTATTATTTTTTTTTTCGGTAGTCTTGTGGCTGTTCGTTTTGTAAATTTAAAATGGAAGGGTAATCTTATTTGATTCCGTCGTTTTATCTTTTCCTAATATTACGCAACACATTCCATAAAAACCTTCAAATAATTTCTCTAACACTCGATATCTTTCGCAATTTTTGACAGATAGAAGTGAAGTGAATTAAAATATATATATTGCAGCGCATTAAATGTCGTCATTGACACAAATCATTCGGTGTTTTTTCTCTTTCCCTTCACGAAGTCTTTTTGTCGTTTGCAATCCATAATGAAATTACTCTTGTTGCCACCAACCAAAATGAAATATTCTTTACTTTTAAAAATAATTTATTAGAAAATCTATGGTTTGAATTCTCGTGTGAATCAGTTTTCAACACTTGTACACTAATCTAGCTTGTTGATTGAAATGAAAAAACTGCTGCCTCATACCAATAGACTTTGGGCTTACCAATTTTTACGCGTTTTCTTAAATATGTTTTGACGATATTCCTTTATAGTATTCAAATAAGTTAGTTTTCATTACCACTTTTCTCCTGAACTGAAAAGGCCATTGGGGATTCATTTTAAGTCTTCTCATTCGAAATTGCAAAAAAGTTACCAAACCTCAGTTCTGCTGAACGATTTCAAAGACGAAGTCATTTTTGTGTGTATTACGTAGTTTGTTATCAGTATTACTACCAAAATTATTTTTTGTCTTTCATTGTTATTTCAGAATTTATTCTGTATAATTTTTACAAAACAAAATTAAATGTTAGTATCCCGAGTTCTTTATTTTAGCTAATGAAGGATACCAGCTGATTTTGAAACTTAATATTGAATATTGCTTCAGAGACTACAGAAAATATGGTCAACCAGTCTTTTTGATCTACACGGTGACGAATTTTGTGAAAGAAAACGGAAAAAGGATCTAAATTGTTTAAAGATTTGTGTAATTTTATGCATTTCTCTTCAGTATTCAGCTCCAGCATATATTGAAAAATAATTTTCATTATTTTGATCGGTATGGAATAAGTTATAAGTTAGGCATTGAAAAAGCAATGTAATTAAAGTTAATATATTATTAATATTTAAATAATCTAGTAAAACAAAATTATGAATCTTATGAAAACAAATGATAAAAGTATTTAAAACTTTTATTTTCAGTTTTAATATCGCTTTATAAATCAACTTTTAGTTTTGTAGTCATTTACTTCATTTGATAGTTGAAACCTTTAATTTTATACAGAGTGCAAATCGTTATTTAGTGGTATTTTACAAATCGAGGATAAACTTGGATAATTGACATAAAAGGTAACTAATTAGTGTTCAAACCTATCAATACAACTGTTTATTTTATGTGGTATCTTTGCTTAAAAGTTACATTGTATTCCGGAATATCTTAAAGAAGGTGGTTTATTATTACAGTTTACGCTTCACAATACTAATATCTCTTAACTAATATCCTGTCAGATAGTTTTCTATAGTTATATCTTCGGTGCTTAATCATTAAATTATTTTAAATTTAAATTTTTAATTTCAGCCTCAGCTTCACTGAAAAATCTATAAAATATTTGTATTACTAACTTGAATCATTTATCCTAGGGATTGAATCCTTAATTTTCTAGGGTATTTAATGTTTATTCGTTGAATTTCTATTTCATATCTTTTTATATTTTAATCTTGCCTCTTGTTATTTTGAAACCACTTAAAGTGGCTGCGAATTTTAATTTGCAATGATTTTTTTCTTTCTAGGCGGCAGTTTCTTTTCTTTTTAAATAAATTTTGGCGCCAACTGCCCTATTAAAGTAGATTAAGTAAATAAAAAGTATTAAAAATCGGTATAAAACTGTCATTTAAATTTATTATACACTTTATATATTTCTTCTGTCAAACTGAAAAGAAAAAAATATATCCAAAGCCACAACTTAACTCTATCCCAATGTAACAAAATACGGTGACAAATGCATTATGGGTGGAGTGACATATTTTGAGGTCAAACTCATCCCGGATTCTGCGCAAAATGACAAGGTTCCTTTCTCGAGCCATTTTTGTTCTCTCAGTTGGCAACACATGGTAATTGATTTCTCTCAGCCTATTCAGAGAGCTTTAATATTTCGTATTCCACGAGATCTTTTCTTTGCTTTTCAACAAGTAATATTAGTCAATGAAGACTGTAAAGGGGAACTCTATTTGAATAATGAATCCACGTAATCTGTAATGACTTTAGCGATGATTTATATTCAAGCAGCCGTGAAGTTTTCGCGTATTTATTCATTCGTTCCGAAAGTTTAGTCATTAAAGTAGAAGTATTTATAATTATGCTTAATAATAAATATTTAAGAGTGGAAAATTTGGTTCCGTGTGTTATGACTCCATTCACACTCGCCGTTATTCATGCCGTAATTGTCAACGAGATCAGAATGCACGTTGATTTGTAAGTGAAATAAAAAACTTTTTTGCAAAGTACATTTGTTGTTGAACCCTAATTTGATTGCGTTCGTAATTTTCTTCCCCCGGAGAATTTTTATAAGTTTAATGACTTTGTGCGTTCATCATCCCTAATTACTTGATATATAAATGTATTTATCAACAGTTGAAATCATGGGAATGTTTTATTTCTTTTTACTTCATCGTATACTGAGTATGTGTAATGTAGTTTAATAGTCAAAGTTCCATCTCTCATTTTTTATGCTGTGTATTTAAAATTTGCCGTTCATTTAAAGATTTCAAACGATTTTAGATATTAGTATTCTCAGTTAAATTAGGATTTCGTTGGAAAAGAAATTTATTAATTTTATTTACTAAAGTCAAAAAATAGTAATTGATTAAAATATTGATCGTAGAATATTTAGTTGTGGAAGAGTTCCATCTTTAATCTTTCATGCTGTGTGTAAAATTTGCCATATTTTCAGACTTCAAACGATTTTAAATATTAGTGTTCTTAGTTAAATTTTGATTTCGTTGTAAAAGAAATGATTAGAATTTATTTAACTCTAAAGTGGATACTTGATTAGAATATTGATAGAATATTTATCATGCAATAAAAAAAATCTAAGAATAAATTTAAAGTTGGTATCTTTTTAAAGTTAGGGGTTCCCAAACTTTATGCTAAGGGGATACTAAATTTTTTGATCAGGAGGTTACTGAACTTTCTGGTCAGGAGTTACTAAACTTTATCATATGTAGTTCAAAATTCCTAATTATTTTTAAAAAGTGAGGGAGTACCACACATTGTGTGTGTGTGTGTGGGGGGGAACTATAGCTATATATTTCTGTTAAATAGGTACAGCATAATATACATGGTATTATGTAATTTTTTGTCCACGTTGTCTGAGACAAATAATAGCTACATTGGGTAATTTTGTTAATAATAGAATTATGCCAACTTTTCAATGGTGTTGGTGATTAAAGTTTTGAAATGTAAACTTTTTAATACAAAATATACTTGTATCAGTACAATATTAAAATATGCATCTTGTTTTTTATCATTGTAAACAAAATTTCCTGACAAATTAAGATTACTGGAGTAAGATGTATAAAAACTGCATATATTTTGATGATATATCGTTCGTATTTGCCCAAAAGATGTTAATTTCGGCATTTTTAATAACGGCAACAAATGACTAAGTTATTCTCGATCTTAATTTTTGCTCAAGGACAAAGCAGTCTGTGTTTTTGCACATTATTGTTACGAAATGGTGTATTGCTATGTATAAATATTATGTACTACTATTATGTGTATATACTGTGAATATCGGAAAATGTGTGTGATATGCGATTTAAAATGCTGTAAAGCGCCTTTGATAATCGTTTCCTTGCAATTTTTGTCGTCATGCCGTGAAACACAAAGTACAGGCGTAGCTTCTCTTAAATACGGCTTAATTTCGTTATTTTTAAAATATCGCCAAGTTGGCTATTTTTTCAGAAACTGAATTTTTGTTGCCAAATTGACGATGTAAATTCTGCCGCTATTGGATTCTTTTTAGAGGTGATTGTTAAAACAATTTCTAATGTATATTTATATGTCCTATATAAGTGCTTCAGTGAGCCCCCATCACCTTGACGGATATCACTTTTATAAAGCTTTTTTCTTATTGATTAAAAAAAAGAACACCATTTGAAAAAGAGTTTATTGTATTATTCTTAGTTGAAACTGAAACAAAGCTAGTTCTGTTTGATTTCTTATCCTGGAGACTTCAAAAAATAAAACCCTTGAACCTAGAAATTATTTTACAATCCTTTTGGTTCCGTTTCAGATAGAATAATAATGCCGATTGGGTTCGCTTTATTTCTCATTATAATCAACCCAGAGTAGTGTTGCTTTGCTTACGCATACAGTGTTTCTATTGTCATGGTGATTACGGTCTTTTCAATGGGATTTTTTAGTTTCAATTGAAGAGCATGGTTGATGCAGTGGTTGCGTAAAAATCAGTGTAATTCGTTAAAGGAAGTCTTTGTTGTCAGACTTACTTAGAATGACTCTGAACTCTGTTTGAATAATGGAATTGTATGCTTTGGTGTTCCGGTATTCTGACGCTTTTAACCATACCGCCAGGCTTAAGTAAATGAAGTGACCAGCCGTATCGGGTTTTGACTCTGTCCGGGTTTTTTTTTCCTTTTTTAATTTTAAATGAATAATTATAAAAAGGATTGATTAGATTTGAATTTTAAGAACAGTTTGAAAGTGAGTTTGCAAATTATATACGCGTAATTATAAAGGCTAAACAAAACGGTGAAATTATATTTTTTAATAACACATATCAATTTAAGGTCAAAATAATGGTATATCAGAAAATTTTGACTTTAATTATCCAAGATTGAATTCCCTCTATTAATTCAATTGAATTTATTTAATATCTTGTAAGTGTTCGCATTTTCGTTTAGCAGAATGGAATATTTATGTGGGAGATTTATTCCCGCGGTGGGAAAGATGCAAAGACTCAACTAAAATGAACTTATTTAATTAAACTATTTACACATTATATACAAAATTCGTGTCTAGGGAGAATTGAAATAAAACTGGACATCAGTGCCCGTCTGGCACAACATCAGCTCCCGTTTTGGCGGTCAAAAAGTGGTCATCGAGAAGTGCCGTCTGTACACGTTGCCGTCTAACTCACGTCTATCCAAAGTAAACCAAAAATGCTTATCTCGTGTAGTTTCCGCAGGGTTGAGTTGTTCTTTGCTTTTACATTTATGTCATTGAAAATCGTACTTGTTAAAAATACTAAATTTCAATTAAATATTGTGAATACACGTCTCATATGTAGCTAGTTTTAGAAAATATCTTATTTAATTAACGCATGTATTTATGTTGTTATGCAATATTACACAATTATAAGTACTTCAGTGTCATAATTGATAAGTAATGAAAATTTTGTGCTGTTACTAATTTTTATTAGTTATTTTCAGCTAAAATTTGTCTGTTCTCCCCACAATAGGGAAAAAATTGTTTTCAAGAATACATGGATTTATTGTTTGGTTATGCAGTTTTGGTTATTGTTTGGTTAATGCGGAATTTGTATTTTGCTTATTTTCACCTCAAATTAATATAGCAGAAAATTTTTGATTTAATAAACTGAGATTGAACTGTCTATTACAGTGAAATTAGACTTATTTAATATCTTTTCTTCATACAGTTTTTGCATTTCCATTTATAACAAAATGGAATATTTGTCATTGAAAATCGTACCTGTTAAATATACTAAATTTCAATGAAATATTGTAAATACACATGTTCTTCCATGTCAATATTTTTTGGAAATAATCTTTTGATTTATTAATACTTTTTATTTTAACATTGCTTTTATGTTATGATTAACATTTGTTATAATGTATTTTTATGCAATAAGTACGTCAATGTCGTAATTTCTGATAATGAAATTTTATGCTTATTTTTTCTGATTTTTATTAGGTATTTTCAAAAATAAAATTTATATCTGTTCTCTCTACCATAGCGAAAAATTTTGCTTTTCAAGAAAAAGTGAACTTTTTATTGTTCGATTTTGCGCAGTTTGGAACGTGGTATTTTGCTTATTTTGTGAACTTAAATTAATCTAGCAAAAAATTTTCTTTTCAATAAACAAAGATTAAAATCCTCTTTATAATTAAATTAGATTCAATTAATATCTTTTTTGTAACAGTTTTCCCATTTTCGTTTAACGAAATGTAGTATTTATGCTATTGAATACCGTACTTGTTGAAATATATTAAATTAAAATTTTAATTACACGTGTCCTTGTATGTCGATAGTTTTAGTAATTATTTGATTAATTACTGCAATTAACGGTTTCAGTTTTTGTAATATTGATAAAGCTTCTGCAATAAAATATATTTACATAATTCTTAGTTCTAAAACTTCTTTTTAAATATATATTGTTATCCTTTGCAGTCAAAGTGGAAAAAAATTGACTATAATGTTTGCTTTACTTACTAGGTATATCCTTTTGTTTGTGTAATTTTGTTTATCTACATTATTTGTTATGTCACATATCCCTGCACGCGATTTAAAGTATTAAACAATCAAAATCTTTCTATTTTGGTTACGTTTTTTGCTATTTTAGTTATTTCAAACAAACCATTCATAGCGTTAAAAATCTATATTTTTAAGGGTTTGAAGTTAAGATGTTTCGTAACAATTGTATTTTTTGGCTGAATTTTAAATAAAATTTTGTAACGTGAAAAACCTATTCAAATGGGAAGCAATCTATTCTCAATATTTTCAATTTATAAAGTGACGCAAGCGCATACATTGTTCCTTGTAATGCTAGCAAAAAAGAATAATACCTCGTTCTTCTCAAATATATATTTCTGACCGTTTTTGTCATTCATACAATAGGCCTTTCAATCAAATTTGACGCTAGAGGAGATTAAAGTTTTGTTTGTTGGATCGTTGCCAAAAGTGAATTAAGAAAATCATATTTATTTAGTATCATCTAAATGAAAGTGTAGTAGAGATAAATAGATGTGTAGATGGCAAATTTGTTTGGAGAATGTTAAAAAACTTTACAAGTTATGTAAGGTAAAACTTTGAAAACACTTTTTAAGTGTAGGTGTTTTTTTTTATTATTATTATTTATGACTTTAAAAAAATATGTATTTCAAAATGGTTTTCAAATATTTTTTAATAGAAAATTTATATGTTTGAATATATTAGCAAATCTAGTAATGCAACAATTATCTGATGTCAGTTTTGATTATATTCTAATCTGTTGTTTCCTACCGTGGTATTTAAGTATTAACTAGCAGCGCCATCTGTAGGAAGCTCTTACACTGATTAAAACGAAAAAGCACTATGCATTTTTCTCCGAACTGATATAATACGCATGGCTAATACTAATGGCTATGGTTGTTTTAAATTTCAGAATTACACCAGTAACTATTGGCTATAATTGATCTTAGTTACGCTGTTGTGTAAAATTACATCGATGTTGCAGTTAATGATAAATAATGAAAACTTTATGCTTATTTTTCTGATTTTTATTAGTTTTTTTTTTTATAACTGACTCATCTTTTTCTCAAAATAGTAATTTCAAGAGCATTTGTTTTTCAAGAGCACTTGGATTTTTATTGTTCGATGATACAATAACAAATTCCTTAAGTAAAATGCTTGTAGCATTTGTTATTTATTAAAATAAGCCACAGATTGTTATATTATACACTAAAATTAGTAGCTTGTGGTAATATTTTAATTTTTTGAAAAGTCAAAATTAAAATTGGCTCATTTAGGATTACAAATTGAATTTAAATATGGATTTCGATAAATTTAGTAGTCCCATGTTTTAGATGTACATCCCAATTCTTCATAGTCGGTTTTATCTCCACTGATTACCTCCTGGATTATGTTAAACATTTAATTTTGCTAGTTTTCGTCTCAGTATGTGACTTAAAGTACCAGTTGCCATAGTGATAGAATTTACCTTTACCACGAAAGCTGTTCAAATAAAAATATTTGAAGCAAAAATTTTCAACATCATTTTCCAGCCAAAAATAAAGCATTGGTAATTTTTCATAAATATTTTTTTTTAAGGAGAAAGGAAGCAGGAATTGTTAATTACTGAAATTTTAAACTATATTACCAATATCGCAGATTAAATATTAATTTTCACTTACTTGACTAAAAAGCTATCATTATTTTTTAGAAGTTTTATATTTTAATAAATCTGAAATGTTTTACATATTTTCAGCAAGAGGAATTTTTTCTAGTTTTAATTGTCGTGTAGTTTGAGAATATGCTAAAGTGTTTTTGGGTTGGGAAAATCAAGAAAAGAGTTTAGCCCATTAGGATTCTAAGATATTGCTAATTCCGGCCTAGTTTAAATATTTCTTCCGTAGTAACATAAAAGCTTCATTCGTTGATAAATCACCGAAATTTTTCAGTAATTTGTTCCATATCTGAAATCAACCTAAAAGAGTATTTTCTCTGAAAAATCGGTTTATCTTATTTTTTAATCTATTGATTAAAACAATATTCCAATTAACAAATTACTATTAACAATGTACTTCAAATTATTAACAATATTTAATAATTTAAATGGATTAAAATTATTCAATCCATGAATGTACACACATGTTTTGCTGTTTCTTTCTAGTATAAACATAAATATGATAAACCAAACGCTTTTCAATTATTTTAAATTCAGGTTATAATTTTTTATAGCATTGTGAGAAGATATTTAAAGGTTTGATTACCCTGATTGAGGTTATTTATTATTTAAAAAAGTTATTTATTTTAAATAAAATTCAATTTAGTAATTATTTAACTAAACCACTTAATGGAATTTTTGTTAGCTAAAATTATGAGAATATATTACTCATAAGTTTATTTTGAAAAATGAAACTAGATTTCAGAAAAAAACCTTAAATGGTTTTGTACCGGATTTCGTATATCTGGGTTTCTGTGTTTACGTCTACTATTTGCAGACAGATAAATTAAGCAAAATAACATTTCGTTAGTAAACTAAAATTTTGAAAATTTATTATTCATAAATTTGTTCCACAAATTGTTAAAGCCTAAATAAGAATTAAACTGGTTGTCTTTAAAATTTTAAGTATTTTTTGTGAAATTTCTTATATATCTAGGTTCTGGGTTTCTACGGTTAAATTTGCCTTTTACAAATAGGTAGAATATGCAAATACTTTTTCTTAACATAGCGGGTCACGTACTTGTACGGGTTAGTGTAACAACATGGTTTGTTTGTGGGTACAAAAATAACGGTATATACAGGAAAACGAAGCCAAATGTTCTTGTCTAGTACATAGATTCTGGAAAAATTTAGACAAATAAAAACTAATTTTACATTATTAGTTTTATGATTGCTCTTTTCATTTTTTTAATAATGTAAAAATGTATATATATAACATAATTCGAAAAAATTAAAACTATATATTACTATTTCTATTTGATTTTTCAATTTCCGATACTATTATAAATTTATCCACTAAAAAATAAATTTTTTATTTACAAAACATCTTACGGTTGTTATTTATATATTTCTATTTATATATTTGTTTATATATTTCAATATAAAATACGAAAAGTTGGTAAAAAATTCAAATAATTTTCGATCTATTGAGATTTAACTGAATAACTAAACTTACACGCAAAACGTCCGCTCCCGGTACAATTCCGCTGCGAAATGTACCCGCATACAATGTGTTAATTAAAATTATGAGAATAGCAAAAATTAAAGTGAATTTCCTTAAAATCTTAGCGGTTTTGTGCAAATTTCGTATAAAGAATTTCGTATGAGTTCAGTTTCGTATAGAAATTTCGTATGAGTTCAGTGTTTTCACTGTCACGTCTACCATTTAGAGATAAACACGATTTATTAATTCAAATCGTGCATGCTTATTAGCTAGTTTTAATAGAGATAATTTTTCTCCTACGTCATAATGTAGAATTTTAATGCAATGGGCTGGGCTGTAGTGATATCCCGATATAATTTTTTTTTTTTCTGACTGTCATGTGACTTTTCCACTTACACTTTCGCAAGAAAAATAAATAAGTCTCCGAATATTAAAGAAGTTTGATTGAGACGGGTAAAGAACTTAATTGATCAGAGCAGTCTTACACTCAATATGATAGATCGCATTTTCAATGAACTAGTTGGCCATTTGTGAAAACGTATCATATTACCCGTGATCTGTACCAGACTTCACAAATGTTGCCGTAATAGATTGAAAGGCAGTTCTGTCAATAATATCTCAGACTAAACTTTTTGTTAATGCGCAGTTAGTGTATCAACTTCATGCAAATGCATATCATTATAGGTTCGTTTTAATTGATAAAAGAGTTCCTGTCTATTTGTTCTACAGTCAAGCTAAGTAAAACTGGTAGTACAAGTAGTTTAAGATTTTAAAAAGGAAAAATTTGGCGCCATTTTTAATTGAATAACAAATAAAAGTATTAGTAACGTAATATCCCAGATTGCTGATTTGGTTAAATGAATTCAATTTTATTCAATTGTATATATAATAAAAATTCATTTTATGTTTTCATTTGTATAATTGATTTACTGTTTTGGGAATAATTAACACTTTGTGTGACATTTTGGATTATTTTTCCATTAATTGGATTATTTTGCCACTATATGAATTGTCAAATAATTGGACGCCAAATTATTTGGACGATAAAACATTTCGCCAAAAGTTTTTAAATCGGAGAATGCTTCAACGATTGAGTTTATCAAAAAGTCCAATAAAGTCCAAGGGAAAAAATTGAGAAAATTGTCGTTTATGCATAAATTTTTAAAAATGTTTGGTTTTAATAAACAGTAAGTATTATCAAAGGAACTTTTGAATAACTGACAAGTGTTATTTATTCTACTTAAATTCACAAAATCAGAAAATATTTTTAAATAAAAATAAACTTCCGCTTTGAGTTATTAATAATTAAATTTATTAATAAAAAGTAACAAAGTTCAAGTTTTAAAATTTTTTATAAAATTAATATAAATAAAATGAGATGTTTGTTTGAAAAATAAAATATTTGAGAAAAATAAAATAAAAATAGAGAAAATTAATAATTGAGAAAATTGATAAATTGCTAAATAAATTGAGAAAAATAAAATGAAAAATAAAATCTTTATTTTTGTTTAGTTTTAATTTATACAATGTAATTTCTCAGTTAAAACATTGGTACATAAAATTGTCAGTTTTGAAATTTAGTTATTCAGTTAAATTAATAGATCGAAAATTAAATTTTTTAACCAAATTTTCGTATTTTATATTGAAAATATATAAACAAATATAAATAAAAAAAATAAATATAAAAAAAAGATTTTTTTAAACAAAAATTTTTTTTAGGGAAATTTGTAATAGTATCGTAAATATGAAAAATAAAAATAGTAGTAAATTTTATTTTTTTATATGTTAATATATAAATTTTCATTAAATCTATGTAGAAAAAACATCTTGTTTTTGTAATACCGATTTTTGTATAGTTTTAATAAATTAGTTATCAAAATAAATAAATCGATAATTAAAATTTTTTAATATTTTTTAATTTATTAACAAATTATAAAAAAAGAAAAAATAAAAAAATAAAATACAAAATTTTTTACAAAATATTTTAGAAAAACAAATAGAAAAAAAATAATATATAGTATAAAACATGATAATTCATTTTTACATTTTATGTTTTTTTTGTTTTTTTTTTGTTGTTACTAACGTTACTAGTACGTGTTCCGCATACAATGTGTGTTAAGATTTTAAAAAGGAAAATTTTGGCTCAATTTTTAATTGAATAACAAATAAAAGTATACATACCATAAGATTTTTTTAAACAAAAAAAGTTTTAGTGAATAAATTTGTAATAGTATCGTAAATATGAAAAATCAAATAGAAATAGTAGTATATAGTTTTAATTTTTTCGAATTATGTTATATATAAACATTTTTACATTCCAGAATCTATGTAGTAGACAAGAACATTCGGCTTCCTTTTCCTGTACATACCGTTATTTTTGTACCCTCAAACAAACCATGTCGTTACACTAACCCGTACTAGTGTAACTACGGAACCCGCGCTCAAGTATGAATCGTCAGAAAACGTACTAGTACGTGTCCCGCATACAATATGTGTTAAGATTTTAAAAATGAAAATTTTGAAATAATTTTTAATTGAATAACAAATAAAAGTATATAATAAAAATAAATTGAGAAAATTAATAATTGAGAAAATTGATAAATTGCTAAATAAATTGAGAAAAATAAAATGAAAAATAAAATCTTTATTTTTGTTTAGTTTTAATTTATACAATGTAATTTCTCAGTTAACACATTGTGGGTACATTTCGCAGCGGAATTGTACCGGGAGCCGGCGTTTTGCGTGTAAATTTAGTTATTCAGTTAAATCTCAGTAGATCGAAAATTATTTAATTTTTTAACCAAATTTTCGTATTTTATATTGAAATATATAAACAAATATATAAATAAAATATATAAATAACAATCGTAAGATTTTTTTGTAAACAAAAAATATATTTTTTAGTGGATAAATTTGTAATAGTATCGTAAATATGAAAAATCAAATAGAAATAGTAGTATATAGTTTTAATATTTTCAAATTATGTGATATATAAACATTTTTACATTCCAGAATCTATGTAGTAGACAAGAACATTCGGCTTCGTTTTCCTGTATATACCGTTATTTTTGTACCCACAAACAAACCATGTTCTTACACTAACCCGTACTAGTACGTGACCCGCGCTGAAGTATCAATCGTCAGAAAACGTACTAGTACGCGTCCCGCATACAATGTGCGTTAAGATTTTAAAAATTAAAATTTTGAAATAATTTTTAATTGAATAACAAATAAAAGTATTAGTAACATAATATCCCAGATTGCTGATTTGGTTAAATGAATCCAATTTTAGTCAGTTATATATATAATAATAGAAATTCCTTTTATGTTTGCATTTCTATAATTGATTTATTGTTTTGTAAATAATTAAGAGGTTGAAAATTTCGAATTTTTTTTAACATAGACTGGATACATCGGGTTTAAACTGTAGTTAGTAAGTGATGAATCAGTAAATGCAAGAAATGTTTTAAACTTATTTATTTAGTGAAATAGTAAAAAAAATTGCTTTATATTTTCATTTATGTGATTAACAGCTTGGTGAATAAGAACTTGAAGATTTCGATTTTGATTAATATTGGGGATTAGACGAGATTAATCTGCGGTTAGTAATGAATCGGTAAATGTAAGAAATGTTTTAAAATTCTTCTGTTAATCCAGTAGTAAAAATTTATTTTTTATTTTCATTAGGATTGGATTTTCTTTTAAAACGCGAGATGCTATTTTAGATTTAGTAACTCCCCTTCAGGTGTACGTGTTAGAGCCCCAGGTTTATCCTTTTTTGTTTTTTTCCCTGTCAGAATTTTCTTTTGTCTGTTCTTCTCTTATTATGTCTTATATTTTACGCTTAGAAATATTAACCATGCTTTTCACATCTTTTAATAATCGGATAAGTGTATTTTTAGAAAATGCAAAAATATAGCCTTCGACCCATTATTTTATATTTAGAGAAGCAAGTTCAGAATATTTTTAATTCTGCAGACGATATTTAAACTCTAATCCAATTTAATGTGAGTCATGTTTTTATTTTAACATTTAAATTAGAACTCATGGAGAAAATCAAAAATTGTTACAATCATGTGTCAATTGTTACAATCATGTGTAATATGTTAATCTATAGGATTAAATGTATTGTTTATCCGCAAGTAAAAGTTAGTGTTCTTAATTTCCTTAAATTTTGAATATGATATAAAATTCTGCAGCCCCATAGTGGTTACATGTTATTTCCTTAGCATTCCGTTACTTTTATCTATAATAATTCTGATAATAAATTGTTCGTCACATCAAATGTTTTGAAATTAACGGCAGTCATCATAGTTTCATATTCTAAACCATCTCATGAAAATAACTCATCTTCATCTTTTACACGTTTAGTCACCATTTCTAAGCGTATTGTGCAAAACTGAATCCCTCTCAGATTAACCCGTCTGTCTGCTATATGAATTTTAATCGCATAATTTCGTATTTCGTAATTATTGAACGTTTCAGGTGATGCATATTTTATGACCGTTATAAACATGACGCCGGCGAGAGCATAATAAACACAGAACAATCCCTCATACTCCGCATTTAATAAATCATCCAATTTTCATGTTTAATGACTACAAATTAAATAAATGGAGTCATGGAACTATTAATTTTTGGCCAAATCAGACGAAACCAACATGGCGTCCTTTTGCTCTTTGCATTTCAGCCGCGTGACGTCACAGGTGTTGATTAATGGTAGTTGCGAGTGGAGTTGAATTATATCGTGCCTGCCTCCGATGTCACTGAGAAGGATTTATCTTTCAGGAATATCTTGAGAGTAATGAGCTTTGTGTGGGGGGAAAATAGGGAATTGCGCGCAGACGATATAAAAAGCAGGGGGGAACACACTAAACAAAAATAAATTATTGACTTATTTTTCCCAGATAATCGAGATCTAGGATCTGTGTTAAAGCAAATAAATTTACTAGAAATGTAACAATTGCGATTTGTCAATTTCCTTTAGCTGTGTACCTAGTTGAATTAATTTTAATTAGGCATATAAATTGTGGATTATTCGAATAAATGGAGCGAACGGAGAGGCATGAGACACTCCTGATGAGATAATAAGGTAATAGAAGAGAATCCGCAGTTGATTAGGTTATTTTATTTTCATTTAGAGTTCCCACGTATATGTAAGATGAGAATACTTTAAAAATCACTGCGGGGATTTTCTTATTAGTTTTATCTCAAAATTGGGGGGGGGGATTTCTCGTCAGTCCAAGTGTATACCGGGATATTTTACTTTATAAAATGTTGAGAGCATTGATATACATTATTTTTAATAATTAAGTCATGAGCTTATCTTCCTTCTTTTTTTTTCTTATATATTTAAGAGGAGGATAATTATAAAGCTTGTATTTTTAAATAGTTTTTCTACTTGTGAGCAGTATAAAGCTTGTTAGGTCTGTGGTTACCGTTATTGATTTAAAATTTCCATATTTTATTTATTCTTCCATAACTGTAAACAAAAACTACGTTCAGTTTTTTGTTGCCAATCGAACAAAACTAATATAAAATTTAAAATGTTAATTTACAGTTATCAGAGTCTCAATACCTTAATGCAGTTTATTTCTTTAAAAAATAATTTGTTATTTTTCAGTGTAACAAAAAATTACAATTTAATTTTTCAATGTAATTTTATATCGCAGGTCAATAACAAGTATTTCAGTTTTAGGGTGCTACCATATTAAAGTCGACATATGTCACTGGTGACTTCTGCGTCATAATGATGTCAACGAGGGAAATTTATGGTACCAAATTCCCATTCTAGCCGATTTCTGATGTCATTAGGACGTAGAAGTCACCAGTGACACATGTCCACTCTAATATGGTAACAGCCTTAGTCCAAATTTTCATTTGCACAAAAAGATTGTTCTGCCTATTGTTTTGTAGTTGTTCCGTTAATCTAATATTTCTGATCATTTCCCACGGATATTTACTAGCCTCTGAACGAGTTTGGGATGCTCGAACTAACAAATAAATTCGATAATTAGCCCACATTTTGTTTAAAATGAAAATCTCACGCATGTTCAGAATATGTTAATTTGCAAATTTTGAACAATGGTTTATTATATTCTAAATAAATTGTTTAACTACCAGTGGAAAGAATTATTGTATTTGATACTGCTAGTCCTCTCTCTTGTTGTGGGATTCATCTAAGGTACACTTAATTAATACAGAATAATTCTATTCTATGGAAGCTTAATGGTGTATGTTGGTGGGTGGGTGATATGTCCATCTAGTCATATGACTTCTCGAGGAAAGATGGGTGCTATTGCCTCGAGAGGTTGGACTTCTAAGAGTGAATCCTGGTAATTTGAAATCATGGATCAAGCAGAAGATTTTTTTAAAAGTGTTTTTAATGTATTGTTTCATGTTACAAACTTAAATAATTTTTATAAATTACTATTATTAATGACCTAGGAAAAATGCATCCTAAGCAGAATTGGAACATGTACCGTTAATGAGTTTATATTGTAATGAAGGGTTGATTCTAATATTGGTAACTTCTTATGTAGCCTCCACACTATGGCCAATTGTTCACCACTTCCTGATGGGGACCTTGAACGATGGTTCACGGGTTGCATCCACACGCTGGGCCACTAAATGAGCCAAATACGTGGATTCGTCCATAGGGTGTACTGCGCACTTTAGTTGTGCATCTGGCTGCCTTTGATCTTTGGAGAAAAACCGCCTCGCCTAGGAAGCCATCGTCCGCCAAGGCTATTTTATCGTCTTCCACCATCGACCCCTTCCAAACGGTGGTGATGGCTTGCAGTGGACCGTAGTGTGGAGGGGCGTTTACACTATGCAAAAATAACACAACGAAAAAAACACCGATTCTTAATCAATTTTACCATTTGGATTTTTTCACAAACGTTATAATGCTAACTCATCCCAATCATTAAATGATTTAAGAATTTTTTTTCTAAACAAAAGGGGTTTTTTTTATTTTGTATTAAATAAAAATAATGAAGACTGGAGCTCAAAAGGTACTATGTTCCCTTATATCCACTTCAGTGTACAGGGCTGGTACTATAGCTCGGCAAAAGAGGCATTTACCACGGGTGAATTAGTTATAGCGGTGGCACACTGTGCACCAAATGCTTGCTTGATATAAAGAAAATTGTAGAAATTTCCAAAATTCTAGTTTATTCTAATTGAAAGGAAAGGTTAAAATTAGAATTATAAATCAATAAATTAGAATTATTAAAAAAAGTATGGAAGTGTAGATTTATGCACATCACAATTTGAGATGTCTATGAAGATATTTTAGAAGGAATTTATAAGCTAGAACTAGAGAATATGCATTCAAATTTGGTTACTGCGTTAAGAATCTTTCTTTGTCTACTTGCAGCGACAGTTTCGTATGAACGTTTTTCAGCAAGCTGAAAGTGATAAAATCATATCCTCGCATATCATTGATACAAGAAAGAATGGGGAATATGCTTATAATGTACATTCTAACAGACAATGTAGCAACTAAATATACGATGAAGTTATCGACATATTCGTTTATGCTAAATCTAGGAAAGTAATGTAAGTCTTCTATTTTTGTGTAATACATAAGCATTGTGAAAAAGGTAAGAGCGGGACGTTGATGATCAGCGTCCATTTTAGATGTTTTCAGATGGCAGGCAAGTGATGTGAAACGAACCACACTAATAATATGGTGTTCTGGTTGAAGGTGGCCTACTTTATAATAAGGAACTTATAAATATTGTATAAAGTGTGTCTATGTGAATAAAGTGTTTAAAAGAACCACTGATTGGCCATCCTTAATAAGCATAAAATTATTAGTCCAAGGACTTAGTTCTGGCCGTAACAGAGTTTAAAACCACAACCTTTCTTGCATGGAAATCCAAACTAATATCAAAGAAAATGCCACTTGTCAGATCCCCTTCGTTTCAATGCGGGCCAAGTCATTTACCTGCCTTATTCCTAAATTACACCTGTATATACAGCGTTAAAGAATGAGCCCTCATTAATGGGAAAGTATGGTGGTGCCTGTATCTCCTTACCTCGATAACGGTGCTTAGTCCCTCTCTCTCTCTCTCTTCTTCGTATCGCTAATGTTATTAAAATACTTTTTTTTTATTCCTTTCCAAAGAGCAAATCTCTTTAATCAGTTCGGTTACAACTCATTGCAACTTGGTTTGAGATGACTTGAAGGTTTGATCCTTTTGGGTGTTAATGCATTTAAAGAACATTTTCTTGATCCAGCAGTAATCCTTTTTAAATAAAAATTAGCATTTTTACTAACTCAGATTGTAGAGTTCTTTTTAATAATACGCAAGTTTCTCATTCTTAATTCATTTTTAAACATTTCGTCAACTGTATTACCAGAAATTTTTTTTTCTATAGACTACACGTAGAAGCTATGAATGTTCAGTGATTTTTAACTTCGATGATTATTATTCTATGTGAAAGTATTGCTCTCTCTCTCTCGCTCCCCCCTCCCCTCCCTATATATATACACATACACCTTCCTTCCCCCATACATGCATATATATATATATATATATATATATATATATATATATATATATATATATATATATATTTGTATGTATGGGGGAAGGTAGGTAAGTAGGTAGGTAGAACTGCCCTAGTATTGTTCCCTGTACTCCGTGATTTTTCCGAGACACTGCAGTTTTTTTAGTTACTTGAGAATGGCAACGATGAAATATAGAACATGATGAACATGCGAGATGAAATTTTGGTGAGATATTTGGTGGATAAAATAGCTTTTAACTGCAATTGTTTTATATAATAAATTTTGTTTTCTCTTAACGTTCATAAAGACTTGTCTTTTCGTGTCGCTCTGATTCTCCATAATTTGTACCAGAAATGATTGAAAAAGTGTTTTCAAGCAGAATTACATTTTTGTGAGTTGAGATTTATCTTTTTAATTTTTACGAAATGAAGTTACTAAAACAGTGATTCTCACATTGTGACTATCGAGGGCAAATAATTTCAAAAATTAAAGATTTTTATGTATATTATAGAGGTGTACAGATTATTAAGATAAAAGAAATATAAGTGACACACACGACACCTGAAAATAATAATTGAACTGATACACTAGTCGAATACGTTCGATATCCTTGTTCTATTACTTTACTGTTCTTTATTTCTTTCGCTGATTAAATAATTTAATTCTAAACTATTATTTTATTATTCGAAACTGTTAAGTAAAATAATGGAAGTTTGAGTCGGAATTTTCAAAAAGCTTTCTTATTGTGAAGAAATTAAAGTTACAATGTTAATAATACCTTTTAGCAAACTTCTCATATTTTCATTCGTGTAGTATCAATTTTTTTTTTATCACTTGTACTCTAATAATTATATTATTCTATTCTACGCACTGAATAATTAGTTTACCTGCCCAATTTCGTTCTTAAGAAATTTCTCATTTGAAGGTATAATTTCAAAAATAACTTTTTGCTGGCTTCTCATATTTTCATTCTTGTAATATCAAAATGTTTTTTAACCAACCTATGGATGTACCCTATGGATTATAATCTCTAAGCATTGATTAATCATTTTATCATCCTGATTTCGTACTTAAGAGACTTCTCATATTTCCATAGTTTTCCCATTCATTATTCTCGACACAGATTGAATTATTCATTCCAGTACCTTCCAAATTTTCGTTTCAGACTGTTTGAGGAACAATTAAGTTAAAAACCCCTTTATAGTCGCAATGTGATAAATGATGCTACTCGATGATGGCGCGAGAATGATTGAATGTTGAATGGGGTTTGGCAAGAAGCGTTGTCGAAAGCTCAAGAAGAGTCAAGCGATAATGACTTCGATGAGTCAAATTGGCTGACCATCACGCAGGGCTGTTCTCAAGTGAAGCGTACTTTTCGGGGATTATTGGGTAGGGAAGCCAATTTGCCAATTTTGTAAGAGTCATTTCTGTCACGTTGTTCTCATAGCCAGTGAGAAGGTTTGAAGAGGTTTTGTTCTGCGGTGTATTTTTCACCAGCTAACTTTCTGGGATGGGCAAAGTTTCTGTTAAAATTGAGATTGAAAGGGGTTGTCAAGGTTGTTGATGTTTTCAATTACTGTTGATTATCAAATGCACTGAAAAGTGTGCAAAAAATTACATACTAGGATTATTTATTGAAAACTTTTAAATTGCCTGAGAAAGTTTGTGAAAGTTGTTTGACCTAGTTTTAAATTTCTTACTAGCCATTTTGTTTGGGCATGTTCATCGTAGGTAAGGCTATCAGATTCTTTGTGATTATTAAGAGTTCAACAAATGAAATATTCATATAAAATACTAATGGCATTTATGAGTTTGATGCTTGGGATAATAATGGTGGTATAAAAGTTAACCATAATTTATAAAACTGTAAATCGTTTTACCAAGTCTTTGGAGAGGTGTGGTAAAAAACGAAACAAGTATTGCCATTTTTTTTCTATTTATAGAATTTTTTAGCGTATTTTTCAGAATGTACTTTCAAGGAAAAAAAAAAAGAGGAAAAGCTAACTTTTATAAAAGAAATTGCGATGTCTTTCAAATTAAAGTCGAATTAAGGGAAAAAGCATTATACATCAGAAAATATTGTAATTAATAAGCATAAAACGGGCAACTGGTTTATTCAAATTAAAGAAACCGAAAAAATATTTTAGTCCATTTTAACCATAACTGAGTAAATTGTGCTCTTAAAGATTTTTAATTTTATATTTTTTCAGTGTTCAAAACTTTGAATTTCTATTCTCGTAACGAGTAAAGCCTTGTTTCATTGAATTCCAAATTTAACCACTCTCAACAGTTTACACTAATGTAGTAAAGTCTTTTTATATCAAAATTTTGATTGTTCTCAAATCTTAATTAGCTCCGTGTATTTTTAAATGTCTTTAAAAAAATCCGTTCTTTTTGAAAACATTTCGAGAGTTAGCGAAGTTAATTTATACTATTCAACGCTCAGCAAATAAGAAACTAACAATATACCTTCATCTACTCAACTTTTCTTTAGCGTTTAGACTTTCTAATCTGTGAAAAAATAAAAATATCTGTTGATCTCTTTTTAATGACTCCAAACGTCGTGCTGACAACTCAACCCATCTTTTCGCCTTTAAGATATCCGCCCTTTGTAAACCATCTACTTTTACCGACAGATAGCAACGAGGGCTTGCCATGGCCTACAACACAATACTTGTAATTTATTTGTTTTTACTGCACAGAAACTGGAAATACAAGTAATACTTGGTATTTATGAATTTTAACTAATACAAAAATAATCTTTTATCTTCCCGAAGGATCAAAGCTGTTCCCGCAGTTCGTGAAAAATGTTATAAATGTGATTTTTTAATGTAGTAAGCATTCACATTTCGTTCTGTGTTTTCTTGAACACTTATCTCAGCCAGGAAATAACAACAAAGTTTAATCGTAATCGAAATGCTGGCTATTCTTATTTCTTTTCACTCCAGTAGTAAATTTGATAGCAGTGGAGGAAGAATTTACGATATCTTATGCGTGTTCTTTATGACGCGGTCTCGTAGAAGATATAGCAATCTTCTAATCTTAAATGATCGTTTGGTGGAATGAAGAGAACATATGGAATGGTACATTAAAAATATAACCTGGTGATACAGCGAATATTTAGTGTTTACAAATAACATACCACTGTTATATAACTGTTTTTACGCACATTACTATGATTACTTATCCGCTGATTACGTTGTAAACAACATTAATCAGTTATAATTATCTAAGGCTCGTGTTTCTTTCGAGGATTAACTTTTCTCACTAATCAACAAAATGGTTGTTATGGATGTTAGTTTATAACAATTTTAATTTGTTACCTTTTGATTTTATAGGTTTGTCCTGATATATTTATTATTATTTAACGGAAAAGTTATATTTAGATGGATTCCCCCCTCTTTATTGTTAATTTTGGGATTTTTGAACTATTGTACATATTATAGTTGTTAAGCTAACGAAAGATTATGCTTTTCGTATAAAATTCGTGGACAGTAAGTTTCCTGTTTAGGTATCAAGATTAGTTGGTTTTGAGCGGTACAGTAGATGTTTTGTTACGCCAGGATTCATGAAACAGAGCCAATCTTTAATTAACGATTAAAAATGGCTGCTTAAATGTGATTATAATTGGCTATGAATATTATACGAGCAATGCTGTTTTGATACCCACTTACTCCAATCTGTTCGATCAATTTTTTTAAGGAGAAGGATACAAATTACTATTATTTAGAGGGCTATATTACGCTTCTAAATTAGCCCGAAATTTACTAATAGTGAGTGCAATTTGTATACTATACTGTTTTAAGTTTTCTAATTTATTTAAAAATTTAGAAATAATTTCTTTTTCCCGGGCTCTGATCGAACCGGAAGGTTGTTGAAAATCGATACTTGGGTCCATAGGTATTCGTATTAACTGCTTGCATAGATGTTTGCATAGATGCTTGCATAGATGTTGCCCATGGAGGCGAAAGATTTTTGTTTGCCAATGACCCCAAATTATCATATCGGGCTATGTGAACTACCCAGTACATCCTAACCTGTTGTATAAACGGGACCTACCTGATTAAAGCACGGCCTAACTAGGCCCCTAATTTTTGAGGCTCTTAATTCTATATCTAATTTTTTTAAACTTATGTTAATTAATAAAATATAAAAATCTTTCTTGTTAATTCTTCAAGCAATATTTCATGGAATTTTTCTCAGATAGTTATATGAAAACCAAATTATAGTTTTCATTCTTATTGGAATTTATGAAAAGCAAGTGGAAATCAGGTGTGGGCTTTCGAATAAACACAGCCCCAGGGCCTAACTTTGCCTTGATTGGGCCATGTGTGTAGGTGAATGGTTGTACTATAAAACATAGGTCCGTAAACTATGGATAACTTTAACAATTTTATTATTTCTTTATTTTAATATATTACAATTATTAAATATTTTTACACACTATATCTAAAAGTAGAAAATTAAAAAAAAATGCAAAGAAAAAACAAAAACGTTTCAACTGAATTTTTTTTTAATAATAGAAACTTTCATTTTACGTGGTTTGCGCGTGGTTTGTGCAAGATCAGTGTTTTGATAACACATGCATGCTGGGCTTCACCTTCAAAGTGGCTTCACTTAATGTACAGATTATAGTTAATATTTGAATTAGAAATAGATTATTAAAAATTAAGGTTAGTGAATTAATATTGCAATAACGTATTACAGTATAAGTAAAGAAACTACCAGTTTCACTCACGCGTGTGTTGAATTTGCGCAATGCTTATGAGGTCCCTCAAAATTCTCGTAAATTTTATGGGATCCCTACATTGAAAAGTTTAAAAAATCCTGCAATAGATGAAATATTCTATTTGTCTTGGGAAAAAAAAATCGGTCATCTATCTATCTGAGAGGTGTGCAGCAGTTGTAGCATATCGTTCTTTCCTTTCACGGAACAGAGCCGCCGTTGTTACCCTCTCCGAAAGTGTCCGTTACCTGTCTACACCCCGTATGTACACAACGGTATCTGGCCGTCACGCCCCCGGGATAGGCTGTCATTTACTGAGAATGACGTCCGCGATATCTGCTGCAGATAAAAAGGAAGAACAGAGAGAAAAAAAAAATGTTCTTATTTTTAGGAACTGTGTCTGTTCGCTCTCTTCAAAGAAGGAAAAAACGCGAGAATGAAATCTTGGAAAGAGTGGGTGTGTATGGGAGATGAAAGAACGCACTATTACACATTTTTTGGTCGGGTTCTGTGATTAATTTCAAGGTGTTGACGTTTTGATTCAATTGGAGCAACCTTAGAATATTCATCTGTTATTTTTGGTTCATTAGATACCATCGCCAAATTGTGTGATATACTTTCACTTTCGTTTTAGAAGGTTCATTAGGTATAGTTTTTAGCTAGGATTTCTGATTTCCCGCCTTTTTTCCTCTCCGGAATTTTCCGGGAACATAACCTTTTCAGGAATGTTTCAAATTCTTTTTTAATTATAAAAACGTATTTTAGTTGATCTCAATAATAGTTATACAGTATAAATTTATTTCCACAAACCATTTGCGTAATGCTTATCACCAATTACAGCCTCAGCCTTTCAGAGAGGTTTTTTTTTTAAATTTATACTTATATATGCATTGAGCTACAAAATACAAATAAAATCAAATCTGAAGCATAGGGTGAAGGTGATCTGTGAGAAAGCTTCGATAATGGTTGTCAGTGATCATCCCCCTGAAGACAACGAGAGGCTCCAATCCACTGGAAGATATTACGGATCACACCATCACAGAACCCACTACATGTTTCACGGTTGAAACTAGGTAGTCAATATGAAATGCTTCTGCCAGTGTCCGCCAGACGAATACACGCCCGGTGGTCTGGAATAATGTAAATGAGGAGTCATCAGACCAGATGACTTGTTCCCATTGCAGTTGTATCCAGTTTAGGTGGTCTCGGCACAGCTGTAGTCTCTTCATAGCACTATTCACATCTATTTCATTAGCATTCTTCATAGCTACTCTACCATGAATGCAAATCTCATTGAATAGTTTTCATGGATTCGGGATTCAGAAGGTGGGCATTCATTTCGAACGTTATCTGCGACAGTGCAGTCTTGTGGTTTCGGACAACTATCCTCTTCAACACCCGTCTATCACGGGGCTTGAACTTCTACTTTCGCCCACTGTTATGCTTCGCAGAAGACATTTTACCCAGGCTTGTGTAGGCTGTCATAAACCCTTAACACAGTGGTTCCTTGAAACACCCGCCAGGTTGGCAGTTTTGAACACGGACGCTCCAGCGAGGCGAGCTCCAATTATCACGCCTCTTTTCATGTCGGAGAGGTCGGACATAATCACGCTTTGCTGGGAACATAATTTTCCTATGCAACTCTCACGCTTCAAAATACTTGATTGATACCTCCCCTTTCGCTGGCACTAGCTGGCATGCTGTTGCGACACGAGGCAGCCGTTTATTGGACGGTCGAAGAGCGACTCATTATTAAATGGGTGTTCCTATAATTTTGTTCTATACCTGTGTGTATATATATATATATATATATATATATATATATATATATATATATATATATATATATATATATATATATATAATATATTAAAATTATTTAACTTTAATATTTTCTTAAAAACCTCCTCTCTCCCATTCTAATTCCGTAAAATCTTTTTCCCGGCCTCTAAATGTCTTAATCAAAGGAGTTTCTAGGACTTAAAATTCCTTCGATATAATTCCCAAAGCTTTCTATCCTATACATGTAAATTTTCTGTCTATTCAGCACGTTTTCAAGCTGTCTCCGGCAAATGGCTCCACGTTTCTTCCTGATCTTAACACTTAATTCGCTGAGTAAGTTTCTTCTACCTTGGGAAAATTCTTTTTGTCTTCGTTCTTGGGTGCACCTCTGTTCGAACAGAGTGATTTTTGTATCTTTCTTTTGTCTGTCGTTGACTTGTAAAGATGTCCGTTTTAGCAGCTCTAAAATAACGTTTTAAATAGACTTGTGCCGGTCTGCATCGTTATTACTGTTAGCTGATTAGGCTTCTCCTTGCACAGTAGCCAGGGCAGGTAAAAACTATATTGGCTACATAATTATTGAGACTAGAGGAAAATAATTATTATATACATATGTATATGTGTGTGTATAGTTGTACATAATATATGTATATCAGGGTTGCAATTCCGTCACTTTTCTCACCTTTAGTCACTTTTTTTTACAATTGATCACTTTTAGTCGCTTTTTTTCATGGTGTATCACAGCAAAAGTCTGTTGTTGAAAAAAGAAAATCTGAATAAAATATTTCAATAAAAGACCAAAAATGTGATGTTCTAATCTTATTTTTCTTATTAAAATGTAATTAGTCATGGTTTCCAGAATTTGGTGATTTTAAAAAGTCGTAAAGAAGTTCCTGAAATCTAAATTTGTACTGAAATGTACATTTAATACATTAAAGTAACTTACGTCAAAGCACACATTTCTTTCTCTTCACAATTTTTTGTTTAGATACTCTAATCTAGCTATGTACATATTTCAAAACATGATTAATATATGCATAAAATTGTGATTATAAAATTAATGTATTGTATGTATTCAAATCTAATTTATATATTTTCTTGAATAAAAAGCAATGTTGAGCTGTGTGAAACAAAATATTTAACCTTATTTGTATTTGACGTTAAAATCGTGTCTTGCATGAATCATTTGATTTAGAGTTAAAATAAATAGAAAAATCTTAATAGCATCTGTAATCAAGAGGAGAAAAAAAAAATCTTTTTTTTTTTCAATGTTTAGTCGCTTTTTAGTCACTTATTCTGTATTTGTCACTTTTCTCACCTTTTTGAAAGTACCTCAGCAGTTGCAAGCCTGATGTATGTGTGTGTGTGTAAATGTATGTATGTAAAAAATAAAAGTTAAAAAAAACACCGAGAAAAATGTATTTAATTGTAAATTTTTTATGAGAAATTTTAATTTACTCTTTTTCAAATTCAGTTAAGAATATTTATCAGACGTAAATAAAAAAAAAATAAAATTAAGATAGCATCCTATAGTATTTGATTTTATATCAAGTGGTATAATTTTTTCAAAGAATTTTTTAAATGCGAGACTTCTAGAGGGAATTTTAATTTGCCCATAGGTTAAACATTAAGCGCGAGAAATCCTAATATGACGGGTACAGATACTTTTAAGATATTCATTAAAATATATTTAGTAGAAATAACTCGGGGTTAATATTCCCGCATAGATAAATGTAAATATTTATTCGCCATTTTATATTTAAACTCTCATTTTTACAGCAGACGACTATAGTATAAGATTATTTTGCTGTCGGGTATTGATTTATATTTTATTCTTTTACAAATGAAATAAAAATCAAGTATTCTTTTTAAGTGCTGGTATGAAATATTCATTTTGAAAGATTTGGTGTTTCATATTTTCTAAAAGCAGTCATTCATGTTGGTACCAAAGTCCTTGATGCATACGCCGCTGTTAATGACTGGAGTATGTACTCCAAGTAGTAATTACATTCAATCACTGTGTATTGAATATAAACAGTTCATTTCCCTAAGTGCGAGTGAATCTGTCTTTGTAAATGTAGAATTTTTGACAGTTGTTTATGGCTGTTCTTGCTTTTATATAGATGGAAGGCATATTTATTTATTGCTCTTTGAGTTTGAAATTATGTCAGTTTTGACGTGTATGATTTATCCTGGTTGTTTGGAACATTTCCTTGCCGTAAATACTTATTTTTCAGAGTCTTGACATTGCAGGTTTGTTTCAGAAAAGTATTGCTGACAGATTTTTCTCTCTCGTATGATTACGAATTTTGAGTTGCATGTAAGTTTGCGCTGTAACCGCTAAATTTTCAACCTGGTTTTATTCGATAAATTTTATAATCACAATTAGCCGAACAATGGCCGATTGGTTAGGGTGCTGGCCTTCGGTATCGGAGTTCGTAGGTTCAAATCATAATTCTAAAAAATAATAGCCCACATAATTTCTTCTAAAATTTTTATTTTTGTCATTTTGTCTGAGCTCAAGGGGGGGGGGTTAAACCCCTAAACCCCCTCCTTGCGTAGCCCTTGCGTGGAATCAATGGTCGCCAGTCGAACAAGGAGTCCTAACGTGTAAATGTTTTTCAGTTGGCTTGACCACGAAAAGTTATTTCAATAGCAGTTAAAACAATTTTGTTCATGGTGGTTGACTTTATTTTTCCTTAAACGCTGACAGATTTATTTATTAATCATAATCTCTGAGAAAACCGCGGTATATCGTGGATATCGGTATTTACCAAACGATATATTGCAACGTTAAAATTGAAATATCGTAAAGCATAACTCAGACTCGTTTAAATTTGGATTCGCCTTTGGTTAGACTTCACTATTACAGTTTCATCATTCGGCGGTCGCAGCAGTTCGTCTGATTTTTACTGCGGCTCTTTAAAGACCCTCAACATCTACTCAAAGAGCTACGCCCACTCCTTAGCGCTGATGATGCATCAGAGGGTGGGGTCGACGATATCCTGTATGGGATTTGGTCGGCGGTACCGGTTTCTTTCGGACGATCTTTTTCAAAAAATTTCGCTATCTTACGAAGCAGGTGCTCGCCGATGATTTGATAGTGCGGTCAGAGCCTTTTTCAGGTTTTTTTTTTTTTTTTTTTTTTTTTTAGATTAAAGAATTTCTTTTTTTCGTTTTAAAGCATCCGCCTCATGCTACCGCATTATGTCACGTTTTCTCGATGATGTGTTGTTGTGGAGAAAGGCTTTCTTTCGAAATGAACATTGTTCTATAATGGATCTTGATTGCTGATTTTTTTTTTTTTTTGTAACCCGAAATAAACTTTCTAAAACATTTCTGAACCAATTTCTAAAACATTCATACTTGTAAGAGCATAATTTTATTTGTGCTGTTTTCCCCTTTAAAAATCTATCCTAAAACTTTAGAATTATTATGTAGTAGCACTGATTCTTTGCGTTTAAACTTAGACTTAACCCCCTAACGTTAAGGTTCGAGTTAACTTGAGCGCCCAAAACTGGCCAAACTGCATACTCGAGATAATTCGAGCGGCGTTGTACTTTAAGTTGCTATAATTTTTCACACTCGAATGCAATCGAGAATTGAAAATAACAATGTGAAAGAGAAAAAAACAATCGTTTTATTGATATTTATCATTTACATGGGATTGTAAGCTATATTCGATTATTTTCTGCAATGTTATCAAAATCCAAAATTGCAATATAAATTTTGATTATTTTTGTGTTTTTGTAATTTTCTTCTCAAGACAACGTTCTAAATTGTGTTTTTTACATTAAAAAAATTGATTTTTTTTTGGCCGGCCTTTATCAAAAAAACTGTGTATTAAGGGGTTAAATATTAAAATAAATAGTCATAATAATAGTAATAAATAGCATTAATTTACTTTTGATTTGTTTAATAAAAGGGTCTGATTACAGTTTTGGAAATTGTTAAATTTCAGGTCTTCAGTGCTTGTTTTCACGTGTTTATATTTAAAAATGATATTGCCAATCGGCTTATTAGAATAAATAGACTAAGCTTGAAAATTAATCAGGATAAACACTTTAAAAATCTAAGCGACTTGCTACAGAAGTATAATTATCCAGTTAGTCTAACTAAACACAGAATTGGTAGTTTTATATTTAACGAATAATATATTAATAATTATATAATGATCATGAAGCCCAGCTCCTCCCACGACAAAGGTCCGAGGTTCGATCCCCGGCAAGGTTTACTCAGCCTTTCATCACTTCAGTGGGTAGATAAACTGAGGACCAAGCATGCTTAGGAACTAAACACTGGAAGTTCCACTTAAGGTTGACTACCTAACTAGAACACGTGCTTCACCCCCTGGCCGTTGGTTTAAGAAACGGAGATTTCATCGTAGGCCCGGCTCGCCAGGGGCTGTTGTGCCGAGGAGTTTAGAAGTTTAGTTTATAATTATAAATTTTAAATGTCTAAAATATAAATATTATATTTCGAATATTATTATAAATTTAAATGATATAATTAATGTACCTTATTTTATGCTTTGATTTTAGAGTACCAATTTAGTGTCACAGCATAATATTTATTTACTAGTATTTTTTGTTTTTGTGAGGATTGTACAGTACCAAGAAATGTTTAATTATACAGATCACATCTTTCAGAAGTAGTCTTTTTCTTTAATGATATTAGAGAGTTTGCGGACGACAGACATCACAAAGTCTTTGTCTTTTAGTTCTATGTTTTGGTCTACTAAATATATAACCTGTAATATATTAAAATTTTAACTTAGGGTTGTCACGCGTCTCGATATATCTGGATCGTCACCGTTTATGGACCTTCTTGTCGTCCCGACATCCCAATAAAATTCAATTTAGTTCCGATTTTGCAAGATACTGTTACAAGACTGCCTGAGGTACTGAAGTAGCGCCATCTGTTAGCGTAACTTGTAAAGGCAGCCTCAATTAGTTTTATTTTTGTCAACAAGTTTATTGTGATAAGGTCTGGTCGTCTCACAGATGGCGTTGCATGTTGCGTATCTTGTATCGGCGGTGGATGCACCGTCAAGATCAACCGCCATCATGTGAGAAAATACCAGACTTCTCTAGTAGTGCGGTGCTGGAACTGTTAAAAGTAATCCAGTGCTGCCAAGGAATATGGAATCAATCTTACAATGTCAATTTAACTACAAGCTGGCGTTGTATGTTGCGTGTCCTGTATCGACGCATCTTCTGGATATAGCGTCATCATTCCAGAAAATACCAGACTTTTCCAGTAGTACGGAACTGTTTAAACAGTCTGACTGCTGCAAGGAACTGTGGAATCAATCTCACAATACCAGTAGAACCACAAGCTGACTTGCATGGAATGTTATACATCCCACAATGCCAGTATAACTACAAGCTGATGGAGTATTATAAATAAGTAAAAGGGGAAAAAAAACTTTCTGAAAAAGGTGAAACCTTCCGAAAAATATGGTGTACCAACAACTTCAGCCGCAATAAGTTCCATATAATTGTATTCTAAATAAAAAGTATTATATTAAACGATTTTTTATACTCCATTTCTATACCCCCAGAGTGTCCCAGCTAGATATGGCAACTTGACCTAAATGCATCAGTTATTTTCTCCAATTTTAAATTCATTTCGTTATAAAGAAAAGAACCTCAATTCAAGATCGACATATCTTCCTTTTACCCATCAGTAAAACTTTAATTTGCAATTTTTGCTGTAAGTTTTAAATTAAAAATTTCAGTTTTTTTTTCCTTTACAAATTGGCCGTTGCAATGAAAAGTTATTTTAATTGCAATTAATATATTGTTTGAATATTTTAAAAATGAACGAAGTGATAATGAATTTTGTCATTCTATCACCAGTTGTGGTACTTTTTGGCCCGTTTATGTCAGTTATTGCAATTACATAATTTTTATTGTGAATGTATTGCATTTAAGTGCATAAGACAGTAAAATCTTAAGGGGGAAAAATTATTTTTCATCTTATTTCTTCTAAGAAAAATCTTGAAGTAAATCCTCTGTGAAAATAAAAAAAATCTCTAGACATTTACATTCTCAACACCCTCGTTCTACCTCCTGCACTTTAATCCAATATTCATCGATAATGCTTCTTTATGTATTAGAGTATAAAAGTTCTCTCCTACGCCACATTCGTGTAACGTTTAAGAACATCTGCATTTTTTTTATTTTAATTTTACTGGCCTTAATCTCCTCGATGGACGGTGAATAATCCCACTGGAATTGCTGTGAAAGGAAAAAAAAAAGGGGGGTTCTTGTTTTGTTTTTATACTGATACATATATATTTTTTCTCCTTCCAACCTGTAACTTCTCCATTCCGATTTTACGACATCATAAACGTGGCCATTAAGCAAGTTAACCGAGGTCTTTAGCGTGCCCAGTTTTCCGTTAATGGTATTACATCGCTGTTTTTAAGCAAACAGAACGGAACTCGTAAAGCGAAGAAACAGACTGCGCAGAATCCAGAGTTTTAAATCTCCGCTTCTGGAGAATCATGGGTAAAAAAACATTTTGTAGTGACACACAATGGTTTCCCTGCTTTCGGAGATACCGAGTTATTTATGGCAGTCGCTTTTAGGGTTTTTTGAGCTTTAAAAAGCTAGGGAAAGCCAGGGTTCTCGTGAATTGAATTTATCAGCACTATATTTTCTCCGCGATCGCCTCTTAGCTTTGGATTTTCTTTCAGAACTGCGGCTGTGAGGCATAATGGAATACCTCAAGTGTTCAGTGGTCTCTAGAGTCTTGGCTCAAATGCTGCCGTGCTTTCTTTTATTATATACATTTCTCTTGTATTTATGTAAAAAAAGCTCTTTTTTTGTTGTTGTTATAACCATACCACACATTTTCGACACAAATTGCCGTATTTTGGTTGCCTCCTTTTTCCCCCTGTATGTGTTCTTGTCACCTTTGGCGGGATACTAAACTTAACTATCACTTCCACTCGCCATTTAACTTTTCGACCTACATCTTCCAAAAATAAAAAAAAAAGAAATTCTGAATGTTTTAAATCCCTTTAATTTATTGCCTTATACATTCAAAATGTGCGAAAAAGAAAAAAAAATAATAGATATTAAACTCAAAGGGAATATTTAGCTCTAAACGGTAGACATGAAATTAAAATTGGCTTCTAACATAGCAGAGAACATTTTTTCCCCTTTATTCGTTCTATGAAGTAGTATTCATTTTCATGATGTGATTATCAGAATATTTTTTGAAAATACCTGTGTTTGAAGAAATAGGATGACTAATTGTTTTTCTTTTGGACAAATTCTAAATTTTGATGTTCATTGCAGATAAAATACCATATGATTTAACTGTAAAGTCTTAAAAATGCAGTTATATGGCATTTTGTTTAGACAAATCACATCAAGAAAAGAGTCGTGCACCAACAGCCGATTGAGAATATTCGCCAAGAGAGGATAAAAAGAAAAGTGGTATGGTTATGTGGGTTGGGGTGGTTATGCATGGTAAATATGCAGTATTAATTCATCGAGCCACTTTTAATAATCTATATTACGCACTATTTCATGAGAACAAATACAACAGACATGAATATTGCAAATCTTTAAAAGCGAGGTCGCCATATTTGTTACGTTGCTACAGTTTCTACGAAAGTACAAATACAGAAAAACCTCGATTAACCAAAACTCTCCGTTAACCGAAGTTGGTTTCCTCTTCACTTTTTTTTTTTCACTTTCTACTATCATCCAGGACCGTAGCACTCCAAACAAATTTTCTCTTTACAAATATGCATTTTTAAAGTTTTCTTTTCCCACATTCCTTTTGTATGCAAGCCGTCCTTCCCAAAACTACGAGTTCAGATAAATATTTTGGAATTCCCTTTTTTAGAATTCCTTCTCGCAAGCACAATTCTCGGCATGAGTGTACTCTTCGCCATTTTCAAACATCCTTGTTCTAAACAAAAAACACACTCCATTTCGAAATTTGGAAGGTCATACTATCGTGTCCCAGACCAATCAAGTTCGGAATCGGCTTTAAGCTGTAGGTCCCGGTCTCATTAGCCCTCGTGTTGCAAAAAGTAGACCGTAGCACTCCAAACCAAACCAAACCAGAACAATCGAATGTTATTGCACCAATGACGATATTGCATATTAAACTAGATTATTATGGATGAATTCTTGATTATCCGAAAAAGGTTCGGTTCCAATTACTTCGGATAATCCAGGTTCTACTTTATGTAGCAAATGTTTTATCACTTTCATATTACATAAAGTGGGTCTTTACCTGTTGTATTGGATTCTTGTTGCTCAATATTTATTGATCTATAGGTAGAAAATTATTTCATCTCGTCGGCTGGCATTTTAAGAATTCTATTTTAAAAAATATAAAAAAACGTGATAGAACAGTAAATTTTCTAGGTTTCTAAATTTTTTTAGAACTTAAGTGTGTGAAATATTCTTATTTGCCTTTGAAATAGTGTACCAAAATTTCTCACAAGTAATTTTAAATTAAGCATTGCTTCCTCTTTTTTTTTTTATAAAAAAGGAAATAAAAAAAAATGATATTAATGGGATTGATACCTTAAACTACCTCACGAGATAAAACATGCTTGGCGGCGCCACTGCAGTATCGTAGAATAAAATATTTTGCGAGATATTTCTGTAAATGTTTTATTTTTTCTATTGATTTCCCATTCGTGATATAATTAAATTTTTAAAAATCAACTCTTGGGTTATTTTTAAAGACCCTTTGTGAGCCGGTGTCTAACCCACGAGTCATACTCGGCAAAGCTTTCTTGGGATAAGTTAATTTAGTGTTTTCTTTTCTTTTTGAGTAGAAGTTCCGAATACTGTTAAAGTAGTTCCTTTACTTATAATTACTGTAATGAATGTTTGTTTCCATTACCTACATTTAAAAAGATATCCATTATGTTCTGTGTTGTGCTGTTAAGCTCAATATTCCATTAGCTTTTGGGTGCAATTTATACCTTTTCTTTTCATTCCTTGTTCAGCAAAAGTTTATTTAATCATACTTTTATTTTACGGTCTTCTCAATCTGAGGTCATATAAACTTTTCACCCGCTTAGCAGTAAAATCGTGATTTTACCACAATATTGATAATATAATGCCTATTTAGAGACATCTGAAACATACTCTGGTGTACATTCTGCTAATATTTATCAAAAGCATTCATTTTAACCCCTTGTCTTATGAATCGAGCGACTATTGTATGTGCCTTTTCGATGAAAGCTTTTCTCATGCGTCGTGACCAGAAGCAGTTTCATCACTAACTAAATTTTTGCACACGTTTTTTTACAGGACAAAATATAACGTTATCTTCAGATGTATCCAAATCGGTATCTGTTTCAGTTTCTAAGGTGTAATCAAGATACTTTCCAGCACCGTTATTAGTATCAATTTTCCTTTTAGCCATTAGGTTAATTTTTTTAAGATTTTTTAAGCACCAACAGTTATTTATTGCATATAATATAATACTCTATTGCAATTACGCCTAAGAATAAACGATCAACTCTTATATTGCAACTATAACAGACAATAACGCAAAAACTTTATCCCCTAAAAACAATGACATGTCTGATACGAGCTTGTGATGTTCACTTTTGGCCAGAAAGAATCATCACGTATCTGACACGAGCTTTTCACTTTTGGCCAGACAGAATCATCACGTATCTGACACGAGCTTTTCACTTTTGGCCAGACAGAATCATCACGTGTGATACGAGGTTCTCATTTTAGGCACATCAGTACGATCCCCATACGTTGTTTTAAGGCAAAGGGTTAATACCGATGGCGGCTAGTTTGACAACATTGTACCAAACACATATGTCATAAACAATTGTTAAGCGTATCAGCCGCTTGATAAGAACTTTTGATTCTAGCAATATTTTCTATCATTCTTGGATCATCCTGTGGTCTGCAGCTGGCTTTATGATCTGTATTCATTCTACTTTAGCACGAGTTTACCATACGTTGGATGTTTTGTGACATATAACATATCAAAAACTATAGATGTCATTTCGTTGAAATTAAAATTTAATAGTCTATTTCCCCGATTGACACATGTTCTTTGACACAGTTCTAGACCTTTGCACTTACCAAGTCCATTCGACATATGTTTTATAGGCTTGTCTGTTCTTTGTCGTAGATGACACTTCATCTACTTGTCTTTTGGGTCATAATCAAAGCAGATGTTAGATTTCTCATTACTTTAGGGACATATATATTGTAGATAACTTCAATTACATGCATACGTGTGTAAATAATTTTTGGGGTTTGTTAAATATTAAAAGCGTATAACCTGTTAAAAGATGGCTAAATTTATGGTATGCTTTATGTTAGATTGTATCATTGAGAGCAGGTGCGCGCCGAGGATTTGATAGAGCGTTCAAAGCCTTTTTACATTTTTTTAATTAATTATTTTGTTAAATTGTGCTCACATCAGCTTATTTGCTCACATTTAATAAATGTTTAGACGAGAACTCAGCTTAGCGAATATACTTATTTACACATATTTTTAAAACTTTTATGATCCTTAAAATTTAAGATGAATTAAGATAAAACTCCTTAAATAAATGGCATTTTCAGGACTTTTCTCTCAGTCCTTGAGAAATAGTTTGCATATTGTAATTTTGCTTATCTTGTTTAAATAATTCCTTACAAATCGTAATTTTTCGGATAGAATAAAAGTTTAAGATATAAAATATGGTATAAGTTCTAGCAAATCACGAGTAAAATATTATTTGCTTTTAACAAGAGAATTAATTATGCAAATCTATATGTAAATACATTTTATTATTCTTCGTATGTATGTGCATGAGTGCATGTTTTATTTAAATCTAAGTTGCATTTGAGGATTATATTTTGGTGTTATTTGATATATTTCCTAATTAGATTTGTTAAAATAATTGAAATCGCTTAAGTAATTTTTTTTATCTTTGAGAGTTAAGTTTGTGTTTTCTGGTAAATTTTTTTCTTGCATTTTGAGCATATTATTTCATTTTATCAATTTTAATTTGGAATATTTCTTTTATTTTGAATTCATCTGCGCCATTTTTATTTATATAATATTTAGATGCCAAACTTATTCCATTAATCTTAAATTGGATTTGCCAAACTCTTATTTTAGCACCATTTGATATATTTTCCTTTTAAAATTACGTCCTGAAATAACTGCAGTCTGTTAAGTGACTCAATTTATGAGATAGTTTTTTAAAATTTCGTTTAAAGTAATAAAAGTTTTGGGGATTTTAGACGAAATTTACTTGATGAACTAAGATTATTTAATTTTAAATATTTTTATTTCTCTCTCTTTAACTTCAGTTTCGCCATTTTTTTTTCTTTTCAAATGAAAATTTATACCGTTGTTTAGGTAACAGTGATTCTTTCGAAAATTTAGTGCTTTATGCTTTGTTTTTGCCACGAATCAATTTCCCGAAAGTTGATTAAAGTTAGAGATTATTTGCTGTACAAATCTATCAAAATTCTGATGATCTTTGGTAAGATCGGGTTTTGATATTTTATTTGTATATGTACCTTTGATCACTTTAAATAATCCCGCGAGAAATGTAGTTACTTTACGCAAGTGTTATAAATTACTGGATAGAGCGATTTCATACAACGTCATGAACGCTTTAATGCCCTTCTCATTCATTTTTATGTTTACTGTAGTCAATAGGCAACCAATAAGCTGCCCTTCCGTTTGAAATTAAGCCAGAATCGTGATAAGTTGAGATGTGCTCTGCTGCTTGAAATCGCTCTATATAGTGCTAAGTTTATAAAGAAAAATTAAAATAAAATGTGTTATTCTATTTTTTTTTATTTTTTATTTATTTTTTTTTGTGAAATTATTAACTGTTAGTATACTATAAAGCGATTTCACGCAGCAGGCCACATTTCAACTTATGACAATTCTGGCTTTAGTTTTAAACGGAAGGGCAGTTTATTGTTTGTCTATTGGCTGTTGTAAACATGAAAATGAATGTGAAGGGCATTATAGTAGTTCGTGACGTTGCGACAAATTGCTCTATATTCTAAAAACTAATTTGTTTTGAAATAAACATTTTGCTTTTGGGAAACTTAAATACTGAGAATGGAAATTGTACACGAAGCTGTTAAGTGTTTTATAAAATTGCTTCTTCCAACTAAAAACCCCTTTTTGAATAATCCGAAAACAATTTTGATTTCTTTTTTTTTTTCCATTTCTCTAGTTTTAGTGTGTCCGATAAAGTTTTAATTGAAATAAATATCAGAGGTAATCTAAAATTAAACATTAAAAATTTACTTTTTTTTTAACTGTTTAGTCATTTTGATCACCGATCACGTTTCGTAGTAAACACCGTAAAAAATAAATAAATAAATAAAAGGCGAACAAGACTTTTTTTATGTTATTGAAAGCGGAAAAGTAATAAAGAAAATGGCGCCGTATAAAAAAAACTATCTTTTTTATTTATATGTTTATCTTCATTGCCTGTTGCCGTCAGAATAAATGGATAGGGCCGGTTTGTTTGCAGTATCTTGTCGGCTTGTAATTATATTTCATTACAGGTGAAAGCTCCAAATCAACAACCGAAGTTTGAAGCGTAGACACACACTTAGCAATTTATTTGTCAACATGGTCTTTCTTTGTCATATTTATTATGTTCTGCGTTACTTCCTCCAGGTCTTTTATTAACCTTTTTCCGGCATACTCTGGTCATCTATATCTAATACGGGAAAGAAGAAATCGAATTTGACAACTTATCTCAATAAGAGAATATAGTTTCTGAATGTTTAGAATTTTTTTTTTATTTTTATTTTATATGGAATGTTTTTTGTAACAGAGAAGAAACTTTCTATTAATCTGGCAAGTTTGGTTATTATGTAGAGCTTATAACCTCTTTTTAGAGAATGCAGTTTCAGATATTGATTGAATAAAAGAAAATATAGTTTTTTAACTCTTTATTACCTGGATTAATTTAACGGAAGTACTATTTTTTTTAATTTTTTACTTCTCCTTTTATATTATTTAAAATACTTTTTAGCTTATTTTTATAAGCTAAAAGTTTTTCTTAAGCAATGGTATTCATATCACCCTAAAACCGGTATGCTTAAGTTTTTATGATTCTATTAGGGACGTTGAGAACATAATGAAACATTAAAATATAAATTAATTTTTTTCAGTATTTAATTGCTAACACATTGTATGCGGAGCACGTACTAGTACGTTTTCTAACGATTAATACTTGAGCACGAGTCGCGTACTAGTACGGGTTAGTGCAACAACATTGTTTGTGGGTACAAAAATAACGGTATATACAGGAAAACGAAGCCAAATGTTTTTGTGTACTACAGATTCTGGAAACATTTAGACAAATAAAAACTAGTTTTTACATCAGTCGATGCGGAACCACAGAACGGGAAAATATTAAAACTATATACTACTATTTCTATTTGATTTTTCATATTTACTATACTATTATAAATTTATCCACTAAAAATATATTTTTTTGTTTACAAAAATCCTACGGTTATTTATATATTTCTATTTATATATTTGTTTATATATTTCAATATAAAATACGAAAAGTTGGTTAAAAAATTAAATAATTTTCGATCTATTGAGATGTAACTGAATAACTAAATTTACGCGCAAAACGCCAGCTCCTGGTACAATTTTAGTGCGAAATTTACTCGCACACAATGTGTTAATGATTTTTAGTTAGATTTTCCGCAAAAATATTTTTTAAATCGCAAAATTCTGTACAATTTGCCCCTCTTAGAAGTCAAATCTAGGAGAAATAATAAACAATATTTATTATGGCTGTAGCGAATTAACTTTTATTTAAAAGTATATTATATATTTCATTAAAAATAATCGGAAAAAAATACAAAATTGCTTTTGAGCTACTGTCAATTAATTATACGCATTGATTTATTAAAATAAAAGGATAAGATATACAGAAATTATATGCTTGAAAATATTGAAATATTTATTTTGTATATTTTTTAAGTACCAGTTTCTCTAGTTTTAATGTATATCATAAAATTTTTTAATTGAAATAAGTATCAAATATAATATAAAATTACTCTTCCAAAAACTTGTTATTCAACTCCTCTTCTTAGCCCACTCTCCTGTTTCTAATCATGGATCTTGTTGGTGCTTCAACCACATTTGGCGAAATTGGCGTGCTTGCAGCGTGGTGTTTGAAATCTGGCGAGGGGATCGTAACTCAACAAATTGATACATAAACAAAAACAACATTTTGAGGAAAAATTTTACAAAAATTGAATATTTAAAATCTAATTGAATTAACAAAGAAAACACAAAGGAAACACATAACATTCATACTAAATAGACTGAAACATTCACTTAATCACAAATTAAATAAACTGAGTGTGATTTTCATCACAAATTTGTGATTTAGTGTAAATTGTAAAATTAATTTAAAAACTCTTTGACTTAAAAGAAACTGTATTTTGAGTGGAGGTTGAAGAGGAGTTGTAAAATTGAAAATTTTTTTTCAAATCTCTTATTTTAAAACTGTGTAATCATTTTGCTCGCATATTACTTTGCGTAGTAAACATCGTGATAAATAAATGATGAAACAAGGCAATTTTTTTCACGTGTTTTGAATGAAAGTGGAAAAGTAATAAAATTGGGAAAATTGTTTATGTATAATTTTTTTTTTAAATGTTTGGTTTTAATAAACAATAAGTATCATCAAAACACTTTTGAATAACTGACAATCCATTTAAATTCACAAAATCAGAAAATATTTTTAAATAAAAATGGACTTCAGCCTTAGCTTATACGTTATTTATTAAATTTATTAATAAAAAGTAATGAAGTTTAAAAATTTTGTGAAATTAATATAAAAGGGATGTTTGTTTTAAAAATAAAATTTTTATTTTTGTTTAGTTTGAATTTATATTGCTATTTCTCGGATAATATGTATATTCTTAAATACTGATTCACAAAAAATTTTAAGAATCCGTAGCCGTGTACCGGTACATACCAGCTGAATCCCATAACATAGAAAGCAATTTTTTTCTTATAATTTAATTTAAATGATAGGAAACGAAGTACAAGTTTTTGTTAGTTCACAATAAGGTATTCGTGTTTTACAGTTAACCACACGTTTATCAGTAATGGTTTATTTGTT